>SJYF01008982.1:69120-81198 GCA_006410515.1 Procapra przewalskii | reverse complement strand
AGGAGAAGGGGACGACCGAGGATGAGATGGCTGGATGGCATCACGGACTCGATGGACGTGAGTCTAGGTGAACTCTGGGAGATGGTGATGGACAGGGAGGCCTGGCGTGCTGTGATTCATGGGGTCACAAAGAGTCGGACACGACAGCGACTGAACTGAACTGAACTGAGGAACTTGAGTATACCAATGAAAGAGAGCTGCCTGTTGCATGCTGGAACATGCAACAGTATTCTTCCTATACTAATTCTTTTTAAGTGTAGCTATGTATTTGTTGGGGGATCATTGTATATTAAGATCATCTTTATTTTAGGTATTTCCATTTTGCAGTTATTGACCACTATTGATTAGGCACATATGGTTTTTACCCAATTGTGGAAAGACAAGAGGTGGTCACATTCTCCCTGCTATGGTGTTACTATTTCATATTAATGAAATATCAGAATCCTCAGGACAAGCAGCAATTGAAAAAGGCTCACAGCCCAGATTAGCTGTCAACTTCTACTTCACAGGGAACGGATCCCTGTCAACCACCACTCAACATGGATTATCCCCAGAAGTTCACTTCTTAAAATTACAAGCAGAATCCCACAGTGATGGGAGAAAGTAACAATGCACAAATGAGAGGAAGAACAAAGACTTGTCCAATAAACAGACTTAGTATGGAAAAGCCAAAGAGCTCAATTTTGCTCATGGGGTTCAACAGTAGAACAGAGCAAACATGAGCCACTAGATCCAAGGGTCCAGGTCTGAAGGAGGAACCTGTCGGGGGCAGGATTCTCTTGACTCTGGTGATGTGCTAATTTTTATGGAGGTAGTGGGGGAAAAAAGGAATAATAGACAATTTCAAATGCCAACTCCCTATTTTATGGGAAGGAGGATAGGCCTTGGATTATTTTCATCAAGCCAAATGTAAATAAAAGAAGAAAGGGGAGAGAGAAAAAATGTCTGGAGTAAGCGAGATTTTTCTCCTTGGATAAGCTGTTTGGTAGAAAGTTGTCAAAGAAGTCACTCTGACCAGTCTTTTCTGAACCTACTTGAGTAGGTTATCAGAGAAAGCAATTACAGTTATTGGAGGACTCAAAATATTGCATGTTTAGTTTTCCGACATACAATATAGAATATGTCTGTGTAATGTCCACAGTGTCCATCTGCTGTCCTTCTCCTTAGTTGTGTCAGGAGGGCCCTGCTCCCTTTATTAGTTATAATATTGTAGAGAGATATATAGAAAGACTGTTGTATTGGCAAGTAAATGAAGAAAGGGACACTGAAAGATTAGAAAACAAATTGAAATATGATTTAATCCAGACTTTTATAGAAGGAAAATTTGCAGGGTTTACCAACAATAAAAGCATGTAAACAATAAACGTAGTAACTGCACTACTAGCTGTCTTGATGTTTTTGTTCAGTTGCTGAGTCATGTCCAATTCTTTGCTACCCCGTGGACTGCAGCATGCCAGGATCCCCTGCCCTTCACTATCTCCCAGTTCACTCAGACTCATGTACACTGAGTCAGTGATGCTATCTATCTCATTCTCTAGGCTATGGAAATACCTGCACTAGTGGTCAGTGGCAAGTGTATAATAATGATGGCTGCAGCAAATTCATAATCATGAAACCAAATAATACACAAACCATGAAGAAATGCCTTTATCAAAAACTATGCAGAGAATGACTATAATGATAGTTTCTCTAAACTGATAGAGCAAATACTAATCATTGATCTGCTATTTAAAGTGAAAAATTTGAGGCACATAAATTGGAACTTACTGTCCAAGTCTTAAAAGATGGAATAAAGATTTCATTCCAGCGAAACATGGATTCCTAGGTCTCTTTCAGGAATTCCTGAAATGGACATCCTGGAAACCAACAAGTACTTGCGCTCCCAGCTGGAAAAAAGCAATGAGGACTTTTGAGATGTCACAGAGAAATTCCCCATGTCCCAAGCTACTGCTTACTCCCTTACCAACCAATTGCAAAATACAGTTAAGTCCTTGGGGGGTCACAGTCACCATAGTGATAAATGATTGTCCCTTTCTCTCTAGAAACTAAACAAGCTCCAGACTTCTTTTCCCTCCTTCATCAAAATAATCTCATCCTTACTACACTCCTAAAAAGGTAGAAGCAGGTAGTTTACTCCCACTTTGCAGAGGATGGAGACACTGAGGCACAAAAGAGTAAAGTTTGCCATGAGAGTGTAGGAGGAATAGAGGCGAAGATCTCATTCAGGCACTAAACTTTCTTTTCTCTCCCAGGAATATATTTCAGATTCTATAAACACATAATATCGTTGTTGGCTTAAATTTCTTAGGATTAATTCAAATTTTTGCAGCTCATCCATTTGCAAAGCACTGTGCTAGCTGCATGAGGGGTGAAGCAAGTGATAGGATATCCTACCTACCTTAAAGGAGCTTAAAGTTGTCTGCTCCCAACTGAACCACAGATATCTAGAGATGAGAACATCAATAAAACACAGAGGGAAGTCCTGATGTTGGCAGCAAGATCCTTTCCCCATATATGTTTAAAGAAACCATTCCTGACACTCTTGTGAGACTGAAGTTATTTTCAGGAAATTAGAGGGTCCATGAGACCCCTTTGCTATCTTTCCCTGAATATGATTTGCAGACAGAAAGCAATTCCAGGATCTGGACTTTGAGACACAGGACCAAAATGAGGATGAGGCCTCCAGTCCAGTAACAGGCCAGGTCAGTGCAAAGACTGCCGCTTCCTGCTCCAAAATCAGTCTTTCCTTTTGGAAATCCACTGGAACATCTCAAACCTATTCACAATCAGGGGGAGTGCTGGAGCTAAAGTGACTAAAGAACATGGGAGTGAGGGCACTAGAGGGACAGGGATATAAGGGGACAATTCTTACTGACACTGAAATTGAGTTTGCTATCAAATATCTACCATTATTTTACAATAAACCAATGGGGAATAAAATTTGCTATCCAACTTACTGATATGGACTAAAAAGTAAAAATTAAAGTCTAGTTATCACAAAAGTAAAAAGAAGAGCTTCGAGGTATGGGACTGGAAGGTGTTTTTTGGTTCGATCCCTGGAAGATTCCCTGGAGAAGGAAATGGTAACCCACTTCAGCACTCTTGCCTGGAAAATCCCATGGACAGCGGAGCTTAGTGCAGGCCACTGTCCATGGGGTCGCAAAGAGTCGGGCATGACTGAGCGACTTCACTTTCACTTCCAACTTAACACAACATCCTTAGCATTTGAGCATATATCTTTCAGATATTTTTCTCTTCATGTACCTTTTTACACAGCTGAGTCCAGGTAAACTTTAAAATAGTTGAAAATTAGGAATATTACTATAACTCTTAAAATGGGAGAACTGTCAGCCCTACAGCCCTTGGAGGATTCCCAAACACACAGGAAATTCCTACTCTGTGCCCAGGTTCATATTTTCCTTAAGAGGCTGCAAGGCTTGGTAAAGCTGCTCAAGATTTGGGGCCACAACTCAGCATATGTGAACTCTGACTTTCTTCATTCCAGGTGAGTCATCTTGAGAAAGTTATTTTACCTTCTTTGATCTTCTATCTCCTGAGCTCTAACTTGGGAGGAGTCAAATGCTTATAGCTGGGAGGCTAACAAATCAGACGTGGGAAACCCTGCGTACCCAGGCTCCCTCGAAGGCTGGACCACAGCAGCAGGACCAGCTTCCCTTGAGACAGCGTTTCTGTTTACCCAGAGTGTGAAGAGTACAAAGGTCCAGCATGACCCTACCTTAGAGAGTTTCAAATATAAGGTAGATCGCAGCATTCAAGATGCCTTTTAACCTTGGTTAACATGAAATCTGAGGAGCCCAAATGTGTCAGACCCACTAAAGCGGAGATACTTGATTGACGGAGGCCTAGGTCTGGAGACACTATGTCTCCCTAATATCTGCCTTTACCTCCTCTGACACTTTATAGGATCTCTAAGGAACAGAGTTTGAAAGACAGCCTGTAGAAGATCACTTAGTAGTGAGGAGATTCAAACATCACATGGAGTAGATGATAATCAGTGTCTAGTCTAGCATTAAGATTACATGGTTCTAAGAATTAACTAATTGCCTACTCTGGTGTGTATGCTTTATTGTCTACTGTATGTTAGGTCCTACAGCACTGTCTCTAGCCTCACAGAGCTCACAGTCTAGTTGAGAATCTATGAGAAATATGTTTATAATAATAGAAAACTTGGGGGACTTCCCTGGTGGTCCAGTTGGTAAGACTCAGTTCTCCCAATGCAGGGGGCCCAGGTTTGATCCCTGGTCAGGAAATTAGATCCTGCATGCTGCAACCAAGACCTGGTGCAGCCAAATAAAGAAATAAATATTTTTAAAAATAATTAGAAAACTGTGAAATCCCACATAGAACAATACAACTGATACTTAGAATTTTAATTACTCTTAAAGGCCTCCTTACTAATTATGGCTTTTCTTCATGTCATTCAAATGAATGCTCTTCACCTTGACCCTCTCACTGATTTTTCTTTTCATCCTTTTAGTTAATACCAGATGTACCTGTCCAACACTCTGTACCTGGCTTCCCCCTTGCCCCTGCAATGTCTGCATAATGCTTGATGATGCAGATAGTATTGAAATGAATGTGGGCTGAAGTGAGGAACTAAAGGGGTTTCTTTTTAAAGCAAAGCTAATAAGAAAGAAAAAAGAAATCCACTGCTATTTCCTCTTTCCCTCTGTTACAGGCAAGTCACACAACCTGTGCAAATATTCATCTTGGGGAATTCCTTTTGAGAAATCAGTCCTGAATATTCATTGGAAGAACTGATGCTGAAGCTGAAACTCCAATACTTTGGCTACCTGATGAGAAGAACTGACTCATTCAAAAAGACCCTGATCCTGGGAAACACTGAAGGCAGAAGGAGAAGGGGATGACAGAAGATGAGATGGTTGAATGGCATCACCGACTCAATGGACATGAGTTTGAGTAAACTCCAGGACCTGGTGATAGACAGGGTGGCTTGGTGTGCTGCAGTCCATGGGGTTGCAAAGAGTCGGACACAACTGAGTGACTGAACTGAACTGACTGAATCTATGACATGGGCTTCCCTTGTGGCTCAACTGGTAAAGAATCTACCTGCAAGGCAGGAGACCTGGGTTTGATCGTTGGGTTGGGAAGATCCCCTGGAGAAGGGAAAGGCTACCCTCTCCAGTATTCTGGCCTAGAGAATTGATATACTTCTGCTGAAATTCCCATAACTTATCATTCACCACATTTACTTCTACATTTCACTTTTCTTTGCCACTTTAGAAGATACAATCCCCTGATTGAGGCTTAGGCCTGAGAACTGACCTGCTTACAACAGAAGATACAGGAAGGGAAAGGTGTCTGTTATCTATTCACACAGCTTGCAAAGAACAGAGTCAAGACTTTTGAGAGTCTTGTCAGGACTACTGACATGACCTACTTCCAGAGACAGAGATTCTGTGAGCTCCCGGCCCAAGGAAACCAGCTGGTAGAGAGACTTGCCAGCAAACTTGCCAGTAAATTGTCTTACAGGCTCTGAGGACCCTTAGCGCCTCCTGAGGTCCTAGCCTCACATGAGACTCTTCGCCTCCATTATTCCTAGAGTGACATTGTAGCTGGGTTCCTGCTGTTTTGTGCTGGTCTCAGCCAAAAGCCAGTAATACTATCAGCTAGAAATACCTAGGGGGTCCTCCCCTGGGTCTGAGGCAAGCCTCCATAGACATTTCCCTCTTAGTCAAAGTTGTGGCTGGACCGACCCTTGTGGTTCTTATTATGATTGTAAGATAAACCTCAGCAACAACCATCAGGGAACTTTGAAAAGCACAAGGTATATCACTCATATTTCCAGGAGGATGCTTGACTCACCCAGGGCCACCCAGTGAGGTCAGGGTCAAGAGGGAGAGAGCACAGGCTAGCGGTTCTGCCTACCTTGGGGCGACGGTGGGGTGCCTAGGGTTTCATAGCTTCACTCCTTATTGGTGAATTTAAAATAGAAAAGAGGGAATTAAAGTGTAGGAAAGAAAAAGAAGTGGTCAAACATCAGTTATTTAAATCAGCCAGGGATCTCTAAAACAAGAGAGACCAGAGTTGGGACAGCGTGTCTCACCATCTGTTATGTAACTGACCATGTTATTCTTTGAGATAGCTGTCTTTGACATGAATGCCTTTGCAATCAGTAGCTTACTATCAGACATTTGAGTTATAATTTTAAAATAAGAGGTCTGTTAGGTGCTTACAGTATACCTGCTTCTCGCCTCATATTCTGGAGACCATGGCAATGTCAGGACTGGTGAGTACAGTGGAGAATACACAGGGATGGAGGCCACACTGTTACAACAGCCTCTGTTATCATGGGCTCTGGAGCAGGAGGCAGCAGCCATCCAATCACTTTTTGATTTTAAGAATAATTGATACCTAATACAATGACCATTGTCATATTAGGTCTGTAAGCTTTGAAAAATGTGGTACATGTACCGCCACAATCAAGATAAAAAAATAGCTCCATCACTCCTGAAAGTTCCCATGTGCCTCTTTGTATTTAACCATTTCCTCCAAACCAAGTACCTGGCAACCACTAGGTCTGTTTTCTGCCCCTTTAGATTTTTTTAAATCTGCAGAGTGTATCAGTAGTTTGTTCAGTTTTATTGCTGAGTGCTACTCCATGATAGAGATGCACCAGTTTCTGTTTATCTAGTCATCCACTGATAGGCATTTAATTGTTTTCAGTTGGAGGCAATTATGAGTCATAGCTCTTAAGATTCACATACAGGTTTTAGTGTGAAAATACATTTTCACTTCACTTCGTTTGGATAAATATCTTGGAGTGGGATTGCTGGGTCATATGGTGAGTGTATGTTTAACTTAAAAGAAACTGCCAAGCTATTTTCCAATGTAGTGAAACCATTTCCCATTCTCTGGAGTGACGGTCAGAGTTCCAACCGTTCCCCAACACCGGGTCTTGACATTTTCAGGTTGTTGCTCTTTGGCTTTTTGTCTTTTAATAGGTGTGTGGTTGCCTATTATTGTGGTTTTAATACATTTGTCTACTGACTAACAATTTTGAAGACCTTTTCTTATGTCTATTGACCATCCATATATCTTTGGAAAAGTGAGTGTCCAACTATTTTGTCCACTTTAAAGTTGAGGTGCTTACCTTATTATTATATTATTATTAATATTATGTTATATTTAATATTTAATATAATAATATATTATTATTAATATTATTATTATCGTATTATTATTGAGTCTTGTGAGTTCTTTGTATTTCTGGATATAAGTCCTATAACAGATATTTGATTTGTCAGTATTTTTTCTCAATCTGTGGCTTATTTTTCCATTGTCTTAATTCTCTTTCAGAGCAAAGAAGTTCTTATTTTTGATGAAGTCCAACTTATGGACCATCATTTTGTAGTTCTTTCTATGAACTCTTTGCCTAAAACAAGGTTCTTTGCTTTTCCATACAGATTTTACAATGAGCTTGTCATTATCTATAATAAAATCTATTGGGATGTTGAATGGCATTGCATTACATCTATGAAAAGTTTAAGGAGAAATGACATTAAAAAATAAGTTTATTTATTTGGCTGTGTAGGGTTGCAGCACACAGGAATATTTCAGGCCCAGTTTCTAACAGGCCATGGACCAGTACTGGTCTGTAGCCCGCTGGCTTGGGACCCCTGAACTAGAGTCATTCTGACCTAAAAGTAAACCAACCAGAGATCCATGGCCTCTATTTCTAAAAATCTGTATTATTAAAAACTGAAGTGAAATGCCTATCTGGTTTCTGCACGGTTGTCCTGAGATACGTTGGCAGATGATTATAGCCAGAAATACCTTGAAAAATAAATACATCATATCAAATATTCAGAGAGAGAGAGAGATCTAAAAGCTACAAGAGCCCTAGGAGATTATATTGCCCGAGGAGACACTTTTCAGTGGAACCTTTCATATACTATTACATGAAATTTGTCTATAGCATTTTAAAGCCAATATTTATAGGGACATTGGTGGTTCAATGGTAGAATTCTCACCTCCCATGTGGGAGACCTGGGTTTGATTCCTGGCCAATGTATCATGGTCTTTTTATTTGGGGTTTCCTTGGTGGTTCAGATGGTAAAGAATCTGCCTGTAATATGAGACAGCTGGGTTTAATCCCTGGGTATGGAAGATCCCCAGGAGAAGGAAATGGCAACCCACTCCAGTATTCTTGCCTAGAGAATCCTGTGGACAGAGGAGCCTGGTCAACAGGTCAAAACGAGTAGGACATGACTGAGCAACTAACACACACACACACACACACACACACACATTTGTCCACAGCATTTTAAAGACAATATTTAGGTCTCTGAGTGTCCTGTGTGTCAGTGTATTTTAGAGAAGTCATTGAGTCTACTTCCTCATCCACGTTATGAAGTCAGTATGTGGAACACCTACTGCCGTCTCTCCTACCTCAACTCTAGGCACACTGAAACACAAGTCAGAAATGGATCCTATGTTTTCTCTCTGAAAGGGTGTTCGCTTTGGTTACTGGTGCCTCTTCCATGAGCTTCAGATGAGCACCAGTTGCCACGTTGATGCTAGTTGCCTTATTTTCATCTCCTGTCTTATCTGCTGCCTTCTCCATCCCCCACTCGGGCTCAGCATGGGGCCCCAGGAGGAAGAAGTGAATGAAATCCTGAAGGACTCACTAGATGAAAAGTATCTGACCATTCCAGTCTCCATAACTCCCACCAGTCTTCCAGTAGCAATGCCTCTGTGTATGATGTGCAGGACACCAACTCTGATGTAGACTGAGCCAGTGAGTACTCACAATACAAAGAAAATAACCCCCAACAACCAGAAGACTGAATAATAAAGCTCCGGTAGCTTCTACCTGCTCACCACCTCTGTCTAGGCTAATTGAGATCATCTCTGCAGGCAGACCCTAAGAACTAATCTTGAAAAAGTGATTAGGCTGAATACATTTCTGGGACCAATTTTTGTGCCCCTGTTGTGTCTGTTCATTTACATTCTCCCTGGCCCACACCTCACCTGTGTCTCTCTGGCCCCCACTGGCATGTATGCAGGCTGAGGAACCCTCGGCAAACCAGAGTGCAGAGAGTGAAGGGATCATGGCAATTTCTCTGCCACCCTTCAGCACATGTACGTAATAAAATTCCTTATTTAAGATGAAGTATCTTAGCTTTTCTAAAGTGTTCTTGTTAATGACAGTTCCAGAACGGTGTCCCTTAGGCTCACCTAGTCGTCCAAGTTTATTGGCCCTCTTGCTCACATTCGAGGTCCACTTATCATGGTTCCTGAGTTTAAGCACTGGTGCCCATCCCCCCTCTAGATAATACATTTTACTTTCTCTAGAGAGAAAAAGACTATCTTAATATGCCCACTATTAACTGAGTTTTTCATAATGATATAAATGACATCAGGGTTTTATCTTTTTTCCAGTGATGGATATAAACACCTACCTTTTGTTACAAAGTCCATTCCCTTACAAAAGCATCTTCATTTTTGCTTTCCCTTTCACTCTGAGGTGCATAGGGATGTCTTTGCATCTCTTAAAGATGTTCACTCATAAATCAGGTCGGAGAGGTATTTAGTAGAGAGGAATACTGATGGGGTCCAGCCCCCACAGGATCCAGGGAAACCCGAAGGAGAAACGGTGTTGGTGAATGAATGAATGAATGAATGAATGAGAGAAGAATAGAGGAGAGAAAGAGGCTGATATTCCTTGGTTTACATAGAAAGCCAATAAAACTCCAAGACAAGGAGTTTGCCCTGTTCATGGAGGCCACAGGTGCCCTCCTGGTCTCCGGAGGGAGTGAAGACGCAGAACGATTTCCAGTTCAGGTCTTAGAAATGCAGGCAGATAAGTGAATGCAGGGAGCCTCCAATGCTCCAAGGGATCAGCCTGAAAAAGTAAGAGAGAGAAAAAAAGACACAGGGTGACCAAGCTTCTTCAGCGAGCGAGGCCCATTTACTTTAATTCAAAAAGGGCTTTTATACCTCAGCTTGTACATAGACGGAAATGAAAGATGCAAGGTCATACAGAATCAGCCCAAACATTCCAGCAGTTTTGCCCTTATCGAAACCAGGATTTTTTCTGCAAACCTTTCCCACAAGTGATGTTGTGTACATTATCTTCTGGTCTTGGAGGCCTGTGAACATTTTATGACCCTCTTTTGATAAAGGCTGCTCAACCAGAAAACTTATTTTCCCTCAAAGCGTTTTTTCTTTATATTTCTAATCTATATCAGCCTCAGAAAATGCCAAACAGAGTACATTTCTCACAGAGTAAAGGTGCAGTGAGTTACAAGAAAGAGCCAATTAGCTCAAAAGTCTGATGTGGTTAAATTCAAGGCTACTGTTTGTTTTTCTTACATTCCAGCTATGTTAACTAATGCACTCCCAGGTGCACAGTGGATAAGGGATATGGGAACTTGGCAGCAAGCATTGGTTCAACAGTGAATCTTACACCAGCCCTATTCTAATAGCTTTTAACTCTTTGAAAGGCTCTATGTTTTAGGCTTCCTGTGCCTCTCACAGTTGGGGGGCTGTAAACAATTACATGCGTAGTTGTAAAAGTCCAGGGAAAACTGTCAGGCAAGTCAGAGAGCCATCAGAGGGGTTTGAGCTGAGACACTCCTTTTATATGCAGGAGACTATTAACTGGAGCTCTAAGTTAACCTATTCCAGGGAAAGTTGGTCGGAGATAGCCCCCTGTATATCAGGAGAGTTTGTGAAAGGCACAAAATTGTAAAACAGACAGATTATGGTTCTGGGGTAGATGCTCTAGAAGGGGGACCCCTTGAGGCCTGATCTCACCTTTGCCTATCAGGCCTCTTCCTCATGACCTTTGCCATGGGCGGGATTCCCCACGCTGGCTCCTGGCAGAATACCTCCCGAGTACCCACAAAGTCATACTGAAAGGAGGCCACTCCTTTCCCAGTGCTAGACAAGCTCTATTCAGAGGTCTTCAGTATATTTCAAGCATATGTCAATGCCCCACCCTCTACTTAGACTTCACAGATCCTTGTGTAGGAGGTGACCCTGAGGTGTGTGAGCTTAGCCCTGGACCACGCTTTGTTTGAAAGCCTAAGGGCTCTTACAGGAGGTTACCTGGTGTTTCCTGATGAGAAGAGGAAGTTGGCAGATGATTGGTGAAAGTTAATGATCTAGTTGAAAGGCCCTGGCCATGGCATTACTGATAAAGACTCTCCACCCTCTGCAGTGAGACTCCAGAATCAACAACAGGAGGACTTGGGATTCAGGTGGGAATGAAGACAAGGTGGATGGAAATCTCTTAATTAGAGTCTAGGGGCCCAGAGTCTTCCACAGTTTATTGTGATCCACTGAGTTTAAGGCTTTGGCATAGTCAGTAAAGCAGAAATAGATGTTTTTCTGGAACTCTCTTGCTTTTTTGATGATCCAGTGGATGTTGGAAATTTGATCTCTGGTTCCTCTGCTTTCTTTAAAACCAGCTTGAACATCTGGAAGTTCACAGTTCACGTATTGCTGAAGCCTGGCTTGGAGTATTTTGAGCATTACTTTACCAGCGTGTGAGATGAGTGCAATTGTGAGGTAGTTTGAGCATTTTTGAGCATTGCCTTTCTTTGGGATTGGAATGAAAACTGACCTTTTCCAGTCCTGTGGCCACTGCTGAGTTTTCCAAATTTGCTGGCATATTGAACACAGCACTTTCACAGCATCATCTTTCAGGATTTGAAATCGCTCAACTGGAATTCCATCACCTCCACTAGCTTCGTTCATAGTGATGTTTTCTAAGGCCCACTTGACTTCACATTCCAGGATGTCTGGCTCTAGGTGAGTGATCACACCATTGTGATTATCTCGGTTGTGAAGATTTTTTTGTACAGTTCTTCTGTGTATTCTTGCCACCCCTTCTTAATATCTTCTGCTTCTGTTAGGCCCATACCTTTTCTGTCCTTTATCGAGCCCATCTTTGCATGAAATGTTCCCTTGGTATCTCTCATCTTCTTGAAGAGATCTCTAGTCTTTCCCATTCTGTTGTTTGCCTCTATTTCTTTGCATTGATCCCTGAAGAAGGCTTTCTTATCTCTTCTTGCTATTTTTTGGAAC
>SJYF01008982.1:43920-69012 GCA_006410515.1 Procapra przewalskii | reverse complement strand
TCTTGATCCCTGTCTCCTGTACAGTGTCACCAACCTCATTCCATAGTTTATCAGGCACTCTATCTATCAGATCTAGGCCCTTAAATCTATTTCTCACTTCCACTGTATAATCATTAGAGATTTGATTTAGGTCATACCTGAATGGTCTAGCGGTTTTCCCTACTTTCTTCAATTTAAGTCTGAATTTGGTAATAAGGAGTTCATGATCTGAGCCACAGTCAGTTCCTGGTCTCATTTTTGCTGACTGTGTAGAGCTTCTCCACCTTTGGCTGCAAAGAATATAATCAATCTGATTTCAGTGTGGACCATCTGGTGATGTCCATGTGTAGAGTCTTCTCTTGTGTTGTTGGAAGAGGGTGTTTGCTATGACCAGTGTGTTCTCTTGGCAAAACTCTTTTAGCCTTCACCCTGCTTCATTCCATATTCCAAGGCCAAATTTGCCTGTTACTCCAGGTGTTTCTTGACTTCCTACTTTTGCATTCCAGTCCCCCTATAATGAAAAGGACGTTTTTGGGTATTAGTTCTAAAAGGTCTTGTAGGTCTTCATAGAACCATTCAACTTCAGCTTCTTCAGCATAATGGTTGGGGCATAGACTTGGATTACTGTGATATAGAATGGTTTGCCTTGGAAACGAACTGAGATCAACAGTTAGAACTGGGCATGGAACAACAGACTGGTTCCAAATAGGAAAAAGAGTACATCAAGCCTGTAAATTGTCTCCCTGGTTCTTTAACTTATATGCAGAGTACATCATGAGAAATGCTGGGCTAGAAGAAGCACTAACTGGAATCAAGATTGCCGGGAGAAATATCAATAACCTCAGATATGCAAATGACACCACCCTTATGGCAGAAAGTGAAGAGGAACTAAAAAGCCTCTTGATGAAAGTGAAAGTGGAGAGTGAAAAAGTTGGCTTAAAGCTCAACATCCAGAAAATGAAGATCATGGCATCCGGTCCCATTACTTCATGGGAAATAGATGGGGAAACAGTGGAAACAGTGTCAGACTTTATTTGGGGGGGGGGGGCTCCAAAATCATTGCAGATGGTGATTTTAGCCATGAAATTAAAAGACGCTTACTCCTTGGAAGCAAAGTTATGACCAACCTAGATAACATATTCAAAAGCAGAGACATTGCCAACAAAGGTCCGTCTAGTCAAGGCTATGGTTTTTTCCAGTGGCCATGTATGGATGTGATAGTTGGACTGTGAAGAAAGCTGAGCACAGAAGGACTGATGTTTTGAACTGTGGTATTGGAGAAGACTCTTGGGAGTCCCTTGAACTACAAGATCACACCAGTCCCTTCTAAAGGAGATCAGTCCTGGGTGTTCTTTGGAAGGAATGATGAAACTATAAAAGCTGAAACTATAGTACTTTGGCCACCTCACGCAGAGTTGACTCATTGGAAAAGACTCTGATGCTGGGAGGGATTGGGGGCAGGAGGAGAAGGGGTGACAGGGGATGAGATGGCCGGATGGCATCACCCACTTGATGAACGTGAGTCTGAGTGAACTCTGGGAGTTGGTGATGGACAGGGAGGCCTGGCGTGCCGCGATTCATGGGGTCGCAAAGAGTCGGACACAACTGAGCAACTGAACTGAGGGGCCCAGAAAAGAACTTCGGATGTCTCTCTCCACCCCTCCCCCCGACTCAAAAACAAAAACAAACAAACAAAACAACCTTTTATGCCTACACTTTTTCTACCTTAGTTGGAATTCTTTGTTCCCATGCTTCCAATACTTAGAGTTAAAAATCCCACATAGAGTTCTTGTTGACCCCAAGAAAAGTAAAGAAAGTGAAGTTATGTCAGTTATGTCCGACTCTTTGTGACCCCATAGGCTATAGACTAACAGGCTCCTCCATCCATGGGATTTTCCATTCAGGGGTACTGGAGTGGGTTTCTATTTCCTTCTCCAGGGGATCTTCCCAACCCAGGGATCAAACCCAGGTCTCCTGCATTGTGGGTAGACACTTTACCGCCTGAGCCATCAGAGAAGCCCTGATGTTTGACCACAATGTTTTATTCAAATCCCATATCTAATTTGTCAGGAATATGTATTTTCTTATTGGTTAAGCCTGGACTTTGCTCTTCACAATCCTACCCTTTCCTGTTCTCTAAATGAGATCTGATAAAAGTGGGGAGACCAATTTAACACTTGATCCTCAGCTCCCTCAAGACCTTAGGTTCCAGACACTCTCAGGAAGATGGGTTTAGCCTGTCTTTGTATCTTTTCTCTATGTCCCTCACTTCAGCTATTTCCTGGCCTGTCCCTGAAGCTCAGGGACACACGTGAGGAGTGTTTGGGCTGCTCCTCTAACTGAGGAACCCCACACATCCCTGTTCCGCCTGCAGAGAAGCTTCAGGCAGTACTTTTGGGGGTTTGCTAAGATCCCCTGAGGCACAGGTGCCCATGGGTCTAAAAAGTGAGCCCGTGGTTCCTTTGATGCCCTTAGCCCTTTCACCCCTATAGAGGAAAGGGCAACCACTTCCTTTATGCTGTCTAGAAAAAGCCCCAAAGGGTCCTCCAAGGCTGGAGGAGGATGAATCCTGTTCTCTGAGGAGGTGGGGGAGCAGGGAGATAGATCAAAGAGGGAAGGAAAGAGGGGGCAGTATAATGAAATTTCCTGATGAGAGCTGTCAGGATGTCTGCCTCACCTGGAACTGTCGTCCCAGTTGCTGGTGTGGCTAACAGAGTCAATTTCTGTCCCCATTTACAGTTTGGAAAACTAAGCCAAAGGAGAACAAGATCGACCTTGGCAACAGGATGTCCAGCAAACAGCGTATTCTGGTCTTATGGGGGCAGTGGTGAACTGTGAGTGCGAACAATGGAGGAAATCATTGAACCAAGAAAGGTTAACTGCTGAGGACTTCTCTGGTGGTCCACTAGTTAAGAATCCAGCTGCCAATGCAGGCAACATGGGTTCGAGCCCTAATCCTGGAAGATTCCACATGCTGCTGGGGCTGCACGTTACTACCAAGACCCAGCAAAGCAATGAAAACAAAGTGCAGCTATTAAAAAAAAAGGTGGACAAATAAAGACCTTATTTTTTAAATAAAGAAAAGCAACTGATGGGGAAAAAATATCCCCTCAGCTTTTATTTTTAACTTTATGTCAAAAAGTCCTTAGGAAGAGGAAACAGTATCTTTCAACAAAGGAAATGCTTTCTGCCCTTGGTCTATTTTTGAGACAAAGGTGGAAACTTTTCAGATACTACTTTCAGACAGGACTTAGCAACTGAACAACTTTTCTCTGAGAACTATCTCTACCTTGTGGTTAAAATTCCAACTCCATGACTTGTTGAGCAGGAAAATTAAGCAGACAAATAAAAAGAAGTTTGGGGTGTTCTAATAGTTGGAATTAAACTGCCCTTCTAAAAAGAATCTCAGCATCTTCCAGGGTCTTCAGGCAAGTTCTGAATTCCTATGGTTCATAACGGTCTGATGGCCAGATTTTCAAGTGAATTCACCACAGGCCAAGAAAATTTGATCGGCCAGCCGTTGATGTTCGATATTGTCAAAGAGCCAGATGCTCTAAAACACAGACTTTGTTACAGTATCTGCTAAAAGGTGACACTGTGATTAAGCTGGACTTGTTTAGCATAATAGAAACTTAATGTATATGTTGTTTAGTAGATTAGCATACACCGCAGCAGCAGGACCGGGGGCGCCTACAGCCCCACCCCCACGACTCGGCCGGGAGGATTTTGGGGAAGCGCAGAGGGGAAAGAGCCCGCAGGGTGAGGCGTTTCGAAGCAGAGGGAGGGCGAGGAGAACAGGCCCTAAGGCTCCTGGGCGGATTCAAAACACCGATCATTTCCCAGAGCTGAGAGCGCCGACGCCTGGGCGGTGGAAAGGGCCACCTGGCGCGGGTCCGCAGCGCGGGAGGAGCGGGGTCTACACTGCTGTTCGACGGGGTCGCCTGGGTCTTAAACGAAGATACGCCCCCCATCCCCGCTCCTGTGGCTTCCCGGAGCTGAGGCGTCCGCAGAAGCATAGCAGTGAGGCTGGAGACTCTGCGCTGGGTGTGGGATGCGGAAGCCAGACTGTGGGGGCTCGAGGATCCTGGTTTCCGGGGAGAGGAGGAGCCCTAAAACAGGGGCTCTTGGGAGCCGCAGTCTCCTCGCCCGAGAGCTCATTGGTGGTTCCAGGTTCATTCTTCAGTTTGAAGGTCTGGTGACCAGGAGAGTGCAGGCAGGACCTGAGATTTCGGGGGACATAAGGTCAGACTCCAACACGGACCTCATTTCTGTAGTGTAGCGGGTATTCTCATTCAAGAAATTACAAAGAAAGGGGAAGGTGTGGCGGTGGGTGCACCTGCATTTTCCTTAACCCAAGAAGCTTGGGAGCAGTTCCTTACCACCTGAAAGCCCCATTGGCCCTAGAACCAGCCCTCCTTTCTCTGCTCTGAGTCGCGTTGCAGAACAAGCCACAGTCAGTGAATTCAAGGAGGGCACAGGACAAAGCTGACTTAAGGATACCTTTACCTTCTGAAATCCTCTCACCTTTTCATCTAGGCCCTACATCATCTATACCCACTACACTTATGTCTCTGAAAGCCAAGAAGTTCATCCCTTGTTAAGACATTTAGCTTTCCTTCGCCCCAGCACACTGATGGGACAATCTGATTTGTGTAACCGGACAAAAGAGAATGAATTCAATTCTACACCACAGGCTGGAACCAAAGACCCAAAGGTGAAGAGGGTCAGGTTCTGCAAACTGAGCTGATCAGGAGGAAAAGCAGCCGGTCCTCGAGCCATTATCCTGGTGGAGCCTGGAGTCAGGTCAGAGATCAGGGAGTAGATGGATGGATGGCTCACCACCGACTGAGAGCCAAGTTGCCCTCCTTCACAATGAAACAGGCTCAGAAAGAGAGCCTCTCACCAAACCTGGGTTCCAATTCTTCCCCCATGACCTACGACAGCTGCCCTGTCCCCATCTTGGATGACGCCCACTTCCTTGGGCTCAGACCAAGAGTAGTCTCTGATGCAGGGCTTTCTTCAGACCCCAAGTCCAGTTAGGACTTCGTGTTTGCCTCTCGGTCCATGTGGACTTTGGCTGACACAGGCCCTCTTGTTCTAGACTCCGGATTTGTGTAAACGACTTTCCTGATAAAGGTGGGAAATCAGTGGAATGCTCGGCTCCCTCACCCTGAAGCTCGGATGAAGATGGTGGGGGTGTTGGGTGGCCCTTAGGCTCCATGCTGGGAGGCGTCCCTCTTCTGGGCCCGGCCTCATGGGCAGGGGCAGGGCCCAGTCCCTCAGCCGCTCCTCTTGCCGATTTTGGAGCCCCGTGCCTTCCCCTGAGGCTGCAGGGAGCCGTGTGTCTGTGGTCCCTCGGGCACCCGCTGTCTCTCCACCCAGTCCGGGAAACAACCACCACCCCCTGGTCCAGTAGATATGGGCCGGCAGCGCCGGGATGCAACTGCGAAGGCCGCAAATCCACTCCTCTGGCTGGATCTGGGAGGTGAAAACCAGGTCGTGGAGGGGAGGAAAGCAGGGGAAAGCTCATGAAATGTCCTGATCTAAAGCTGGTTTCAAGTCCGCCTCTTTGGGGACTCGGGCTCCAGTGCTGGTGAGAGTGCTGCTGCGCCGTCTCACCATCTACCGCCCTCGGAGTCCACGCGGAACCAGGTGGAGCCCCGCCGGCTAGGGGCTGGTGCACACGAGGCCCGTGCCTTCCTCGGGGTCAGAGCCCCTGAACCTCAGACCTGAAGGAAACACAGTGACCGCCACACTAAGAAAAGAAGAAAACCACTGCAGGAGGAGACCAAATGCATCCCCAAGCTTGTTACCCTTTACTTCTCAAGGAAACCAGAGGCAGACAGACACACAGACAACACTGCAGTAGAGTCTTTCAGCAAGAAGCTCTGCCTGCTGTGAGGTGAAACCAAAAACCTCCCCAGACACCTGTTTTCTGGGAAAACCGCCTTTACCCCTTTGTTGTCCAAGGTTAAAATTCGTGCTCCATGACCTCTTGAACCAGATAATTTAGAGTCAAATAAAAGGCATTTCAGACATTATAAAAGGTAAAACAAAGCTGTCCTTTAAGAAGAATCTCAAGTACAATAAGGGAGGAATACACAACCATGAGGTCTGCCTGGACTGAGCCTGATCCCTCCGTGGCTTTATGCTGGGCCTGGTTGGCCAACAAATTTAATACAGGTTAGGAAGCGAAACTCGGCCAGCGTTGATGTTCAGTATTTTCTTTTCTTTACATTTGTGTCTATACATTCCAGTGGGATGAAACGCCTGGATCTAGAATTACTGTTTCAAAAGGAACACACATTTATAGAGTTGACATGCCATGCCACATTGCCACCCCAAACCAGAGGAGATACCCTGCATGGGTTGTGATGAACAGCCTCCTGTTTTCCACACTGATAAAGGTACAGCCTATTAACCAGGTTAGATTTTAGTCCATCTGAGGTCAATATTTGTTATAAATCTGCAGTTTTCTGATCAAGGGGGTTAAGAGCCTAACACATTTTCTTTTTCTTTTTTTTCAATTGACTCTATTTATTTATTTGTTTTTCTGGACAGTGGGTTAGTCTTCCTGAGCTTTTAATATTCTAGGTAATTTATTTTTTTCATTTTTTTAAATTACATTTTCTTTATTAGAGTTCTTCAAGTATGACACACCTGTTGGTATGCACTGCCTATTTCCCTGACAGCTTTGTATGTGTCCTAGCACTCTGTTCTTAAACGACGTACTTATTCATACGTGTTGTGATTTTCTGCCAGTTGTGTATTACATCTTTTTGGCCCCTTTTGCCATGCTGAAGTTTATTTAAATCTTTGTACCGTTGGCTTACTCTCTTCCAGGGGCCCATGTCCTACTCAATAAAGCCTTCCTCCTCTCTGTGTTTGCCTCTAACATATTGTTTCATAATTCGAGCCACTAAATACAATTGACTCATTGTTCTTTGTAAGGTATGCTTTCTTTTTCATTTGTAGCATGGATAATCGATTGTTAAAACATAATTTCCACAATGATGAAAAACTAATCTTATTACATGTTGCTGTTTAGTTGCTAAGTGGTGTCTGACTCTTTGGGACCCCATGAACTGTACCAGCCAGGCTTCTCTGTCCATGGAATTTACCAGGCAAGAATACTGGAGTGGGTTGCCATTTCCTTCTTTGATGTTCAATATTTTTCAAACAGGCAGATGACCGGAGACATCAGCCTTTGCTGCTGTTCCTGTTAAATGTGAAAGTGTGAGGAAAGTTTTGGACTTCAGCTAGACGACTAGAATAAGCCATAGCAGCAGGAACTTGAGAAACCCCTTTGCCTGGGACGACACCAGCGAAGCGATGCTGCAGAAGGAGCATGCAGGTCAGGTGCATCAGAGCAGAGGGGAAGGCTCTTTGTTCCCAGGTAGGATTAAAGCATTGATCATTTCCAAGAGCCTAGCCCAGTGACCGCAGGAGCAGTGAAAAGGGCGACAGAGGTGCGGAGGTATGGGTCTGCAGCTGGGTGGGACTTTGTCACCCCACCCAAGTATCGGGTTGCCTAGGGCTCAGAGACGTCTAACTGCCCTGGCTCCTGCGGTTTCGGTTTCAGAGAAGTTGGAGTCAGCGTGGGTGACTGCTGTGCTCTGGGCCCAAAGCTGTGTGTTCCTTGTGGGATCCTGAGGTCTAACTGCTGGGATGGTCACAGGGACCTCGCTCTGGAGGAAGCGAGGAACCCTAAACCAGGGCCTTTCAGGAACCTCAGTCTCCTTACCTGAGGGATCCTCTGTGCTCAGAGAACTCTCTTTCTTTCAAAATTTGAGGGCAAGTTGTGTCCAAACATGCTTTTCTTGGATGTCACTAGGTATACTTGACCATATGGTTTCTGTAGTGTAGTGGTTATCACATTTGCCTAACCAAAAGGTCCCTGGTTCGAAACCAGGCAGAAACAGCTTCACCTTATCCCAAACTTTTTGATGTGCATTTTAAACATAAAAAAGGCTTCAAGAATCATAGCAGGAGTTCTCTGACTTCCTGAAAGCCTACTCAGCACTGCAAACTAAGCTTCTTTGTCTGAGTCACTGTGGACACCAGGCCCAAGGAGGGCAGAGAACAAGGCCAACTTCGGGTCACCTTTCAGTTCAGTTCAGTCACTCAGTCGTGTCTGACTCTCTGAGACCTCATGGACTGTAGCACAACAGGCTTCCCTGTTCATCACCAAGTCCCAGAGTTTACTCAAACTCATGTCCATCGAGTTGGTGATATCATCCAACCATCTCATCCTCTGTCATTCCCTTCTCTTCCTGCCCCCAATCCCTCCCAGCATCAGGGTCTTTTCCAATGAGTCAGTTCTTCACATCAGGTGGCCAAAGTATTGGAGTTTCAGCTTCAGCATCAGTTCTTTCAATGAATATTCAGGACTGATTTCCTTTAGGATGGACTGGTTAGATCTCCTTGCAGTCCAAGGGACTCTCAAGAGTCTTCTCCAACACCACAGTTCAAAAGCATCAATTCTTCAGTGCTCAGCTTTCTTTACAGTTCAACTCTCACATCCATACATGATCACTGGAAAAATCACAGCCTTGACTAGACAGACCTTTGTTGATAAAGTGATATCTCTGCTTTTTAATATGCTGTCTAGGTGCCTTGGTCTTGGTCTTGGGATCCTTGGTCTTGGTCCCTTGGACTGCAGGGAGATCCAACCAGTCCATTCTGAAGGAGATCAGCCCTGGGATTTCTTTGGAACAAATGATGCTAAAGCTGGCCACCTCATGCAAAGAGTTGACTCATTGGAAAAGACTCTGATGCTGGTAGGGATTGGGGGCAGGAGGAGAAGGGGATGACAGAGGATGAGATGGCTGGATGGCATCATTGACTCGATGGACATGAGTCTGAGTGAACTCTGGGAGTTGGTGATGGAACAAGGAGGCCTGGCGTGCTGTGATTCATGGGGTCGCAAAGAGTCAGACACGACTGAGCAACTGAACTGACTAGGTTAGTCATAGCTTTTCTTCCAAGGAGCAAGCATCTTTTAATTTCATGGGTGCAATTATCATCTGCAGTGATTTTGCAGTGCCCAAAATAAAGTGCTGCACTCAATATGCCAGCAAATCTGGAAAACTCAGCAGGGGCCACAAGACTGGAAAAGGTCAGTTTTCATTCCAATCCCTAAGAAAGGCAGTGCCAAAGAAGGTTCAGACTACCACACAACTGCACTCATTTCACATGCTAGCAAAGTAATGCTCAAAATTCTCTAAGCCAGGCTTCGACAATACATGAACCATGAACTTCCAGATGTTCAAGCTGGTTTTAGAGGAACCAGAGATCAAATTTTCAACATCTGTTAAATCATCAAAAAAGCAAGAGAGTTCCAGAAAAACATCTACTTCTGTTTTATTGACTATGCCAAAGACTTTGACTGTGTGGATCACAACAAATTGTTGGAAAATTCTTCAAGAGATAGGAATATGAGACCACCTGACCTTTCTCCTAGAAATCTGTATGCAGGTCAAGAAGCACCAGTTAGAATTGGACATGGAACAACGGACTGATTGCTAACTGGGAAAGGAATACATCAAGGCTGTACATTGTCACCCTGCTCATTTAACTTCTATGCATACTGCATCATGCAAAATATCAGGCTGGATGAAGCACAAGCTGGAATCAAGATTACCAGGAGAAATGTCAATAACCTCAGATATGCAGATGACACCACCCTATGGCAGAAAGTGAAGCAAAACTAAAGAGCCTCTTGATGAATGTGAAAGAAGAGAGTGAAAAAATTGGCTTAAAACTCAACATTCAAAAAACTAAGGTCATGGCATCCAGTTCCATCACTTCATGGCAAATAGATGGGGAAACAATGGAAAAAGATCACCTTTACCATCCAGAAATCCCCTCAGCTCCTCTGGCATGTAAATCTCCTTTATACCCTGACATGTAGTATAGCTCTGGAAACCAAGAAGTTCATCCCTCTGAAGCACATTTAGTTTGCATGAGAGAACAAAAGAAACCAAACTCAACTCTTCATCTGAGGCTGGAGCCAAAGACACAAATAAAGAACTCCACTAACTGACCTGTCAGGCACAAAAAGAGTCCATACACATGCCGTTATCAAGAGAGGCACCTGAGCCACGTCAGAGGTCAGGAAGCAGACAGATCCACCCCTCACCCTCTGAGAGCCAGTCTGCACATTTTTCTGATACAGACAGCAGAGGTTCAGAAAGGGAGCTTGACCTTGGCTCTGCTGCACACAATGCTAAAGCTAAGCCAGGATGGAATCTAGGGGCAAGAGCTGGGAGACTTGCACAGCTTTATTCTGCCCTGCACCACTGGCAATCACCTCCTTTCCTGCTCTTGGCATCTTAAGAAGTTAATTTTTACTTTTATAGTTTTTACCTGGAGACACTAAACCAGATACTTTGCAAGACTCCCTTGTGGTCTAGTGGCTAGGATTTGGTGCCCTCTGGATGCACACATTTAATGACTGGCCACCCTCTGACTCAAGACTGTGTTGGAATGCCAATAACTGTGTCTTTATGATTCCTCGACAGTGTTTGGCTGTTTCTGCAAAAATTATCCCATTTGAGACAAATTGTTGGGACCAATAGCATTCTGCACCTGACAATCCATCTTGTGCAGACCTGGTACCAAGAGTTATTAGTCAACCTTCCCTGAATTCTTCTGTTGAAGAGGGCAAAAGTGTATTCATAAAGAAAAAGGAAGAACAAATATTTAAGACCAGTGTTTTTTTCCCTGTCCTATCCATAACTGGAAGTTTAGTGTGAAGCAACTGGAAGTCATTCTGTGTAGTCTTCTCAGACTCAAATAAGTAGGTCACTACCAAAAATAATTACAATTATTGGAATGCTTTCTAAACATCCTGGAAGTTTAGCTGTTGAACATGTACAGTAGGGTATATCTGGGTAATGTCCATTTAGACTTTTGTTGTACCTCTGGCTTAACTGAACCAAGAGGGTGCCTGTCCTCTTACTAGAGTATCATACAGATGGGTACAAAGTTCATCATGATGGCAAGAATATGAAGAAAAAAGCTCTTTCATGGATTTGGAAAGATAGAAATACAAATTGGCACACCTACTATAAATCAACTTAGAAACACATAAGATACCTTCAGTTCAGTTCAGTCACTCAGTCATGTCCAGCTCTTTGTGAACCCACAGACTGCAGCACGCCAGGCTTCCCTGTCCATCACCAACTCCCAGAGTTTATCCAAACTCATGTCCATTGAGTTGGTGATGCCATCCAACCATCTCATCCTCTGTCATTCCCTTTTCCTCCTGCCTTCAATCTTTCCCAGCATCAGGTGGCCAAAGTATTGGAGTTTCAGCTTCTACATCAGTCCTTCCAATGAACATTCAAGACTGATTTCCTTTAGGATGGACTGGTTGGATCTCCTTGCAGTCCAAGGGACTCTCAAGTGTCTTCTCCAATACCACAGTTCAAAAGCATCAGTTCTTTGGTGCTCAGCTTTCTTTACAGTCCAACTCTCACATCCACACACAACTACTGGAAAAACCACAGCCTTGACTAGACAGACCTTTATTAGTAAAGTAATGTCTCTACTTTTTAATATGCTGTCTAGGCTGATCATAACTTTTCTTCCAAGGAGTAAGCATCTTGTTATTTCATAGCTGCAGTCACCATCTGCAGTGATTTTGGAGCCCAAAACAATAAAGTCTGACACTGTTTCCACTGTTTCTCCATCTATTTACCATGAAGTGATAAGACCAGTTGTCACGATCTTAGTTTTCTGAATGTTGAGTTTTCAGCCAATTTTTTTCACTCTCCTCTTTCACTTTCATCAAGAGGCTCTTTAGTTCTTCACTTTCTGCCATAAGGGTGATGTCATCTGCTTACCTGAGGTTATTGATAGTTCTCCCAGTAATCTTGACTCCAGCTTGTACTTCATCCAGCCCAGCATTCCCCATGATGTACTCTGCATATAAGTTAAATAAGCAGGGTGTCAATATACAGCCTTGACGTCATCCTTTTCCTATTTGGAACCAGTCTATTGTTCCATGTCCAGTTCTAACTGTTGCTTCCTGACCTGCATACAGATTTCTTAAGAGGTAGGTCAAGTGGTCTGGTATTCCCATCTCTCTAAGAATTTTCCACAGTTTATTGTGATCCACACAGTCAAAGGCTTTGGCATAGTCAATAAAGCAGAAATAGATGCTTTTTCTGGAACTCTCTTGCTTTCTTGATGATCCAGTGACTGTTGGCAATTTGATCTCTGGTTCCTCTGCTTTTCCTAAAACCACCTTGCACATCTGGAAGTTCATGGATCACATATTGTTGAGGCCTGGCTTGAAGTATTTTGAGCATTACTTTGCTAGCATGTGAGATGAGTGCAATTGTGTGGTAGTTTGAGCATTCTATGGCATTGCCTTTCTTAGGGCTTGGAATGAAAACTGACTTTTTCCAGTCCTGTGGCCACTGCTGAGTTTTCCAGATTTGCTGGCATATTGGGTGCAGCACTTTCACAGCATCATCTTTTAGGATTTGAAATAACTCAACTGGAATTCCATCACCTCCACTAGCTTTGTTCATAGTGATGGTTCCTAAGGCCAACTTGACTTCAGATTCCAGGTTGTCTGGCTCTAGATGAGTGATCACACCAATGTGATTATCTGGGTTGTGAAGATCGTTTTTGTACAGTTCTTCTGTGTATTCTTGCCACCCCTTCCTAATATCTTCTGCTTCTGTTAGGTCCATACAATTTCTGTCCTTTACTGGGCCCATCTTTGCATGAAATGTTCCCTTGGCATCTCCCATCCTCTTGAAGATATCTCTAGTCTTTCCCATTCTATTGTTTTCCTCCATTTCTTTGCACTGATCACTGTGGAAGGCTTTCTTATCTCTCCTTGCTATTCTTTGGAACTCTACATTCAAATGGGTATATAGTTCCTTTTCTCCTTTGCTTTTGGCTTCTCTTCTTTTCACAGCTATTTGTAAGGCCTCCTCAAACAGCCATTTTGCTTTTTTGTATTTGGAGTGACAAAAATAAGATTTACCCTCCTGCTTGAAATCTCACCCTGCCTTTCTTGACTGCCCCCACAGGAAAAAAAGGAAAATATATAATGTCAGTTTTTAGACACAGGAAAGAGGACAACGCAAAAGAGGATAGCTGAGAATCACCTGAGAATGAGAAACAAGGTGAGTCCTGCCATTGGCCCATGTGACTGCTTTAAGAGCATGTCCAGGTTGGGCATGAGAAGGGTGATCTGAGACCAGCTCTTTGGATTGTTGAGAGGAAGCTGAGTTTTGGTGGAGAGCAAGGCAGCTAGGGTTCAGAGAACAAAGGTCCAATTATGAAAGAGAAAAGGATATCCAGGGATACTAAACAGTCTCCCTGAGGTACTAAATAGAGTTCTTCTAAGAGCTCACTTGTGGAGAACTACCTGAGACCAAGAAAAGAAATTTTGGATCAGATCATGGAACAGTGCCTGGTGTTCACATGGGACAGGCAATTGTTCTCACTGCCATCAGCCAGACTAGACTATTTATATAACTCATGAGCCTTAGGGCAAGAACACAGCTCTAGAATAATCAGCTCTACATTGACCTTTTGAAAAAAATCATAAAGCAGGATCCAAAGAGATCAAACTGTTTGCAAGTCACTTAACTGTACCCCAATACAAAACTCAAAATAATGCATAGGAATATCAAAGTAGCTAGTATCCAGAAAGGAAATTTTGATAATGTCCAGCATCCAAACAACAACAACAAATATCAGGCATGTATTTGTTGAGGCAGAAAAAAATGATGCAAAAGGAAGAATATAATCAGTCAAAAGTGACCAGAACTGACATGATAAAAAAAATCAGCAGAGAGAACTTTAAACAGTTACCATGACTATGTTGCATATGTCCAAAGAGTTCATTAGAAATGTGGAACATACAAAGATGGCAAAAAGCAAACTTTTGAGATAAAAACAATAACATCTGTGAATCAACAACAAATTAGACATTGCAAGGAAAAAAATTAGGGAATACAAAGCCTTGAACCACTGAAACTATTCAAAATGAAATGGCAGTAATTTTTTTTTAACTGAACATATTAATAGCATCACTGAATGGTAGAACAACTTACTTACTTATTTATTTTCAAGGATTATAAATTTATATAGTTTTATTAAGACAAAAAACTGAAAGGGTTGATATGAAGTTTACATTTAAACAAAAGTTTTCACAAAAACCTAACACATGCCTAAAAATTGCAATGGTGTTCTAGATGCTGATCAAGATTATGTCAACAACTGATGGATCTCATGACTCAAGACAGCATTTTGGATGTTAGTTAATTCTTAGGATTAAAAACTTTGTTTTGTTTTAAAGTGAAGCACTGCCCCAGTATGAAAATTTATCTTCTCTGAGACCATGGCTTTTGAAATCATTCAACTCTTGAACTTGTGCTGTCAGTGAGTGAACCCTGCCACCAATGGTTTCAAAGCTGAGAAAACAGAGGCTCCAAAAGTTTTCCACCCTATGAGCACCAGCCCTTGTCTTTCCCTACTCACTTACCTCCTATACCACTCTGCCTCTCCCTAAATACTTCACCAGTGGCTTGGATGGAGAAGCTGATATTTATAACTTCACAATAGGAGAAGAAAGGTTCTTCTTGTCAGTTTCATGAGTAGCACCTCTAAGACAGAAAGATCTGCCTGTGTGTATACACTCCAGCAAGACTTTTCCTCCTCAACCAGTTTCCATCCCCCAAATGGCAGCTTTGGTAGCTTCTTATTCCTTTGTTGGGAAGCATTAAGCTCAGGCAGGGAATACCTTGGCTTCTAAATTTCAGGCATTCACAGCTTTTAAACAGTCTCTCACAGTCCTCATTTAGGTTGCCAATGACATTTTTTGAAAGGATACAATATTCTGGACACAGAACCCAATCATCATTTGTTGTTCTTTCCTTTGTTTCACCATTTCCCCAAATTTTAACAAAAATGATCCTAACCCATCTCCCTTCTTTCCCACCTGACCCCACCCACCCCAAATAATACACCAGTAATAGCCAGAAACTACACACATGTTACGCTGTAAAAATGCAAAGTTAACACTATCGGGAAAGAAGGCTGTGTGGGTTGTGGAGATGCTCTTTGAAGATCTACAGTATCTCTTGCTCTCTCACATCCCATTCTACGTTTTGTCCTTCATAGAGGGCCCTTTGCTTTCTTTTTTCAGCAAAGTTCAGAATGGGTTGCCTTGAAACATTGACCCTCCTTCCCCTCCACTAGGAGAGGTGTGCAAACTGTACAGCATGGTGTGGCTTTGAAGCCCTGGGCTGCTGTAGGGCACAGAAACTATACTGGCTCTTCAAAGGACATTTTCTCAAGCCACCTTTATGGTGTCAAGACAAGAACTCCTTCTTTCCCCACTTAAAACCCACAGTCAGATGTGACAGGGACTGGTATTCAAGAAAGTTAATTCTTATCATCTTTTTTGTCATCATCCTCTGAGGGGTGAGAATGTCATGTCAGCCTTTTCTCATAGAAGGATATGACAACCTGTGGGCACTTGACATCGGCTTCCTTGGCAGGGACCAGATCAGCCTCATCAGAGTTCTTCCGTTTCATTAGGAACATGTATTCTCCACTGGAGTCCGTAGCTCCAATAATCCTCTCTGGTTCCAAACCCTGGGCAAAGCCCGTGGCTTTTCTGACTCTTCTTTCTTCTTCTTTGGTTTGCTCTCCTCCCCCTTATCTTCCAAATCAGAATCAGTTTTGCGCTTGCCTCCCTCTGATTTATCTATCTCCTGTGCTGTTTTCTGTGACTGCGGAAACTCAGCAATGAGGTCAGGGCAATCCAGGTTTTCTTCTGGTTCCCATGTGTTATCCTCATCTGAGAACCCCTTCCACTTTAGAAGATACTCCACTTTGCCCTTTACCACTCAATGGTCTAGAACTTTTTCCTACACATATTCTTCTTCCTCTTCTTCTAGCACCTCCTCCACTTTCTTCTTGTTTTGTTTTTTCCCCATAGTGCCCACCAGCTTTCTGGTATAAAAGATGATGCTGTCGAGTCTTGCAGTCGTCAACCATCCCTATGCTGGTTCAAGCGCCCAGGCTGTCCCGTCCATCCTCTTTCCAATTTACTGTTTCCTCTCCAGCCCAATCCCTCAGTCGTCCACCCAACCCACGTAGCATTGTTGGTCTGCTCAGGCCGAAGGGCGACCCGCAGATCGGTAGAGCAACTTTAAAAGGCCCAACATAAGAGAGTATTTGGAGTCTCAAAAAATACCAGGAGAAATTTTTTGAAGGAAAAAACTGAAGAAACCCAAGAGGACACACTCCAATCATAATGAAAATTATAAACCCACCCATCCAAGGAGACGAACTGTGAGCACAAGGAACAGGAAGAAAACTGTGCCTAGTCACAGAGTAATTAAACTGCTCCAATCCATTATAAAAGAAAAAAAGATGTCCAATGAGCCAGAAAGAAAATGCATAGTACATTCAGAAAACAAAAGTAAAAATTATGTCAGATTTCTCATCAAAAACAATGGAAGTGAGAAGACAGTGAAGCAACATTTTTAAAGGACTGAGAGTGAAAAAGAGTGTAATCTTATGCCTACTCACTCCCTTCCCAAATCTCTTTGAAAATAGAAGTTGAATGATGACATTTATAGACATACCCATGCTTAAAGACTTTGTCACCAGAAAAGCCACACAGCAAGAGAAGTTAAAGGAGCCCTCCGAGGAGAAGGGATCTCACATGAACTGGAATTCCTGATGGACACAAAGGAAATGAAGGAAAAGAGAAATGGTCTATGCATGGGAAACATATGATTTTTTATCAATTAAATCTCTTTAAAAACATGGGGCAGCTTTTTTTTTTTTAAATAATAACCTTGGATGTGGGATTCAAAACATATGCCAAGTAAAATACAGGACAACATAAGCATAAGAGCAGGCAGAGGAGAAATGTGAGGAAGTGTGCCATCCCTTGAAGGCAGGCTGTGCTGTTACAGGTGTATTATGCTATAATGCCCAAAGTAGTTGCTGAAATAACAAAATATTTACACACAATAAGTCAACAAAGGCAAGAAAAAGGAATTATATACAAACCGTGTAAAGGCTATGACAGAGCAATTACTCTTCCAGGATTCTACCCTGTAGCCATGTGTGCAAGAATGATGGCTGTCAGAGGGAAAGCATAGAACCAAAGTAATTACAGAAGTGTATGGGAAGGGATAATTAAAGGCTATTACGAACAGTGAAAGAAACTTCATTGGTGAAAGGAGTTTACAGGGTAAAGATAATAAGCCTGCTCTTTCCTGAATTCCAGGACTCCCACTGATCTGCTTTCCTCCAGAGACCCTTTCTGAGGATCAGTGACTATCTGGATATAGGTTCTCGTGTTTGAGTATACAAGACACAAGGGAAAGGACTGTAGTAGTGGAGCTTGGGAACGATGTACAGACTAGAAAGTATCAATCATACATCACTTACACTCCAAAAGGCTGAGACACGTCCCTGGGTGGGCTTGAACCACCAACCTTTCTGTTAACAGCCGAACGCGCTAACCGATTGCGCTACAGAGACTCGACACTGGCTCGTTTTTGGTCTCAACAGAGTGACTAACACTCACTCATTCACTCATCCCCGCAGAAAGCAAGCAGAGCTGCAAAGGTAGGCGAAGCCACCTGCCTTCCTCAGGAGAGCAGCTCGGTCTCCAAGCCTCGGGCCATCGGAGAGACGGAGTCCACTCAGTGCTCGTTCCCGTTGGAAAGCCGGGCGTCGGGTGATTCCGAAGGCAGAAGTGCCGAGCGTCCCTGCCACGCCTGTCTCCACACCCGCCTCAGATGCCAGCGCCCGGACGCCAGGCCTGAGCCGAGGAGGGCCTGAGGGAAGCTGAACCCGCGGTGGGCTCAGGGACGGCTCCGGGTTTGCTCCACCTTCATCCGGCCATCTGCACATTCGGGCAGCGGTTTAGTAGGTGTGGTCCGTGTGGCTTAACGGGAAAGAGATCACATCCAAAGAGGAAACGTGAAAAGGAGCGAGAGCAAGCAAAGACGGATGAAACCTGCCCGCAGACCTTCCAGGAAGTCTGTGAAGAGGCTCGGGCCAGATCCTCAGAAAGAAAAATTGCTTTTTTAAGTAGCAAATTGGGGAGGAAGAATCGGAGAAGAGCATGAAAAAGAGAAAAGCACGAACTTCTTGTAAGTGTCCAGGAATAAAACAGTGTGGATTTATTTATGTCGAGATAGCTACCTGAAGTCATGTTGTGCGTTGTGCTTGTATAGTGTATAGTGCAGCAACCTCGGTTCATATCCAGGCTATATCAAGTTAGTGTCTATAACCTCTTTCCATTTGCTTTTTTAAAAAAATTGGCATATAGTTGATTTACAGTGTTGTTAGTTTCAGGTGTACAACAAAGTGATTCAGTTATACATATATTTTTTTCAGATTCTCTTTATATATAGGTTTTTATTACAAAATATTTTATTTATTTATTTACAAAATATTGAGTTTAGGTCCCTCTCTGTGCTACAGGTCCATATTGGTTATCTATCTGATACACAGTAGTGTATATATGTTAATCTGAAACTCTTAATTTATCCCTCTTTCTACTCTTTTCCCTTTGGTAACCAGCAGCTTGTTTTCTACATCTGAGGGTCTATTTCTATTTTGTATATAATTTCATTTGTATCATTTTTGGTTTTGTGTTTTAGTTTCCACATATAAGTGATATCGTATTTGTCCATCTTACTTCACTCAATATGAGAATCTCCAGGTCATCCACATTGCTCCAAATGGCATTATTTCATTCTTTTTTTTCTTTATGGTTGAGTAATATTCATTTTGCTTTTAATTCCAGCACGAGTTATGCCACTTAGCAGTGGTTGGAGAGCAGTTTGCTGCTGGCCTTGCATCTGTATTCTGTGAGGAATAAATCCCACAGCACACAAGTGGGCTGGTCAAAGCAAAACCTAGGTCAACTGCTTGTCTCACTGTTGAACAGAACATACTCTGAAGTGGAAATATTGCCTCTCAAGTAGCTTTGTCTGTAGCTTTCACTAATGAAATAATATAGTCAATGACTTTTTTTCTGGAAAAGGTATTTCTAATATCAGTAGTTGTGTGGTTTTTTTTTTTTTACACTAAAGGAGAATGAGTTTTCAATGGGTTTACAATAAAATGCAAACTAGTCATCACAGTTTACAGCAGCTTGTCTCCACCCACCATCCACTGATTTCTATGGAAAAAATAAATCATTGAACTATACTCCCCACTGTGTAAAAAGCACACATCTTTAATTCATAGGCACAATTTGTGAACTTAGGCAAATGTAATCACCACCCAGATGAAGCTATAGAAAACTGCTACCATCCTAGCAATGTCATTTGAGACCCTTTCCAGGCAATTCCTACACAAGATCACAATTACTAATTCTGAAGTCTATTGCAATAATGTACTGTTGCCTGCTTTTAAAACTCAAATGAATGAATGTAAATGATTTTTGTTTCATGCAACATTTTGTTCATTAGACATATTCATACTGTTATGTATATCACTTATTAATTTTGGTATTATTGGAATAATTTTGGTGGTTTTTTTGGTGTTAATTGGTATCCTTGATGAATATTCTTGGTGTTTTGATGAATATTCCATATCAGTCTTTTTGTATACTTCTGCATTCATGGATGTACTGCAATTTTGGAGTCATGGTATAGGTACAAGATTAACTTTATCAGAAATTGCCAACAGACTTCTAGAATGATTTCAAACTAACTACTACAGATGCAATTGCTCCACAACTGTCAGCATTTGATGTACGAATTCTTTTAAATACAATCATGCTGCAGGGTAATGAAATCTCCATGTAGTATTAAGGTTTATTTCCCTGATGGGTAAAAATGTCAAGAATATTTTCTTATAACTTTTGGTTATTAAAATATCCATCTTTATGATCCAGTAAGACCCTGGCTTAGGCTTCCCAGGAAAAGGAAATCAGGTCCTGTGGTCCGTCACTGCAGTGCAGATGAATCCTTTGAAGCATCCCTTGGAGACACCCAAGCTTGGGGAGTTCCCAGGAGCTGCTGCTTCAAATCCAATGATTGGCCCACCAAAAGCAGACTCACCCAACCTCTCAGGCCTTTGCCATTTCCACCCACTCTTCAGTAGAGTGAGGGTGGATTATATTTTTAAAATATTCTTTCAATCCATTCATTCACATTCATTTCCCTGAGTAATTTGAGTTTCCAATTCATCTCACTACCACAAATGGAAAACTGTTATTGTTGACATAAGCAGAAAGTATGTGTAAAAATCAGTACCAGAATATCAATATGATGGTGATCCAGGTAAATGTCCTGACTCTCCAGCTGCTGTTGTTTGGAATCCCTGTGGTCTCCATCTGGTAGTGGACACATTTTCCCTTTTCCCTTGGACACTCACTCAGAAGACCTGTTAGGATAAATGTTATGTCCACTGTAGGGCAATAGGTGAGTGAGGAAGAAGGGGTGGTGGATGGGGATGGGAGTGTGGACCAAGCTTGCAGAGGGAGCAGTAGATGAGACAGCGCAATGGCTGTGGCTTTGGAAGAGGTGATGAAAGGCAGTCAGTCTGGTGGGTGAGAGAATGTGCTTTGCCTGTGTGGGGAGGGGCAGGAGAATTGGGAGATCTTTGCTAGAATTACTTTGCAGAGAGTGATTTGGTAAGGGTAGAAGGGCAGAGGGTGACCCTGAGTGAAAGATGGTGGTCCTCGGGGTACGTGCTTATAGTTAGCTGGCAGCAGAGATACCTGATCTTGAAGGGGCTTTCTCCAGGGCAAAAACTTGTCCATTGCTTTCACGTGGTGCTGAACTCCGTGATTTCCTTACTAGTGGGAAACTCAACTTCAGAATTTCTGCTTGATAATCCCTAGATAGTAAAATGTGTATATTCATTTAGGTGAGTTTGAAGAAAGGACAAGCAATCTGTGGGGTGGCCATCAGAAAAGCTTAGAGTAGCAGAGGATGGCTAGGTATTACTTGGAAAATGTATCAAAGGGCTTCATCATATATCAAAGTGCATCTTCCATACTTTGTTGATAAAAATTTTTCTGCATTTTGATCCTGGTGATGATTTCACATCAAATAGATGTTCATTAATGATTTGTGCATTTTGTTCTGTGATCACACACCTTAATAATTTCCTTTTTGGATAGAATTGGCGGTCACATTTCGGAGAACCCAATGTAGACCATTACGGGGTTTAAGAAAAAAAATAATGAGATGCCAGGCATAACCTAATGCCGTGACTCGGATTCGAACCGTTGTGCGGCCACAACGCAGAGTACTAACCACTATACGATCACGGCGCACCACAACCCAAGCGTTGACAATTGTTCTTAATCTACGACATTTGACGTAAAATGATTCCAATCACTGTACTACTTTATTCTTGGAAACTTCACTCAGGTGTTCGTATTCTCTCTTTCACTGGCTTCCACTCTCTTCCTCTCAATTCTGATACATGATGAGAAAACAAAACAAAATCAAAAACCAGTTCTCATCTCCCCAGATCCGGCACGTGCCGCCTGGGAAGTCTGACTTCTTTCTCGGCTCTTCGCCTTTGTTCCATGGACCGACCCTCCCCACCCGCTGGTTCTAGCTCTCGCCTCACCGACCGCGGCCGAGCGGAGCGAGGGCAGCGCCAGCGGCTCAGACGGCCTGGTGAAGTCGGAGCAAAGAACAGAAGAAATACTGGAGTCCAAGCGAGTGTTCAGCTTCCTTAGACCCCGACCTATCCTCCCGGCTCAGGCCGGGGGCGTTTCAGGGGCGCTGTTTCTGAGAGGGGAGGGGAGCAAGGCGCGGCTGGGACATTCGGCACCCAAGGAGATGAAAAGAAGGCCATTTGTATTGAGCTTTGAGGCGTGATTGTTTAGAGCCTTTGCCTGTTAACCGGAAAGTTGGTGGTTCTAAGCCTACCCAAGGATAACTTTCTCCTTGTACCTTTTAAGTAAGTACTCCAAGGCTTTGTGGTTCTTTCTACACTGCTCTTCCTTTCCAAAAAATGCCTCCTTCACTACCCTTCTGTCCCTCGTTTCTGGACCTAAATCAAGAGCAGGTTGCCCAGTCAGGCTCACTAGGAATCCTGAATATCCTGAAAGAGTGCAACTAGCAACTTTATCTCTTCATGTTTCTCTTTTTCGGTGCACGTTATAAACCCTACAATCTTCCATTATTTTAAAAAATGTGTCCAATATTTCTGAGATTTAAATTTAAAATCTTATATTTTCCCTTCATTCCTTTGTGTAAATCCAGATTTCCAGATGGTGTCAGTGTTGTATTTCCTGGAGGACTCCTTTAACATTTCTTGTAATGTAGCTGATGAAGTCTTTAAGCATTTTTATGTCTCAGTTCAGTCTCTGTCTTTTCCGGTTCTTTGCAACCCCATGGATTGCAGCATGCCAGGCTTCCCTGTCCATCCCCAACTCCTGGAGTTTGCTCAAACTCATGTACATCGATCCTACCATGTCATGCCATCCTACCATCTCATCCTTGTTGTCCCCTTCTCCTCCTGCCTTCAGTCTTTCCCAGCATCAGGGTCTTTTCCAGTGAGTCAGTTCTTCCCATCATGTGGCCAAAGTACTGAAGCTTCAGCTTCAGCATCAGTCCTTCCAATGAATATTCAGGACTGATTTCCTTTAGGATGGACTGGTTTGATTTCCTTGCAGTCCAAGGGACTCTCAAGAGTCTTCTCCAACACCACAGTTCAAAAGCATCAATTCTTTAGCACTCAGATTTCTTTATAGTCCAACTTTCACATCCATAAATGACTACTGGAAAAACCATAGCTTTGACTAGATGGAGCTTTGTTGGCAAAGTAGTGTCTCCACTTTTAAATATGCTGTCTTAAGTTTGTCATGGCTTTTCTTCCAAGCAGCATGTGTCTTAATTTCATGGCTGCAGTCAGCATCTGCAGTGACTTTAGAGCACAAGAAAATACAATCTGTCACTGTTTAGATTGTTTCCCCATCTATTTGCCACGAAGTGATGGGACCAGATGCCATGATCTTGGTTTTTTGAATGCTGAGTTGTAAGCCAGCTTTTCACTCTCCTCTTTCACTTTCATCAAGATGCTCTTTAGTTCCTCTTCACTTTCTGCCATAAGGGTGGTGTCATCTACATATCTGAGGTTATTGATATTTCTCCCAGCAGTCTTGATTCCAGCTTGTGCTTCATCCAGCCTTGCATTTCACATGATATACTCTGCATTGAAGTTAAATAAGCAGGGTGACAATATACAGCCTTGATGTACTCCTTTCCCAATTTGGAACCAGTCCATTGTTCCATGTCCAGTTCTAACAGTTGCTTCTTGACCTGCATAAAGGTTTCTCAGGAGGCAGGTAAGGTGGTATGGTATTCCCATCTCTTTATGAATTTTCCACAGTTTGTTGTGATCCACACAGTCAAAGGCTTCCTTTGACTAAAGTCTTAGTCAATGAAGCAGAAGTAGATGTTTTTATGGAATTCTCTTGCTTTTTCTATGATCCAAAAGACGTTGGCAATTTGATCTCTGGTTCCTCTGCCTTTTCTAAATCCAGCTTGAACCTCTGGAAGTTTTCAGTTCACATACTGTTGAAGCCTAGCTTGGAGAATTTTTAGCATTACTTTGCTAGCAAGAGAAATTAGTGCAGTTGTGCAGTGGTTTGAGCATTCTTTGACATTGCCTTTCTTTGGGACTGGAATGAAAATTGACCTTTTCCAGTCCTGTGGCCACTGCTGAGTTTTCCAGGTTTGCTGGCATATTGAGTGCAGCATTTGCACAGCATCATCTTTCAGGATTTGAAATAGTGCAGCTGGAACTCCATCACCTTCAATAACTTTGTTTGTAGTGATGCTTCCTAAGGTCCACCTGACCATGTACTCCAGGACGTCTGGCTCCAGGTGAGTGATCATACCATCATGGCTATTGGGTCATTAAGATCTTTGTTGTATAGTTTTTCTGTGCATTCTTACCACTTCTTTACTGTTTTTGTCCTTTATTGTGCCCATATTTGCATGAAATATTCCTTTGGTATCTCTAATTTTCTTGAGATCTCTAGTCTTTCCCATTCTATTGTTTTCCTCTCTTTCTTTGCATTAATCACTGAGGAAGGCTTTCTTATCTCTCCTTGCTATCCTTTGAAATCTCACCTCCAACAGCCAGCCCCAGGTCAAGTGCCCTGAGGTCCAGACTCAGTGACTTTTAGGAACTCAGTGTGGAAACTCTTCTGCATTGGATCTTGATGCAAAATACAATTCTCTTCTGAGTAGGGAGAGGAAGTCTCCTGTGAGTACAGATGCAGAAAGAGTTTTCCCTGACCAGGAATTGAACTCAGGCCACAGAGCGATGAACACCAAATCCTAGCCACTAGACCACCAGGGAGCTGTACACAAAAGTGAAAATTGAGAGTGTAAAAGATGAAACCAGAGATGCAGAGAACACGAAATTGCCCAGCAGACCAGAGCTGTGTGCAGCTGTGCAAGGCTCCCAGCCCCTGATGGGCTGCTCATCGCCCTTCAAATCCCCTTTCCTGGGGGACGCTTCTGTTTCTGAGACCAGGTCACAAAGTATCTACTGAGTCCCTCCTGGTTTAACTCTAGGGCTGTGTGCTGCCTTGCTGCTCTCTTTGTGAACCTCAGTTTTCCCTTGAGTCAGGTGCTGACTTTGCTTTCAACGGGGGATGAGCGGGTCCGTCTACCTCCAGATCTCTGACCTGGCTCCGAGGCCTCTCCTGACGACCGCACGGGTACCAGTTCCTTTCCCTCCGCGGCAGTCTCAGTTCGCGGAGCCTTAAATTCTTCATTTCCATGACTTTGGCTGGAGCCCACGGTGAGAACTGGGTGCAGTCTATTTTCTTCTACCAAGAAAATAAGACTGTTCCTCAAGTGTGCTGAGGTAGAAAAAGCAAGTGAGCTTCACGGGAATGAGCTCCTTGGTTTTAAGTGACAATCTATGAACATGTGAAAGATCCAGGAGCCCGACAAGGAGCCGGAGGGTTTTCCGGGCGTAAAGGTGACCCAAAGTCAGCCTTGTCCTTCCCCTCTGGGATGAACTGGGCCTGGACTCCGCAGAGACTCGGAGCAGAGAAAGAGGGCTGCTTTCTTGTGCTGAGAAGACTTTCAGGTGGTCACCAACTCCTTCTAC
>SJYF01008982.1:17824-32879 GCA_006410515.1 Procapra przewalskii | reverse complement strand
AGACTTTATTTTGGGGGGCTCCAAAATCACTGCAGATGGTGACTGCAGCCATGAAATTAAAAGACGCTTACTCCTTGGAAGGAAAGTTATCACCAACCTAGATAGCATATTCAAAAGCAGAGATATTACTTTGCTGACTAAGGTCTGTCTAGTCAAAGCTATGGTTTTTCCAGTAGTCATGTACGGATGTGAGAGTTAGACTGTGAAGAAGGCTGAGCGCCGAAGAACTGATGGATTTGAACTGTGGTGTTGGAGAAGACTCTTGAGAGTCCCTTGGACTGCAAGGAGATCCAACCAGTCCATTCTGAAGGAGATCAGCCCTGGGATTTCTTTGGAAGTGATGAGATAAAGAATCGAGGAACATACAAGCCCCCTCCGCATGTCAGAAGGAATGATGCTAAAACTCCAGTACTTTGGCCACCTCATGTGAAGAGTTGAGTCATTGGAAAAGAACTCTGATGCTGGGAGGGATTGGGGGCAGGAGGAGAAGGGGGTGACACAGGATGAGAAGGCTGGATGGGGTCACTGACTCAATGGACGTGAGTCTGAGTAAGTTCCGGGAGTTGGTGAAGGACAGGGAGGCCTGGCGTGCTGCGATTCATGGGGTCACAAAGAGTTGGACAGGACTGAGCGACTGAACTGAACTGAAAGATCTCACCAGACCTACTCCCATAATTTACATTTTAAAATAACAGAATTATCCAGATGAGTTAATCCATTGACTGTCCTCAGGCAGGATACTGAGAGGGTAACAGGCAGGAAGGCCAGGGGTCTCCAAAGGGAGGAAATAGCTTGCAAGTGTCAGACATTTTTATCTCTCTTAAGTGGCAGGAAACAAACTTTCGATATTTTTTCCTTCTCTATACAAATTTGAAAGGAGGTTTCTCTTAAAATTCTGTGTTGCCTTGACACCTGGTTTCACCTAAAGTTAACTATTCTCAAATCTAGAGACAACCAATGCCTTTTTTTAATGGAAATATTGATCTTAAGCTATGCTAATGTACTATGCATTTACCCCAAACTCTGTCTTCAAGTCGGTTTGCCTTTTGGCTCAGAACCTACTTGACAAACCAGTATGTTATACTCAGATATTGTTCTTCTAATCTATGTAAATAAAACTATTTGTATTGTGATCTGCCCTTCTTCAAGATTCAAGTTAATCATTTTATGGCCCAAGATGAACCATTTGGTGCCAAAATTATCACAAAATGCATCTTATGGGTAAGGGGTCTGGAGCCATTCTGAGTTTTAAGACATTCCTTTCTTTCATTAACAGACTGCCAGTGACTATATAACATCCAGCGAAAGACTAGCAAGGGAGCACTCTTTCTACCCCCTTCTGATACCTATGTCAGAAGCTTTCTCTATCTCCTTTATACTTTAATAAAACTTTATTACACAAAAGCTCTGAGCGATTAAGCCTCATCTCTGGCCCCAGATTGAATTTTCTCCTCTGGGGGCCAAGAATCCCAGCGTCATGATTCGACAACAACCTTTCAATACATTATTACATAATCCTTGTAAAGACCAGACCTATTTTAGTGTATTTTAGTATTTAAAGTATTTTAAAGTATTTCCATTTAATAGTGCATAAATTCAATCGAAAAACAAAAAAATAAAGGAACTGTTGAACTTTCAACTTGTTTACCTTAGAGAAATCCATTTCTGAAAGAACTCTAATGCTAATAATAATAACAACAACAATGATTATAATTTAATCAAGCAATTAAAATTTGGGATAATTTTTCTCATTGCTTTTAAAAAATATAATTTCTTAAGATATAATTTTAAAATAATGCAATGTATCCATTTCACATTTGATGACTTTTGACACCTGGATGTACCCGTGGAACCACTACCCAGTTCAAGAACATCTCCAGCACTCCAAAATATCCCCTTGAGCCCCTTTTCATCAACCCCCCTGCCACTCCCTGTCCCAGGCACTCAGTGATCTAGTTCTTGTTGCTAGGGATTAGTTTGCCTCATCTAGTAATTCCCATAGGTGGCTCTGCAGAGTATGTACTCTTTTCATCATTCAGGGTGATGTTTTAATACATATTATTGCCATATATCAGAAATTTGTTTCATTTTATTGAAGAGTATCATTCCTTTGAATGATATTATCACAACTATGTCTATTAACCTCATGATGGACATTTGAATGGTTTTCAATTTGGGAACTATTATGAACAAAGCTACTATAAGCAAATCCCTTCTGTAGGCACATATTTTATAAATTCCATGTAAAATTTTTTATTCTTTAATATGAATTTGTTTTGCAAATAGATGTNNNACATTCATAAAGAAAAAAATTATTGAAATGTTTAAAAAATTAACTCAAATGTTACCAAAAAAAAATGAAGTACCAGCTTATCTTTGATTGTTTCTTATTGGAACATACTTAATACTAGCCACATGCTGTGCCAGCTGTAGTACTTGATTATCTCATTTAATCTACACAACAGCTTTATGAAGTACTTATTATTTCTTTCACATAGCACTTGCAAAATTGACCTAGCAAACTGGAGTTGACCCAAGGTCAAATGGAAGGTAAGTGGTGGCATCAGGACTAAAAGGAGGCCCCCCAGATGTTGGGCTCATTACATTTGGGCTAAATGTTCTCTGCTGTTCTTGGTTTCCTGTCTACCTTTTGCCCCTGATCTGTGTGCTTGAGGTTGACCATGGAAACCAGCATTTCTAGGTCTTTCTTGCCCACAGAATCCAATAGGTGCAGCCAAACAAATGAGAACAAAAGGGAGAGAGAAGGAAAGTGAATGATAAAGGTTACCTGCCATATCAGCAAATAAAGGCTGATCTAGCCACGAGCCACTACTGTTGGGACCTGCGTTAGGCATTACTGACAAAATGGAGGCACGGTCCCCAGCCCCCTCTCCTCATTCCACAGGCACGGATCCCGGGATGAAGGAGTTAGGCCTTGTAATTCTGACTTGTCTTTTCCTATCCTTGGCTGAGTTGACTGAAAAGGAATATTAAGGTGCTTATTCTTGAGAGGAGCATGAGAAGGCACAAAGCCTTCTGCAGCATTGCTCTGAAAATAATTCATAAAGTTAATCATTTACATTTGTTCAAGGACTTTTACAAAAAAGTGTTCCAGGATGAGCACATAGGCCGCAGCTTGAGGCCATGGGAGAGATTGATATTTGAAGCTTATTTGCAAGGAGAATGTTTATGGCAAAGGAGTTTACTGAATTTAGGGCTTAGAAATAATTAAAACAGTTAGAAGTAAAAGATATAAGGAATGTTGTAAAGTTAGCATATTTTACTGTAGCTTATAGAAGTTAAGAATTTTTAGAGACACTGTAGCTAGAAGCCTTTTTAAGAGATAGTGAGCTCAGGATGTTAGGGGCAAACAGGACTTAGGAAGATAAGTAGTAAACTGAGGAATGTAGCATGAGTTACAATGTAATCACAAGTTAACTATAGGACACATTAGAGGAGGCAGATAATAAATGATAAGGTTGATTCCGAGAGAATCACTGAAGCAGGAACTCTGTTTGAGGAGCAACAATGATTTATGGAGATAATAAATCTAGGAGAGGGGGAACTGAAAATGTCAAACCTCTGGCCTAATGTTTTTGTAAAAGTATAAAAGAGAATCTTAAACTTGGAATAAACAGGCAGTCCATAGAAAAATGAGAGGCTGTCTCATTCGCCGACACCGTTCATCTCTTCATGTTGAATCCCTGGCTGCTGGAGTTGGACTCCGACACACTACCTTAATAAAGTGAAGTGATGTGGCTCAGTAGTGTTTGACTCTTTGTGACCCCATGGACAGTAGCTTACCAGGTTCTGCCATCACAGGATTTTCCAGCCAAGAGTACTGGAGTGGGCTGCCATTTCTTTCTCCAGGGGATCTTCCCAACCCAGGGATTGAACCCAGGTCTCTTGCATTGCAGACTGACGCTTTACCGTTTGAGCCACCAGAGAAGCCCTTAATAAGTATGTTAAAAGCAAATCTGCTGTTGGAGAGGGAAATGGCAACCTACTGCAGTATTCTTGCCTGGAAAATCCCATGAAGAGAGGAGCCTGGTGGGCTACAGTCTATGGCATCACACAAGAGTTGGATATGACTGAGCATGCATGACTGAACACAGACTGTGGGATCTTAGTTCCACAAACCCTGGCCCACAGCTGTGAAAGCACCAAGTTCTAACCACTAGACTGCCAGGGATTTCTTATCACATCTTAAGGTGTCAGTTACCTGGTGTAAACTTTGTCGAAGCACTTTATTATATGTGTACTTGAGAGATGCAAGAGAGTGGATCATAAATGTTCTCATCACAAAAAAGAAATAAGTATTATGTGATGGGATGGAGCTAGTTAATGCTTTGGTGGGAATCATTTTGCCATATATAACTATATCCAATCAACATGCTGCATACCCTAAACTCACACAGTGTTATATGTCAATTATATCTCAATAAAGCTGGAGAAAAAATTCATTAAAAAAATAAAGAAACCTGCCTGTTACATCTTTGAAATCCATCAAAAGCCAAGGGGGACACACTCCAGTGGTGCAAGTTCAAGTGCAATACAGCTGGGGAGGAAGAAGGACTGCTTACTCACTGGTCACCTGCCCGAGGTGGTCTGCTTTGGCTCCAGCAGCTGGTGGGAACTAGACTGGCCTTCACCAGCGCCAGGGGGATTGGGTCCCTGCAGGCTCCCACTTCATCCTCATGAGGTGGTTCGATGAGGAAATCACCAAGGATTTCTTCTTTTCCCCTAATCTATTACCGCTTCGAACTGTGTCTCTTCAAGACCGTTGTTGGGTGCTGACTGGACAGGGCTTGAAGGAGACGCTGCCCTTCTCCTATTGGTCTCTTCTGGCCCGGAGGTTATTGCCCACAGGATCAGAACCAGGGGGCCGGGAGGGCACCGGCTCTCTGAGAACCAAAAGTCGCCACATGCACCCAGGTACGCTGCTCACCTGCGCCTCACCGGCTCTGGGCAATTTGATTTTATGTCCCCTCCAGAGCTTCTCCACCGGCTCTGCATGAGGCATGGGGCTCTAGACCTGGTGACAGGGGCTGCCTGAGGCTGCCTGGCCCTATCCTTGACCCTGGAGGACAGGTCAGAGAGAGGCCAATATTGACCAGCCTGGCCAAGCGAAGTCTCAACCGTGGCCCAGCCCACACACTGGAGGTTAAAATTCTCAAACCCTCAACTTTTAGCGGAGCTAGATCTTGAGTTGAATCCATCTCCATGCCTTTATGAGGAAAGTTGAGGGAGGAAATCAGACCAAGAAAAAGATTATGTGTATCAAAATGCGCAACTAATCAAAGAAAAACAGGATTTTCTGACAAGTTGGCAGTGTGGTATGAAGGACTGGTGTCAAAGAGAAGTATGTTTGGTCTGAGCAAACGGAGCACCAGATAAGATGGGAAAACACCCTTGTCACAGGGGTGGAAGGGGAAAGACCCAGAATTTTGCTTGGAGCCCTGGGGCCTTCCCTGATAGCGTTATCCATTGAGGCCATCCACGTTCCTGAATCTGAGGTCCTTAGTGATATTTGGGAACCCACGTCTCAGTTGGGGGCCTCCTTATCCCCCTCCTTTTTTCTTTCTGAAGACAGAATCCTGGAAGTTTCAGCACTCTGATGTTTGCTTTTCAACTGTCAAGCTACCTAAAGCACCTGGGCCTTGCTAATTGAACAAGTAACTGACCAGAAGCAGTTCACTGACTTGCCTGAACTTCAAGCTTGGGAGAAGAGTGGAGGGCAACAAGAGCAGATTGTATGGCTCCTGAGTGAATTCAAAGCTCTGATCATTTCTGAGAGCCAAGGCCAACTCCCTGTGTGATGAACAGGGCAACCCAGGGGTGGGTCCACAGCACTGGGGGAGCAGGGTCTACACTGTTGTGCGACACGCTCCCTTGGGTTCAAACAAAGATAACCCCACTTTCCCCACTCCTGTAGCTTCCTGGAGCTGAGGCATCTGCCGGGCCAACCGCTGCTATCAGGAGCATAGCAGTGGGGCTGGAGACTCTGCGCTGGGTGTGGGATCTGGAAGCCAGACTCTGGGTGCTCAAGGGTCCTGGTTTTAGGAGGAATGGAGGAGCCCTAGAGCAGGGCCTCTTGGGAGCTGCAGTCTCCTCATCTGACATATCACTGGTGGTTCCAGGTTCATTCTTCAGTTTGAAAGACTGGTGACCCGGAGAAGGTGGGCAGGACCAGAGGGTAATGTGGACATAGATATCATCAAGCAAATACAGGCCTTGTTTCCATAGTGTAGTGGTTATCACGTTCACCTCACATGTGAAAGGTCCTGGCCAGAAACAGAATTTCCCTTTTCCTGAGATCTACATTCCCATTCAAGAAATACAAAGCAGGGTGGAAGTTGTGGCAGCAGGTGCACTTACATTTTCCTTGGCCCAAGAAACACGGGGACAGAAAAAGAAAGGCAAAATGGTTGTCTGAGGAGGCCTTACCAGTAGCTGAGAAAAGAAGAGAAGCTAAAGGCAAAAGAGAAAAGGAAAGATATACCCATTTGAATGCAGAGTTCCAAAGAATAGCAAGGAGAGATATGAAAGCCTTCCTCAGTGATCAATGCAAAGAAATAGAGCAAAACAATAGAATGGGAAACACTAGAGATCTCTTCAAGAAAATTAAAGATACCAAGGGAATATTTCGTGCAAAGAAATGGTATGGACCTAACAGAAGCAGAAGATATTTTTAAAAGGTGGCAAGAATACACAGAAGAACTGTACAAAAAAGATCTTCATGACACAGATAACCACAATGGTGTGATCACTCACCTAGAGCCAGACATTCTAGAGTTCGAGGTCAAGTGGACCTTGGGAAGCATCACTACAAACAAAGCTAGTGGAGATGATGGAATTCCAGCTGAGCTATTTCAAATCCTAAAAGATGTTGCTGTTAAACTGCTGGACTCATATGCCAATAAATTTGGAAAACTCAGCAGTGGCCATAGGAAAAGGTCAGTCTTCATTCCAATCCTGAAGAAAGGTAATACCAAAGAATGTTCAAACTACTAAACTATTGTGCTTATCTCATATTTAGCAAAGTAATGCTCAAAATTCTCCAAGTTATGCTTCAATAGTATGTGAACCAAGAACATCCAGATGTTCAAGCTGGATTCAGAAAAGGCAGAAGAACCAGAGATCAAATTGCCAACATCTTTTGGATCATAGAAAAAGCAAGTGAATTCCAGAAAAACATCTACTTCTGCTTTATTGATTATGCCAAAGCCTTTGACTGTGTGGATCACAACAAACTGGAAAACTCTTTAAGAGTTGGGAATACCAGACCACCTTACCCATCTCCTGAGAATTCTGTATGCAGGTCAAGAAACAGCAGTTAGAACATGACATGAAACAATGGACTGGTTCCAAATTGGAAAATGAGTATGTCAAGGCTGTATATTATAACCCTGCTTATTTAACTTTTATGCAAAGTACATCATGTGAAATGCCAGGCTAGATAAACCACAGGCTGGAATCAAGATTTCTGGAAGAAATATCAATAAATTCAAATATGAAGGTGATACCACCTTTATGGCAGAAAGCGAAGAGGTAGAGCCTCTTGACGAAAGTGAAAGAGGAGAGTGGAAAAGCTGGCTTAATACTCAACATTCAAAAAACAAAGATCATGGCATCTAGTCCCATCATTTCATGGCAAATAGATGAGGAAACAATGGAAACAGTGATGGACTTTATTTTCTTGGGCTCCAAAATCACTGTAGATGGTGACTGCAGCCATTAAATTGAAAGACACTTGCTCCTTAGAAGAAAAGCTATGACCAGCCTAGATAGCATGTTAAAAAACAGAGATGTGACTTTGCCAACAAAGGTTCATCTAACCAAAGCTATGGTTTTTCCAGTAATAATGTATGGATGTGAGAGTTGGACTATAAAGAAAACTGAGCACCAAAGAATTAATTGATGCTTTTAACTGTGGTGTTGGAGATGACTCTTCAGAGTCCCTTGGACATTCAGAAGATTAAAGCAGTCAAACATAGAGGATATCAGTCCTGAATATTCATTGAAAAACTGATGCTGAAGTTAAAGCTCCAATAATTTGGCCATCTGATATGAAGAGCTGACTCTTTGGAAAAGACCCTGATGCTGGGAAAGCTTGAGAGCTGAAGGATAAGAGGATGACAGAGGATGAGATGGTTGGATGGCATTACAAATTCCATGGACATGAGTTTGAGTAAACTCAGGAACTGGTGATGGACAGGGAAGCCTGGAGTGCTGCAGTCCATGGAGTCGCAGAGTCAGACAGGACTGAGCAACTGAACTGAAGAAATCTGGGAGGAGTTCCTTACCACCCGAAAGCCCAATGGGCCCTACAACCAGCCCTCCTCCTTTCTTTGCTCTGAGTCACCTTGCAGCCACAGTCTGAATCCAAGCAGGGCACAGGACAAGGCTGACTGCAGGATACTTTTATCTCCTGATATCCCTTCACCTTTTCATCTGGGCCCTACATTGTCTTTACTGGTGACATCTATTATCTCTCTGAAAACCAAGAATTTCATCCCTTGGGAAGAAACAGCTTTCCATCAGCCTGGCCCGCATGTGGGACAAACAGATTTGAGGTCAGAGAACAAAAGGGAATGAATTCAACTCTCCCCCAGGGCTTGAGCCAAAGACACAAAGGTGAAGAGGGTCAGGCTCTGCAGATTCAGCTGGTCGCCGAGGAAAAGCAGTTCATCCTCCTGCCATTATCAGGGGAGGCCCCGGAGTCAGGACGGAGTTCAGGGAGTAGACTGACACACTCTTCACCGGCTGAGAACCAAGTGGCCCCTGCTTCACAAGGAAATAGGTTCGGGAAGAGAGCTTGACCTCTCACCACACCTGGATTGCAGGTCTTCCCCCACGACCTGCGCGGCGCTTACTTTGACCGGCCTAGGATGAGGCTGAACCTCTGATCGAGGTGTGAGGCAGCCGGTGTTGCGCTTTGTCTTGGGCTGCGTCTCTCTAATGGACATTCCTTCGGGGACAGGGGATGGATCCCTCCCTTCAGAGCGCTCCAGTCGCCGACTCTGGATCCCCGCCCCTTCCCCTGCTGCTGCAAGGCGCTGTGTGTCTGCGGTCCCTCGGGCGCCCGCTGTGCATCCACCCTGACCGAGAGAGGACCACCGCATCCTCGTCAGGTCCAAGTGGGACGGCAGAAAGACGACGAACCCGCTCCTCTGTCTGGACGTGGGAGGTGAAAACTAGGACCTGCAGGGGAGGAAAGCAAGGGGAAATCTCATGAAACGTCCTGATCTAAAGCTATTTTCAAGTCCGCCTCTTTGGGGACTCAGACCTCCAGACCGCACTCGGAATCCATACGGAATCAGTTGGAGCCCCGTGGTCCTCGGGGCCGGTGCGCACCCTGGGTGCGCCTTCCTGGGGTTTGAGTCCCTGAACCTCAGACGGGAAGGAAACGCAGTGACCGCCGCACTAAGATGGAGAAGGCAATGGCACCCCACTCCAGTACTCTTGCCTGGAAAAGCCCATGGACAGAGGAGCCTGGTAGGCTTCAGTCCATGGGGTCGTCAAGAGTCGGACACGACTGAGCGACTTCACTTTCATTTTTCACTTTCATACATTGGAGAAGGAAATGGCAGCCCACTCCAGAGTTCTTGCTTGGAGAATCCCAGGGACGGGGGGAGCCTGATGGGCTGCCGTCTAGGGGTCGCACAGAGTCAGACACGACTGAAGTGACTTAGCAGCAGCAGCAGCCGCACTAAGAAAAGGAGAAAAGCCATTGCTGGAGAAAACGGCACATGAATCCCTAAACTTGAGAAGCTTTATTTCTAAAGGAAATCAGAGACAGACAGACACACAGACAACATTGGATTAAGGTCTTTCAGCGAAAAGAAACTGCCCACTGTGAGGTGAAAACCGCCTTTTTACCTCTCTGTTAAAATTCACTCTCCATGAAATGTTGAACTGGAAAACTATAAAAGGCAAACAAAAGACGTTTCAGACATTGTAAAATGTAAAGCAAAGCTGTCCTTCAAGAATAATCTCAAGTTTGATGAGAAAGGAATGAAGACCGTCAGATCTGCGTGGACCGCGCCTGGCTCCTCCACGGCTTTATGCGGGGCTAAGTCGGCAAACGAATTCAACAAATGACCTGAGCCTCAGCCTTTGCTGCACTTCCTGCCTAAACGTGAAAATGAGATGCAAGTCTTGTATTATCTCAGTGGTTCCTGAGGAATCCCTGCCCCCAGCCCCTCCCAGAGCCGGACGGCGCCTAGAAGAGGTGCGGTGAAAGGGCTGTGAGAGAGCGCAAGGGTCAGGCGCATCGAAGCAGAGGGGAGGGCAGGTCAGAGGAGAGGGCGTGTCATTCGTTTCACGAGTGGAATTTAAAGCATCGAGCTCGCTGCCCGCTGGCGCCATGAAAAGGGGCTCTAAAGCGCTCATTCGCAGCCTGCAAGGGCTGCGTCGACCTTGCAGGACGTCGGGCCGCCTGGGGATCAGACTCACCTAACTCCCCTGGCTGCGAGGGCTCCTGAAAACTGAGGACTCAGCGGAGGCGACCTCTGCGCTTGGGCGCACAGCTGGCACACAAGGACCTCGCTCCTGGAGAGGCGTGGAACCCTAAATCAGCCCCTTTCAGGAACTGCAGATCCTTACTTGATGGATTGCCTGTGTTTCCAGAGTCCTCTTCCTTTGAAATATGAAGGTCGGGTGTGTTCAAACATGCAATTCTTGAATATGTCACTAGACACAAGTAGCCATGTGGTTTCCGTAGTGTAGTGGTTATCACGTTCGCCTAACACGCGAAAGGTCCCCGGTTCGAAACCGGGCGGAAACAACTCTACTTTCTCGCAAGCTTTTAGATTCATGTTTTAAACACAAAATGAAGGCCTGCTGCGTGGAGTGAGGCTTGGAACTTCAGCTTCACCGTCAGTCCTTCCAGTGAATATTCAGGGTTGATTTCCCTTCCTGACTGGTTTCATCTCTCCTTGACCTGCATACAGGTTTCTCAGGAGGCTGGTAAGGTGGTCTGGTATTCCCATCTCTTGAAGAATTTTCCACAATTTGTTGTGATCCAAACAAAGGCTTTAGCGGAGTCAATGAAGCAGAAATAGATGTCTTTCTGGAATTCTCTTACTTTTTCTATGATTCAATGAATGAAAAACGGAGGAAAAGAATAGAACAAAATTATCCGGGAAAATATATGGAAAAAGTTAAATAGAGACTACTACTAACAGTGGAAGAAACTTCATTGGTAAAAGGAGTTTACAGGACGATGATGATGAGCCTACTCTTTCATGAATCCTAGGATTCCCAGTCAACCTGTTTTTCTGCAGAGATCCTCTCTGCGGATCAGGTACTATCTGGTCGTACGTCCTGTGTGTGTGTGTACAAGACACAGTGGAGTAGGGTTGTAGTGGAGCTTGGGAGAGGATGCCCAGACTAGAAGCAATCGTACATCATTTACATTCTAAAATAGTGAAACAAGTCCCTGGGCTCCAACCACCAGCCTTTGGGTTAACAGCATAGTACACTAACTGATTGTGCCACAGAGACCTGAGAAAAGTTTATTCTTCCCTCGCACCGAAAGCAAGCATACTTAGGGACCTAGGCAGAGCCACCTGTGTTTCGCAGTATGCAGTTTCTGCCTAATAGTGTGTCCGTAGCACGGCGTTTCTCCAGACAGCTGGAGAGATGGAGTCCACTCAGCCTTTTCGTTCTCGTCAGGGCAGAAGGTCACCTGAGCGCCTCCGCCGCGCATTGCGCCCAAGAGACGCCCCGAACTTCAGCCAAGGGGCCCCCGAAGGAAGCTGCTGGCTCTTGGTGTTTGCTATTCCTTCATCCGACCATTTGTGCTTCTGGGCAACGGTTTAGTGCGTGTGGTCCGTGTGGCTGCAGCTGGAAAGAGATCAGTTTGTCGTGATCCACACAGTTAAAGGCTTTACCTGTCTTTGTTTGGACTTCGGGAAAAGAAAGGTGTGAGGCCGGCGAAAACATCCGAGGAAGGACAAGAGCAGGAGAGAACAGAGAATGAGCCAGAAGAGAGAAAGGGACTGGAAGGGAGAGGAGCGGGCTGGTACAGCGGTGGGAGCCATCGCTGGGTTAGGGCATCGCAGTCCCTCACTCAGGAGCCACTCCCACCCTTCACTGAAGTGTCCAGAACGTGGTTCACCGGATTGCAAAGCTGCTGGCCTGGCATTTGTTCTGGCATTTTCCTTTGCCTGTTTTATGAGGAAGGGCGAGGTGGGCGGTGTGGGTTTGCAGGTGAATGCAAGACCTATGTGCTACCTTAGAGATGACTGGTGGGCAAGGAAACACACAAATTCACTTTCCCTTTTGCAGGCTGATCTTCAGGGTCTGGGTGGGAAACTGGAAAATCTGAGTGCCAGTATCAATATTTATTTAGAGATAAGGAGATCAATAGCCAAGCAGTCAGTGAAAGTGGTTATGTTGATGTGGGAGTGGGAGTGGGAACCTGACTGGGGCCAGTGGAGTACTCTTTGGGGTATATGTAATTTGGTATCATTCACATGTGTGTGTGTGTGTGTGTGTGTGTGTGTGTGTATACACATATAGACATAGTAAGGTATATTTTAACTTTAAATTTTTACATAGTCATAAATAAATATATATCATATAAAATTCTGGGTCTTGTGTCATGTGTAAGAAGATTTTCCACTGTAAAACCTTAATTTGGGGGGGGGATTTTTGAAGCAAGGAATTGTACTACTGTTCTTTTGATGAGCTGATCAGATGAACTAGTAAACTGGCAGATCCCACTAGCCCAGGAGGCTACCACTGCCACTGTAAGGTATCAGTAACTTAAAACGACACCCAGACTTTATGCAGTGCAGTGCCAAAATGCAAGATCTTACACTCAATGATGACATGCAAAGTGCCATGTGCTCAGGCATGGTCTACAAATTTTACATGGGCGTACTCACTTTATTCTTTCAACAGGCTTCTATCATATCATCATCCGCATTTCACATATGAGAAACCTGAGATATGGAAGGTTAAGTAACTTGTCTAGTCACTCAATCAGTGAGTGGGATCTGAAACCAGCATTTTGAACTGGAAGCCCGCCTGGCTCCACAGGATATGGTGCCCGTCAAAGAGGAACACAAATGGTAAAAAATGTTTGGCAAGAAATTTAAGACTGTATATTTCTTTGACAAAACACCAATGAGGAGTCATGTAACACAAATAAAACTGCAGTATCCTCATGACCCACTTGCCTGGCAAACACCTTTCTTATTCCAAGAGCTGCTCCCCTTGAATCCCCAAATTAAACACACCTTCTGCAAGAACTAGATTTTTCCTCCCTTTTATTCTTTCCTCTCACCTTTCTAATACCTCTTCCATAGCTCTTCAGTTCTTTTACTTCCAGGTCATTAATTTTTAAAATTAAAAATATTAGATATATCTAAAGAAGAAAATAAGCAGTCATCCATAGCCCCACTTCCTGGAAGGAACTACTGTTACCATCTTTGCATGTTTTCCTTCAAATCTATTTTTAAATTATTCTAAGTTGTAGCAAAAGGTGCATGGGTTCATGCTAAGTCATTTCAGTCCTGTCTGACTCTTTTGGACCCTAACGACTGTAGCCTTCCAGGCTCCTCTGACCATGAGAGGATTCCAGGCAAGAATATGGAGTAGGTAGCTATGCCCTCCTCCAGGGAATCTTCCTGAACCAGGGATAGACCCCACATCTCTTGTGTCTCTTGCATTGGCAGGTGTGTTCTTTACCATTAGTATCACCTGGGAAACCCCTAAACTATATAGGTTTATTTTTAAAATTTCAGATAATGCACAAAATACAAATATGTAAAATTCTGAAACATCTTAAATTCAAAAGGAACTTCTGTTAATGTAGGTAAATGCTGATGGAGTCATTTAGGTATATCAACAGAGAGAAGAATATATATAAATATGCTTTTATATGATTGAGCTCTTAAAGGTTCTATTCCTATTTTAAAGTATTTCAATTTAATCAGTTCAGTTCAGTCTCTCAGTCATGTCTGACTCTTTGTGACCCCATGAATCGCAGCATGCCAGGACTCCCTGTTCATTACCATCTCTCGGAGTTCACTCAGACTCATGTCCATTGAGTCAGTGATGCCATCCAGCCATCTCATCCTCTGTTGCCCTCTTCTCCTGCCCCCAGTCCCTCCCAGCATCAAAGTCTTTTCCAATGACTCAACTCTTCGCATGAGGTGGCCAAAGTACTGGAGTTTCAGCTTTAGCATCATTCCTTCCAAAGAAATCCCAGGGCTGATCTCCTTCAGAATTGACTGGCTGGATCTTCTTGCAGTCCAAGGGACTCTCAAGTCTTCTCCAACACCACAGTTCAAAAGTATCAATTCTTTGGTGCTCAGCCTTCTTCACAGTCCAAATCTCACATCCATACATGACTACTGGAAAAACCATAGCCTTGACTAGACAGACCTTAGTCGGCAAAGTAATGTCTCTGCTTTTGAATATGCTATCTAGGTTGTTCATAACTTTTCTTCCAAGGAGTAAGCGTCTTTTAATTTCATGGCTGCAGTCACCATCTGCAGTGATTTTGGAGCCCCCCAAAACAAAGTCTGACACTGTTTCCACTGTTTCCCCATCTATTTCCCATGAGGTGATGGGACCAGATGCCATGATATTCGTTTTCTGAATGTTAAGCTTTAAGCCAACTTTTTCACTCTCCACTTTCACTTTCATCAAGAGGCTTTTTTGTTCCTCTTCACTTTCTGCCATAAGGGTGGTGTCATCTTCATATCTGAGGTTATTGATATTTCTCCCAGCAATCTTGATTCCAGCTTGTGTTTCTTCCAGCCCAGCCTTTCTCATGATGTACTCTGCATATAAGTTAAATAAGCAAGGTAACAACATACAGGCTTGACGTACTCCTTTTCCTATTTGGAACCAGTCTGTTGTTCCATGTCCAGTTCTAATTGTTGCTTCCTGACCTGCATACAGATTTCTCAAGAGGCAGGTCAGGTGGTCTGGTATTCCCATCTCTCTCAGAATTTTCCACAGTTTACTGTGATCCACACAGCCAAAGGCTTTGGCATAATCAAAGCAGAAATAGATGTTTTTCTGGAACTCTCTT
>SJYF01008953.1:36843-51848 GCA_006410515.1 Procapra przewalskii | reverse complement strand
CAGACGAGGACTGAGGATCCGGCGAACACTGGGTAGGAATCCCCAGAGGCGTCTGGCAACTGGCACGGAGACGGGCCTCTCCTGAGGCCAGAGGGGCGGGTCCCTGAGGTCCCAGTCGTAACTCGAGAGTCCCCGCCGCAACTGGAGAAAAACCAGAAGCTTCTCCCCTGAAGGCGAGGTGAGGCCCCTATCCGCGGCGGCATCTCAAAGGAAATCAACTCTTCCCACGGGTACCTCGAAAGGCTCCTTCCCACCGGTGCTGTGACCCAGGAAGTGCCCCGCCTCATCCAGCCATCATCAAGGGGAAATCCGAGGGTCCCGCTGCAACTCACGAGGAGCCCTGTTTCCCCTGCCGAGCTCCAAATGAGAGTCCCTTTCCCTGCTCCATCGGGAAAAGATTCTCAGCACTCTTGTTCATCCCAAGAGTCAGCGCTGACAGCAGGAGAGTTGTGAGGAGACTCGGGGTTCCGGCGACCCTTCCCCAGAACCCCCAAATGCCTCGTCCGCTCCCGAAGGAACTGACTGCCCTGCACTGCCTCCATTGCCTGCTCTAGAGTTGACTCCCGACCCACTGGCACCTCTGACAACCCGGGGGTATCTCAAGGGCAAGATCCAGATCCCAGGGTCTGCTTGACGGGGAGTCTGACTTCACTGCTGCAGCAGGGAAGGGAAGCAGACATGCCAGTCTCCTGTCGAGACGAAGCCTGACATATGTGGGGGCTCCAGGGGAAGCCCAAGACGTATGTCAGCAGGGCCGAGGCCAGCTCAGGTTACCGCCTCAGCACCAGACGAGGCCTGGGGACCCGGGCATGCCTGAGGAGGAATTCCCAGAGGCACCTGATGAATGGCACGGAGACTGGCCTCTCCTGAGGCTACAGGGGCGGTTTCCTGAGGTTTCCGACGTCACTCGAGTGGTCCCCGCGGCAACACGAGAACACCCATTAGCTCCTCAAATACACGCGTGGTGAGGGCCTGGTCCAATGTGGCATCACGGTGGAAGACACACCTTCTTTCCTGGAACTCGAAAGTCTCATTCACACCCTGGCTTTGAGCCAGGAAGTGCCCCTCCCCACTCTTCCCCACAGGAGAGGATCCACGAGGGTCCGGCAGCAACCCATGAGGACCCAGGTTTTCATCTGTGCAGCTCCAGATGAGGGTCCGTTTCCCAGCTCTGTCGGGAAAAGTTTCCGGGCGCTCCCTTTCATCCCAAGAACTTCGTTGGGAGCAGGAGAGTGGAGGGAGCCTCAGGGTTAAGAACACTGTTCCTCAAGGACCCAAAATTTCCTGGTCATTCCAGATGAACCGGAATGCCCTGCACAGCCTTGATATTCACCCCGAGGCTTACTCCCGACACACTGGCAAATGTAACAGCCCTTAGGTACTTCCAGGGCAAGACTCAGATACCTGTGTCCGCCCGACGGGCGTCTGACGCTGCAGCTGCAGCTGGGGTGGCAAGCAGACGTTCCCCGCTCCAGGCTAGACGAGGCCTGACGCCCTGTGGCGCTCCTGGGATATTTTCATACTTATGTCAGCATAGGCGAGGCAAGCTCAGGCTTCTGCCTCAGCACCAGACGAGGACTGAGCATCCGGCGAACACTGGGTAGGAATCCCCAGTGGCGTCTGTCAATTGGCACGAAGACGGGCCTCGCCTAAGGCCAGAGAGGCGGGTCCCTGAGGTCCCCGTCATAACTCGAGAGTCCCCGCCGAAACTCGGGAAAAACCAGAAGCTTCTCCCCTGCAGGCGAGGTGAGGCCCCTATCCGCGGCGGCATCTCAGGGGAAAACAACTCTTCCCACGGGTTCCTCGAAAGGCTCCTTCCCACCCGTGCTGTGACCCGGGAAGTGCCCCGCCCCGTCCATCCCCCATCGAGGGGAAATCCGAGGGTCCCACTGCGAATCACGAGGAGCCTTGTTTCCCCTGCGCAGCTCCAGCTGAGAGTCCCTTTCCCTGCTCCTTCGGGAAAAGGTTCTTGGCGCTCCTTTCCATCCCAAGAGTGAACGCTGACAGCAGGAGAGTTGGGAGGAGCCTCGGGGCTTTGGCGACACTTTCCCAGAATCCCCAAATGCCTCGTCCGCTCCCGATGGACCTGACTGCCCTGCACTGCCTCCATTGCCTGCCCTAGGGTTGACATCCCACACACTGGCACCTGTGACAACCCGGGGGTATCTCAAGGGCAAGACCCAGATCACAGTATCCGCTTGACGGGGAGCCTGACTCCGCTGCTGCAGCTGGGAAGGCAAGCGGACGTGCCAGTCTCCTGACGAGACGAGGCCCGACATATGTCGGGGCTCCAGGAAAAGCTCAAGACGTATGTCAGCAGGGCCGAGGCCAGCTCAGGTTACCGCCTCAGCAGCAGACGAGGCCTGGGGACCCGGGCTTGCCTGAGGAGGAATCCCCAGAGGCACCTGATGAATGGCATGGAGACTGGCCTCTCATGAGGCTCCCGGAGCAGTTTCCTGAGGACCCCGACGTAACTTGAGTTCTCCCCGAGGCAACACGAGAATACCCATTAGCTCCTCAAATACATGAGTGGTGAATCCCTGGTCCAATGTGGCATCACGGTGGAAGACACACCTTCTTTCCTGGAACTCGAAAGTCTCCTTCACACCTTGGCTTTGAGCCAGGAAGTGCCCCACCCCACCCTTCCCCACAGGAGAGGATCGCCGAGGGTGTGGCGGCGACTCATGAGGAGCCCCGTTTTCATCTGCGCAGCTCCAGATGAGGGTCCCTTTCCCTTCTCCGTCGGGAAAAGGTTACGATCGCTCCCTGGCATCCCAAGAACATCGCTGGCAGCAGGAGAGTGGAGGGAGCCTCAGGGTTCAGAACACTGTTCCTCAAGGAGCCCAAATTCCCAGGTCATTCCAGATGAACCTGACTGCCCTGCACTGTCTCGGTTTTCACCCCGAGGCTTGACTGACTGTAACAGCCCTGAGGTACGTCGAGGTCAAGACTCAGATCCCTGTGTCCCTCGACGGGGCGCCTGACGCTGCAGCTGCAGCTGGGGTGGCAAGCAGACGTTCCCCACTCCAGGCTAGACGAGGCCTGATGACCTGTGGCGCTCTCGGGATATTTTCATACCTATGTCAGCATAGGTGAGGCAAGCTCAAGATTCTGCCTCAGCACCAGACGAGGACTGAGGATCCGGCGAACACTGGGTAGGAATCCCCAGAGGCGTGTGGCAACTGGCACGAAGATGGCCCTCTCCTGAGGCCAGAGGGGCAGGTCCCTGAGGTCCCGTCGTAACTCGAGAGTCCCCGCCGCAACTCGAGAAAAACCAGAAGCTTCTCCCCTGCAGGCGAGGTGAGGCCCTTATCCGCTGTGGTCGCTCAGGGGAAATCACCTCTTCCCACGGGTACTTTGAAAGGCTCCTTCCAACCCGTGCTGTGATCCAGGAAGTGCCCCTCCCCATCCACCCCCATCGAGGGGAAATCCGAGGGTCCCGCTGCGACTCACGAGGAGCCCTGTTTCCCCTGCGCAGCTCGAGATGAGAGTCCCTTTCCCTGCTCCTTCAGGAAAAGGTTCTCAGCGCTCCTTTCCTTCCCAAGAGTCGGCGCTGACAGCAGGAGAGTTGGGAGGAGCCTCGGGGTTCCAGCGTCCCTTCCCCAGAACCCCCAAATGCCTCGTCCGCTCCCGATGGACCTGACTGCCCTGCACTGCTTCCATTGCCTGATCGAGGGTTGACTCCTAACCCACTGGCATCTGTGACGACCCGGGGATATCTCAATTGCAAGACCCAGATCCCAGTGTTCGCTTGACGAAGAGCCTGACTCTGCTGCTGCAGCAGGGATGGCAAGCAGACATGCCAGTCTCCTGACGAGATGAGGCCTGACATATGTGGGTGCTCCAGGGGAAGCCCAAAACTTATGTCAGCAGGGCCGAGGCCAGCTCAGGTTACCCTTCAGCACCAGACGAGGCCTGGGGACCCGGGCATGCCTGAGGACGAATCCCAAGAGGCACCTGATGAACGGCATGGAGACTGGCCTCTCCTGAGGCTACAGGGGCAGTTTCCTCTGGTCCCCGACGTAACTCGAGTGGTCCCCGCGGCAACACGAGAACACCCATTAGCTCCTCAAATACACGCGTGGTGAGGCCCTGGTCCAATGTGGCATCACGGTGGAAGACACACCTTCTTTCCTGGAACTCGAAAGTCTCCTTCACACCCTGGCTTTGAGCCAGGGAGTGCCCCACACCACCCTTCAACACAGGACAGGATCCCCGAGGGTCCGTCGGCGACTCATGAGGATCCCCGTTTTCATCTGCGCAGCTCCAGATGAGGGTCCCTTTCCCTGCTCCATGGGGAAAGGGTTCCGGGCGCTCCCTGGCATCCCAAGAACATCGCTGACAGCAGGAGAGTGGAGGGAGCCTCAGGGTTCCGAACACTGTTCCTCAAGGACCCCAAATTCCCAGGTCACTCCAGATGAAACTGACTGCCCTGAACTGCCTCGATGTTCAACCCGAGGCTTGACTCTCGACTCTCTGGCACCTGTAACAGCCCTGAGATACTTCCAGGTAACGACTCAGACCCCTGTGTCCACTCGACGGGACGCCTAACGCTGCAGCTGCAGCTGGGGTTGCAAGCAGACGTTCCCCGCTCCAAGTGTAGGAGCTGCCAGCAGGGGAGTTGGGGGGAGCCTCGGGGTTCGGTCCACCCTTCCCCAGAAGCCCCAAGTGCCTCGTCCGCTCCCAATGGACCTGACTGACCTACACTGCCTCGATTGCCTGCCCGAAGGTTGACCCCCTACCCGCTGGCACCTGTGACCACCCGGGGGTGTGGTACCTCCACAAAAAGACCCAGATCCCTGTGTCCTCATGGCGGGCAGCCTGACTCCGCTGCTGCACCTGGGAAGGCAAGTGGAGGCGACGATCTCCTGACGAGACGAGGCCTGACATATGTGGGGGCTCCAGGAGAAGCTCAAGACGTATGTCAGCAGGGCCGAGGCAAGCTCACGTTACCGCCTCAGCATCAGACCAGGCCTGAGGACCTGGGGAAGCCTGTGGAGGTGTTCCCAGATCCACCTGAATACTGGCGCGGAAACGGGCCTCTCCTGAGGCCAGAGGGGCGGTCCCTGAGATCCCCGTCAGAATTCGAGAGTACCCGCTGCAACTCAATAAAAACCAGAAGCTTCTCCCCTGCAGGCGAGGTGAGGTGCTTATCTACGGCGGCATCTCAGGGGAAATCAACTCTTCCCACGGGTACTTCTAAAGGCTCCTTCCAACCCGTGGTGTGAACCAGGAAGTGCCCGGCCCTATCCATCCCCCATCGAGGGGAAATCCGAGGGTCCTGCTGCGACTCAGGAGGAGCCCTGTTTCCCCTGCGCAGCTCCAGATGAGAGTCCCTTTCCCTGCTCCGTCAGGAAAAGGTTCGCGGCGCTCCTTTCCATCCCAAGAGTCGGCGCTGCCAGCAGGAGTGTTGGGAGGAGCCTCGGGTTCTGGCGACCCTTCCCCAGAACCCCCAAATACCTCGTCCGCTCCCGATGGACCTGAGTGCCCTGCACTGCCTCCATTGCCTGCCCAAGTGTTGACTCCCGACCCACTGGCACCTGTGACAACCCGAGGGTATCTCAAGGGCAAGACCCAGATCCCAGTGTCCACTTGACGGGGAGCCTGACTCCGCTGCTGCAGCAGGGAAGGCAAGCAGATGTGCCAGTCTCCAGACGAGACGAGGCCTGACATATATGGGGGCTCCAGGGGAAGCCAAAGACGTATGTCAGCAGGGCCGAGGCCAGCTGAGGTTACCGCCTCAGCACCAGACGACGCCTGGAGACGTGGGCATGCCTGAGGAGGAATCCCCAGAGGCACCTGATGAATGGCATGGAGACTGGCCTCTCATGAGGCTACAGGGGCGGTTTCCTGAGGTCCCAGACGTAACTTGAGCGGTCCGCGCGGCAACACGTGAACACCCATTAGCTCCTCAAATACATGCGTGGTGAATCCCTGGTCCAATGTGGCATCACGGTGGAAGACACACCTTCTTTCCTGGAACTCGAAAGTCTCCTTCACACCTTGGCTTTGAGCCAGGAAGGGCCCCACCCCACCCTTCCCCACAGGAGAGGATCGCCGAGGGTGTGGCGGCGACTCATGAGGAGCCCCGTTTTCATCTGTGCAGCTCCATATGAGGGTCCCTTTCCCTGCTCCATCGGCAAAGGGTTCCGGGCGCTCCCTGGCATCCCAAGAACTTCGCTGGCAGCAGGAGAGTGGAGAGAGCCTCAGGGTTCAGAACACAGTTCCTCAAGGACCCCAAATTCCCAGGTCACTCCAGATGAAACTGACTGCACTGAAGTGCCTCCATGTTCACCCCGAGGCTAGAATCCCGACTCACTGGCAGCTGTAACAGCCCTGAGGTACTTCCAGGTCAAGACTCAGATCCCTGTGTCCGCTCGATGGGGCGCCTGATGCTGCAGCTGCAGCTGGGGTGGCAAGCAGACGTTCCCCGCTCCAGGCTAGACGAGGCCTGACGCCTTATGGCGCTCCAGGGATATTTTCATACCTATGTCAGCATAAGCGAGGCAAGCTCAGGCTTCTGCCTCAGCACCAGACGAGGACTGAGGATCTGGCGAACACTGGGTAGGAATCCCCAGAGTCGTCTGGCAACTGGCACGAAGACAGCCATCTCCTGAGGCCAGAGGGGCGGGTCCCTGAGGCCTCCGTCGTAACTCGAGAGTACCCGCCGCAATTCGAGAAAAAGCTGAAGTTTCTCCCCTGCATGCGAGGTGAGGCCCTTATCCGCTGCAGCATCTCAGGGGAAATCAGGTCTTCCCACGGGTTCCTCGAAAGACTCCACAAACCCGTGCTGTGACCCATGAAGTGCCCCACCCCATCCATTCAGCACCGAGAGGAAATCCGAGGGTCCCGCTGCGACTCAGGAGGAGGCCTGTTTCCCTTGCGCTGCTCCAGATGAGAGTTCCTTTCCCTGCTCTCTCCGGAAGAGGTTCTCAGCGCTCCTTTCCAACCCAAGAGTAGGCACTGACAGCAGGGGAGTTGGGGGGACCTCGGGGTTCGGCCCACCCTTCCCCAAAAGCCCCAAGTGCCTCATTCGCTCCCGATGGACCTGACTGCCCTGCACTGCCTCGATTGCCTGCCCGAGGCTTGACTCCTGCCCCGCTGGCACCTGTGACCACCTGGGGGGTGGGGGTACCTCCACAACAAGACCCAGATCCCTGTGTCCTCATGGCAGACAGCCTGTCTCCGCTGCTGCAGATGGAAAGGAAAGCGGAGGCGATGATCTCCTGACGTGATGAGGATTGAAATATATGGGGGCTACAGAGGAAGCTCAAGACCTATGTCAGCAGGGCCGAGGCAAGCTCCGGATACCGCCTCAGCACCAGACGAAGCCTGAGGACCCAGGGAAGCCTCAGGAGGAGTTCCCAGATTCATCTGACCACTGGCGCGGAAACGGGCCTCTCCTGAGGCCAGAGGGGCTGATCCCTTGGTCCCCGTCGTAACTCGAGAGTACCCGCCGCAACTCGAGAAAAACCAGAAGCTTCTCCCCTGCAGGCGAGGTGAGGCCCTTATCCGCTGCAGCATCTCAGGGGAAATCAGGTCTTCCCACGGGTTCCTCGAAAGACTCCACAAACCCGTGCTTTGACCCAGGAAGTGCCCCACCCCATCCATCGAGCACCGAGAGGAAATCCGAGGGTCCCGCTGCGACTCAGGAGGAGGCCTGTTTCCCATGCGCTGCTCCAGATGAGAGTCCTTTTCCCTGCTCCGTTGGGAAGAGGTTCTCGGCGCTCCTTTCCAACCCAAGAGTAGGCGCTGACAGCAGGGGAGTTGGGGGGACCTCGGGATTCGGCCCACCCTTCCCCAAAAACCCCAAGTGCCTCATTCGCTCCCGATGGAACTGACTGCCCTGCACTGCCTCGATTGTCTGCCCGAGGCTTGACTCCTGCCCCGCTGGCACCTGTGACCACCTGGGGGGTGGGGGTACCTCCACAACAAGACCCAGATCCCTGTGTCCTCATGGCAGACAGCCTGTCTCCGCTGCTGCAGATGGAAAGAAAAGCGGAGGCGACGATCTCCTGACGTGATGAGGATTGAAATATATGGGGGCTACAGAGGAAGCTCAAGACCTATGTCAGCAGGGCCGAGGCAAGCTCAGGTTACCGCCTCAGCATCAGACGAGGCCTGAGGACCCAGGGAAGCCTGAGGAGGAGTTCCCAGATTCATCTGACCACTGGCGCGGAAACAGGCCTCTCCTGAGGCCAGAGGGGCGGGTCCCTGAGGTCTCCGTCGTAACTCGAGAGTACCCGCCGCAACTCGAGAAAAACCAGAAACTTCTCCCCTGCAGGCGAGGTGAGGCCCTTATCCGCTGCGGCGTCTCAGGGGAAATCAACTCTTCCCACGGGTGCCTCGAAAGGCTCCTTCAAACCCGTGCTGTGATCCAGGAAGTGCCACTCCCCATCCATCCCCCACTGAGAGGAAATGTGTGGGTCCCACTGCGACTCAGAAGGAGCCCTGTTACCCTGCCCAGCTCCAGATGAGAGTCCCTTTCCCTGCTCCGTCGCGAAGAGGTTCTCCGCGCTCCTTTATATCCTAAGAGAATTCTTGACAGCAGGGGAGTTGGGGGAAGCCTCTGGGTTCTGGCCACCCTTCTGCAGAAGCCCCAAGTGTCTCGTCCGCTCCCGATGGAACTGACTGCCCTGCACTGCCTGGATTGCCTGCCCGAGGGTTGACTTCTGACCCGCTGGCACCTTTCAACACCCGGGGGGGGGTACCTACACAACAACACCCAGATCCCTGTGTCCTCATGGCAGACAGCCTGTGTCTGCAGCTTCAGATGGGAAGGAAAGCGGAGGCGACGATTTCCTGACATGATGAGGCCTGACATATATGGGGGCTCCAGGGGAAGCTCAAGACGTATGTCAGCAGGGCCGAGGCAAGCTCAGGTTACCGCCTCCAAACCAAAAGAGGCCTGAGGACCCGGGGAAGCCTACGGAGGAGTTGCCAGATTCACCTGACCACTGGCGCGGAAACGGGCCTCTCCTGAGGCCAGAGGGGCGGGTCCCTGAGGTCCCCAACGTAACTCGAGAGTACCCGCCGCAACTAGGGAAAAACCAGGAGCTTCTCCCCTGCAGGCGAGGTGAGGCCCTTATTCACTGCAGCGTCTCAGGGGAAATCAACTCTTCCCACGGGTACCTCGAAAGCTTCCTTCCAACCCGTGCTGTGACCCAGGAAGCGCCCAGCCCCATTCATCCCCAACCGAGAGGAAATCCGAGGGTCCCGCTGTGACTCAGGAGGAGACCTGTTTCCCCTGCGCAGCTCCAGATGAGAGTCCCTTTCCCTGCTCCGTCGGGAAGAGGTTCTCGTCGCTCCTTTTCATCCCAATTGTAGGCGCTGACAGCAGGGGAGTTGGGGGGAGCCTCGGGGTTCGGGCCAACTTTTGCCAGAAGCCCCAAGTGCCTCGTCCGCTCCCGATGGACCTGACTGCCCTGCACTGCCTCCATTGCCTGCCCGAGGGTTGACTCCCGATCCGCAGGCACCTGTGACAACACGGGGGAGGGGACCTCCACAACAAGACACAGATCCCTGTGTTCTCATGGCGGGCAGCCTGACTGCGATGCTGCAGCTGGGAAGGCAAGCGGATGTGAAGATCTCCTGACGCGATGAGGCCTGACATATGTGGGGGCTCCAGGGGAACGTCAAGACGTATGTCAGCAGGGCCGAGGCAAGCTCAGGTTACCGCCTCAGCACCAGACGAGGCCTCAGGACCCGGGGAACCTGCCGAGGAGTTCCCAGAACACCTGACCACTGGCGCGGAAACGGGCCTCTCCTGAGGCCAGAGGGGCGGGTCCCTGAGGTCTCCGTCGAAACTCGAGAGTACCCGCCGCAACTCGAGAAAAAACAGAAACTTCTCCCCTGCAGGCGAGGTGAGGCCCTTATCCGCTGCGGCGTCTCAGGGGAAATCAACTCTTCCCACGGGTACCTCGAAAGACTCATTCAAACCCGTGCTGTGACCCAGGAATTGCCCCGCCCCATCCATCCCCCACCGAGAGGAAATCCGAGGGTCCGGCTGTGACTCAGGAGGAGCCCTGTTCCCCTGCGCAGCTCCAGATGAGAGTCCCTTTCCCTGCTCCGTCGGGAAGAGGTTCTCGGCGCTCCTTTCCATCCCAAGAGTAGGCACTGACAGCAGGGGAGTTGAGGGGAGCCTCGAGGTTCGGGCCAACCTTCCCCAGAATCCCCAAGTGCCTCGTCCACTCCCGATGGACCTGACTGCCCTGCACTGCCTGGATTGCCTAGCTGAGGGTTGACTCCCGACCTGTTTGCACCTGAGACCACCTGGTGGTTGGGGTACCTTCACAACAAGACCCAGATCCCTGTGTCCTCATGGCGGGCAGCCTGACTCCGCTGCTGCAGCTGGGAAGCCAAGCGGAGGCGACGATCTCCTGTCGAGATGAGGCCTGACATATGTGGGGGATCCAGGGGAAGCAAAGACGTATGTCAGCAGGGCCGAGGCAAGCTCAGGTTAAAGCCTCAGCACCAGACGAGGCCTGGGGACCCGGGGAAGCCTGCAAAGGAGTTCCCAGTTTCACCTGACCACTGGCGCTGAAACGGACCTCTCCTGAAGCCAGAGGGGCGGGTCTCTGAGTTTCCCATCGTAACTCGAGAGTACCCGCCGCAACTCGAGAAAAACCAGAAGCTTCTCCGCTGCAGGCGAGGTGAGGCACTTATCTGCCTTCAGCGTCACAGGGGAAATCAACTCTTCCCACGGGTACCTCGAAAGGCTCCTTCAAACCTGTGCTGTGACCCAGGTAGTGCCCCGCCCCATCCATCCCCCACCGAGAGGAAATCCGAGGGTCCCGCTGCGACTCAGGAGGAGCCCAGTTTCCCCTGCGCAGCTCCAGATGAGTGTCACTTTCCGTGCTCCGTCGGGAAAAGGTTCTCGGCGCTCCTTTCCATCCCAGGAACAGGCGCTGACAGCATGGGAGTTGGCGGGAGCCTCGGGGTTCGGGCCACACTTCCCCAGAAGCCCCAAGTGCCTCGTCCGCTCCCGATGGACCTGACTTTCCTGCGCTGCCTCGATTGCCTGCCCGAGGGTTGACTCCCGACCCGCTGGAACCTGTGACCTCCAGCGGTGGGGTTACCTCCTCAACAAGATCCAGATCCCTCTGTCCTCATGTCGGGCAGCCTGACTCCGCTGCTGCAGTTGGGAAAGCAAGTGGAGGCGATAATATCCTGATGAGACGGGGCCTGACATATGTGGGGGCTCCAGGGGAAGCTCAAGACGTATGTCAGCAGGCCCGAGGCAAGCTCAGGTTACCGCCTCAGTGCCAGACGAGGCCTGAGGTTCCGGGGAAGCCTCCGGAGGAGTTCCCAGATACACCTGACCACTGGCGCGGAAACGGGCCTCTCCTGAGGCCAGAGGGGCGGGTACCTGAGGTCCCTGTCGTATCTCGAGAGTACCCGCCGCAACTCGAGAAAATCCAGAAGCTTCTTCACTGCAGGCGAGGTCAGGACCTTCTCAGCTGCGGTGTCTCAGGGGAAATCAACTCTTCCCACGGGTACCTCGAAAGGCTCCTTTAAACCCGTCCTGTGATCCAGGAAGTGCCCCGCCCCATCCATCCCCCACCGAGAGGAAATCCGAGGGTCCCGCTTTGACTCGGGAGGAGCCCTGTTACCCTGCGCAGCTCCAGATGAGAGTCCCTTTCCCTGCTTCGTCGGGAAGAGGTTCTCGGCGCTCCTTTCCATCCCAAGAGTAGGCGCTGACAGCAGGGGAATTGGAGGGAGACTCGGGGTTCAGGCCACCCTTCCCCAGAAGCCCCAAGGACCTCGTCCGCTCCCGATGGACCTGACTGCCCTGCACTGCCTAGATTGCCTGCCCGATGGTTAACTCCCGACCCGCTGGCACCTGTGACCACCCGGTGGGTACCTCCATAACAAGACCCAGATCCCTGTGTCCCCCTGGTGGGCAGCCTGACTCCGTTGCTGTAGCTGGGATGGCAAGCGGAGGCGACGATCTACTGACGAGACGAGACCTGACATATGTGGGGTCTCCAGGGGAAGTTCAAGACGGATGTCAGCAGGGCCGAGGCAAGCTGAGGTTACCGCCTCAGCACCAGCGAGGCCTGAGGACCGGGGGAAGCCTGCGGAGATCCCAGATTCACCTGATCACTGGCGGGGAAACGGGCCTCTCCTGAGGTCAGAGGGGCGGGTCCCTGAGGTCCCCGTCGTAACTTGAGAGTACCCGCCGCAACTCGAGAAAAACCAGAAGCTTCTCCTCTGCAGGCAAGGTGAGGCCCTTATCCGCTGCGGCGTCTCAAGGGAAATCAACTCTCCCACGGGTACCTCGAAAGGCTCCTTCAAACCCGTGCTGTGACACAGGAAGTGCCCTGCCCCATCCATCCCCCACCGAGAGGAAATCCAAGGGTCCCACTGCGATTCAGAAGGAGCCCTGTTTCCCCTGCGCAGCTCCAGATGAGAGTCCCTTTCCCTTCTCCGTCGGGAAGAGGTTCTCGGCGCTCCTTTCCATCCCAAGAGTAGGCGCTGACAGCAGGGGATTTGGGGGAGCCTAGGGGTTCAGGCCACACTTCCCCAGAAGCCCCAAGTGCCTCGTCCGCTCCCGATGGACCTGACTGCCCTGCACTGCCTCGATTGCCTGCCCGAGGGTTGACACCCGACCCGCTGGCACCTATGAACACCCGGGGGGGGTACCTCCACAACAAGACCCAGATCCCTGTGTCCTCATGGCGGGCAGCCTGACTCCGCTGCTGCAGCTGGAAAGGCAAGAGGAGGTGACGATCTCCTGACGAGACGAGGCCTGAAATATGTGGGGGCTCCAGGGGAAGCTCAAGACGTATGTCAGCAGGGCCGAGGCAACCTCAGGTTTCTGCCTCAGCACCAGACGAGGCCTGAGAACCCGGCGAAGCCTGCGGAGGATTTCCCAGATTCACCTGACCACTGGCGCGGAAATGGGGATCTCCTGAGGCCAGAGGTGCGGGTACCTGAGGTCCCCATCATAACTCGAGAGTACCCGCCGCAACTCGAGAAACACCAGAACCTTGTCACCTGCAGGCGAGGTGAGGCCCTTATCCGCTGCGGCGTTTCAGGGGAAATCAACTCTTCCCTCGGGTACCTAGAAAGGCTCATTCATACCCATGCTGTGACCCAGGAAGTGCCCCGCCCCATCCATCCCCCACCGAGGGAACTCCGAGGGTCCCGCTTCGACTCAGGAGGAGCCCTGTTTCATCTGCGCAGCTCCAGATGAGAGTCCCTTTCCCTGCTCCATCGGGAAGTGTTTCTCGGTGTTCCTTTCCATCCCAAGTGTAGGCGCTGGCAGCAGGTTAGTTGGAGGGAGCCTCGGGGTTCGGGCAACACTTCCCCAGAAGCCCCAAGTGCCTCACCCGCTCCCGATGGACCTGACTGCACTGCACTGCCTCTATTGCCTGCCCGAGTGTTGACTCCTGACCCGCTGGCACCTGTAACCACCCGCGGGGTGTACCTCCACAACAAGACCCAGATCCCTGTGTCCTCATGGCAGGCAGCCTGACTATGCTGCTGCACCTGGAAAGGCAAGTGAAGGCGGCAATCTCCTGACGAGACGAGGCCTGACATATGTGGGGGCTCCAGGGGAACCTCAAGACGTATGTCAGCAGGGCCGAGGCAAGCTCAGGTTATCTCCTCCGCATCACACGCGGCCTGAGGCCCCGGGGAAGTCTGCGGAGGTGTTCCCAGATTCACCTGACCACTGGCTCGGAAACGGGACCTTCCTGAGGCCAGAGGGGCGGGTCCCTGAGGTCCCGTCGTAACTCGAGAGTACCCGCCGCAACTCGAGAAAAACCAGAAGCTCCTCCCCTGCAGGCGATGTGAGGCCCTTATCCGCTGTGGCGTCTCAGGGGAAATCAACTCTTCCCACGGGTACCTCGAAAGGCTCCTTCAACACCATGCTGTGACCCAGGAAGTGGCCCGCCTCATCCATCCCCCACCGAGAGGAAATCCGAGGGTCCCGCTGCGACTCAGGAGCAGCCCTGTTTCCTCTGGGCAGCTTCAGATGAGATTAGCTTTACCTGCTCCGTTGGGAAGAGGTTCTCGGCGCTCCTTTCCATTCCAAGAGTAGGCGCTGACAGCAGGGGAGTTGGGGGGAGCCTCGGGGTTCGGGCCACCCTTGCCCAGAAGCCCCAACTGCCTCGTCCGCTCCCGATGGACCTGACTACCCTGCACTGCCTCGATTGCCTGCTCGAGGGTTGATTTCCGACCCGCTGGCCCCTGTAACCACCCTGGGGGGGGGCGTACCTCCACAACAAGACCCAGATCCCTGTGTCCTCATGGCGGGCAGCCGAACTCCACTGCTGCAGCTGGGAAGGCAAGCGGAGGCGACGATCTCCTGACGAGATGAGGCCTGAAATATGTGGGGGCTCCAGGGGAAGCTCAAGACGTATGTCAGCAGGGCCGAGGCAAGCTCAGGTTATCGCCTCAGCACCAGACGAGGCCTGAGGACCCGGGGAAGCCTGCGGAATAGTTCCCAGATTCATCTGAAAACTGGCGCATAAACGGGCCTCTCCTGAGGCCAGAGGGGCAGGTCCCTGAGGTCCCCGTCGTAACTCGAGAGTACCCGCCGCAACTCGAGAAAAACCAGAAGCTTCTCCCCTGCAGGCGAGGTGAGGCCCTCATCCGCTGCGGCGTCTCATGTGAAATCAACTTTTCCCACGGCTACCTCGAAAGGCTCCTTCAAACCCGTGCTGTGACCAAGGAAGTGTTCCGCCCCATTCATCCCCCACCGAGAGGAAATCCGAGGGTCTCGCTGCGACTTAGGAGGAGCCCTGTATCCCCTGCGCAGCTCCAGATGAGAGTCCCTTTTCCTGCTCCGTCAGCAAAAGGTTCTCGGTGCTACTTTCCATCCCAAGCACAGGCGCTGAGAACAGGGGAGTTGGGGGGAGCCTCGGGGTTCGGGCCACCCTTGCCCAGAAGCCCCAACTGCCTCGTCCACTCCCGATGGACCTGACTGCCCTGCATTGCCTCGATTGCCTGCTCGAGGGTTGATTTCCGACCCGCTGGCACCTGTGACCACCCGGGGG
>SJYF01008942.1:5454-17603 GCA_006410515.1 Procapra przewalskii | reverse complement strand
ATTTTTGTTTAATTGGGTTGTTTGGTTTTTTGATATTGAGCAACATAAGCTGTTGGTATATTTTGGAGATTAATCCCTTGTTGGATTCTTTGTAAATATTTTCTCCTATTCTGAGAGTTGTCTTTTCAACTTGTTTATGGTTTCCTTTGCTTTTAATTAGTCTGATTTGTGTATTTTTATTTTTAATTACTGTAGGAACTGGATTTAAAAGATCTTGCTCATTTTGTGTCAGAGAGTGTTCTACATATCTTTTGCTCTAAGAGTATTATATATCTGGCCTTACATTTAGGCTTTTGACTCATTTTGAGTTTATTTTTGTATATGGTTATGGAGTGTCAAGAGAGTTCCAGAAAAACATCTATTTCTGCTTTATTGACTATGCCAAAGCCTTTGACTGTGTGGAGCATAATAAACTGTGGAAAATTCTGAAAGAGATGGGAATACCAACCACCTGAACTGCATCTTGAAAACGTATATGCAGGTCAGGAATCAACAGTTAGAACTGCCCATGGAACAACAGACTAGTTCTGAATAGGAAAAGGAGTACATCAAGGCTGTATATTTTCACCCTGCTTATTTAACTTATATGCAGAGTACATCATAAGAAACAATGGGCTGGAAGAAGCACAAGCTGGAATCAAGATTGCTGGAAGAAATATCAATAAGCTCGGATAATACCACCCTTATGGCAGAAAGTTAAGAGGAACTAAAAAGCCTCTTGATGAAAGGGAAAGCGGAGAGTGAAAAATTTGGCTTAAAGCTCAACATTCAGAAAATGAAGATCATGGCATCTGGTCCCATCACTTCATGGGAAATAGATAGGGAAACAGTGGAAACAGTGTCAGACTTTTTATTTTTATTTTTTGCACTCCAAAATCACTGCAGATGGTGATTGCAATCATGAAAATAAAAGACGGTTGCTCCTTGGAAGGAAAGTTTTGACTAACCTAGATAGCATATTCAAAAGCAGAGACATTACTTTGCCAAAAAAGGTCCATCTAGTCAAAGCTATGGTTTTTCTAGTGGCCATGTATGGATATGAGACTTGGACTGTGAATAAAGCTGAGTGCTGAAGAACTGATGCTTTTTAACTGTGGTGTTGTAGAAGACTCTTTAGAGTCCCTTGGACTGCAATGCGATCCAACCAGTCCATTCTAAAAGAGATCAGTCCTGTGTGTTCTTTGGAAGGAATGATACTAAAGCTGAAACTCCAATACTTCGGCCTACTCATGAGAAGAGTTGACTCATTGGAAAAAACTCTGATGCTGGGAGGGATGGGGGGCAGGAGGAGAAGGGGACGACAGGTTAAGATGGCTGGATGGCATCACTGACTCGATGCACGAGTTTGAGTGAACTCTAGGAGTTGGTGATGGACAGGGAGGCCTGGCATGCTGCAATTCATGGGGTTGCAAAGAGTAGGACACGACTGAGCGACTAAACGGAACTGATAGAGTGTTGTAATTACATTCTTTTACATGTAGCTGTCTACTTTTCCCAGCACCACTTATTGAAGAGACTGTCTTTTCTCTGTTGTGTCTTCTAGGACAGAAATTGTCTGGAAGTAACAGAAGCAGAGGATATTACGAATAGGTGGCAAGAATACATGGAAGAACTGTACAAAAAGATCTTCACGACACAGATAATCATGATGGTGTGATCACTAATCTAGAGCCAGACATCTTGGAATGTGAAGTCAAGTGAGCCTTAGAAAGCATCACTATGAACAAAGCTAGTGGAGGTGATGGGATTCCAGTTGAGCTGTTTCAAATACTGAAAGATGATGCTGTGAAAGTGCTGCACTCAATATGCCAGCAAATTTAGAAAACTCAGCAGTGGCCACAGGACTGGAAAAGGTCAATTTTCATTCCAATCCCAAAGAAAGGCAATGCCAAAGAATGCTCAAACTACTGCACAGTTGCATTCATCTCACATGCTAGTAAAGAAATGCTCAAAAATTTCCAAGCCAGGCTTCAGCAATATGTGAACCGTGAACTTCCAGATTTTCAAGCTGGTTTTAGAAAAGGCAGAGGAACCAGAGATCAAATTGCCAACATCCACTGGATCATGGAAAAAGCAAGAGTTCCAGAAAAACACCTATTTCTGCTTTATTAACTATGCCAAAGCCTTTGACTGTGTGGGTCACAACAAACTGTGGAAAATTCTGAAAGAGATGGGAATACCAGACCACCTAACCTGCCTCTTGAGAAATCTGTATGCAGGTCAGGAAGCAACAGTTAGAACTGGACGTGGAACAATAGACTGGTTCCAAATAGGAAAAGGAGTACATCAAGGCTGTATACTGTCACCCTGCTTATTTAACTTCTTTGCAGAGTACATCATGAGAAACGCTGGACTAGAAGAAACACAAGCTGGAATCAAGATTGCAGGGAGAAATATCAATAACCTCAGATATGCAGATGACACCAACCTTATGGCAGAAAATGTAGAGGAACTAAAAAGCCTCTTGATGAAAGTGAAAGAGAAGAGTCAAAAAGTTGGCTTGAAGCTCAACATTGAGAAAACGAAGATCATGGCATCTGGTCCCATTACTTCATGGGAAATAGATGGGGAAACAGTGGAAACAGTGTCAGACTTCATTTTTTTTGGCTCCAAAATCACTGCCAATGGTGAATGCAGCCACAAAATTAAAAGATGCTTACTCCTTGGAAGAAAAGTTATGACCAACCTAGAAAGTATAATCAAATGCAGAGACATCACTTTGCCGACTAAGGTCCATCTCGTCAAGGCTGTGTTTTTTTTCTGTGGTCATGTATGGATGTGATAGTTGGACTGTGAAGAAGACTGAGCGCTGAAGCATTGATGCTTTTGAACTGTGGTGATGGAGAAGACTCTTGAGAGTCCCTTGGACTGCAAGGAGATCCAACCAGTCCATTCTGAAGGAGATCAACCCTGGGATTTCTTTGGAAGGAATGATGCTAAAGCTGAAACTCCAGTACTTTCGCCACCTCATGCGAAGAGCTGACTCATTGGAAAAGACTCTGATGCTGGGAAGGATTGGGGGCATGAGGAGAAGGAGATGACAGAGGATGAGATGGCCGGATGGCATCAGACTTGATAAACGTGATTCTGAGTGAACTCCAGGAGTTGATGATGGACAGGGAGGCCTGGTGTGCTGTGATTCATGGGGTCACAAAGAGTCGGACACGACTGGGTGACTGAACTGAACTGAACTTGTTATAGATTAGATGACCATAGCTGCATGAGTTTCTCTGTGGACTTTCTATCCTGTGTCATAGATCCATATTTTTCTTTTATGTTAGTGCCATACTATTTTGATGACTATAGCTTTTTAGTATAGTCTGAAGTCATGGTGCAGAATTCTTCCAGGCCTGTTTTAATTTCTCAAGACTGCTTTGTTTATTTGACAATCATACAGATTGTCAGTTTTTGTTCTAATTCTGTTAAAAATGCCATTGGTAATTTGATAAGATTTGTAATGAATCTGTGGATTGCTCTGGGTACTATGTTCATTTAATAATATTGATTCTTCTAATTCAACAACATGGTCTATTTCCATTTGTTTGTGTCACCTTTTGTTGGTTTCATTAGCATTTTATATTTTCCTGAGTATAAGTCTTTTGTTTCCTTAGTTATATTTATGCCTAGATATTTTATTCTTCTTGATGCAGTGATAAATGGAATTGTTTCCTTAATCTTTCTTTCTGGCCTTTCATTCTTATTGTATAGTAATGCAAGAGGTTTTTGTGTAATAATTTGTATCCTACAACTTCACCAAATTCACTGATGAGCTCTTGTTGTTTTCTGGTAGCATCTTTAAGATTTTTTATGTATATAGTACCATGTAACCTGCAAACAGTGACAATTTTACTTCTTTTCCTATTTGAATCCCTTTTATTTATTTTTCTTCTCTGATAGCCATGGCTAGTACTTCCAAAACTACCCTGAATAAAAGTAACCGTTCCCTTTAAAATGGATCACTTTCCTTGGAAAGGCAGTTATGTTTATATTTGTTTTTGTATTAAATCTGTACATAAATGTGTTAGTGTGGTGGACCTTGTTAACTATTTTCCCAATACTGATTCCTCACTTTTTTCCTTGCCAACAGACCCCTAAATTTGTTCTGGGAGGCAATATAAGAACCTCCCAGGCCAAATATTTACTTTCCGCTTCCTTAAAGCCAGAGTAGCCAATGCGTCCAGGTTTGGTCAATGATCATAAGGGGGAATCAGCCTGCATGGATCCCAGGAAAGCTTTTTTTTTTTTTTTAATCCTAATAAAAGGCACAGATAGAGCTGGTGCTGCCATCTCACGTCAAAAAAGACTAAGGAAAAGGTTCATCTGAAATAATGTCTTTGCCCCTGGTCTGATCAACTGTGGTTAAGAGTTATGGCAACAATGTAATAATATAACAACTGTTATTGTACTTATGGGGGGTACTCATAAGGAGAGGAACTGAGAGCTCTTCCCCCTTTATACGCCTCTACATTTTATTCTCTCGTAATGTAGATGGTGGGGTAGAGGAACAGGATAAGTGGATCAAAATTCCTAGTGAGAGTTTTCTAGTAAACCACCCCATAGGCACCTGATGAAAAAAAGTTAGAAGATGATTCATACTGGGGGTATGAAGAGATTTTGTTGGTATTGGCTAGACTACCTAAGAGTGCCTTAATTTTGCCTAACACTTCCCCTTTAATTGTTCCCTTAAGACAGAACAACAACAACAAAAAGTAAACAGAGACCATGTTATTATTATCAGTTAGACCTGGGTCTTATATATCCAATACAAATTTCCTATAAACCTGACTTGAAGTGCATGAGTGACGGAAATTTGAAGCCTAAAAGAGGTTGCTACATCCCCAACTTATTATGAATAAATATATTACTACCATTTTATAACTTCCATGGCAGGAACCTTAGGTGGAGAGAAGGAACTTTGATGATCCCAGAGGAATGGAAGGAGTAGCACCTGAGAGCAAGGCCATGTTCACCTTCCTGGTCTTTAGTGACTCCAGTTCCTCAGTTCACAAGAAAAGGGGCCCCACAAAGTCTCTTGATATCTGAGAGCTCTTCTCCCTTTATACTCTTCTACATTTTATTCTCTCTTAACCCTTTGGCCTTAACAGTCAAGATGATGGCCATATATGTGGGAAAAAATCCATAGAATATCAGGTTCAGTTCAGTTGCTCAGTCGTGTCTGACTCTTTGCAACCCCATGAATCGCAGCATACCAGGCCTCCCTGTCCATCATCAACTCCTGGAGTTCACTCAGAATCACGTCCATCGAGTCAGTGATGCCATCCAGGGATCTCATCCTCTGTCATCCCCTTCTCCTCCTACCACCAATCCCTCCCAGCATGAGTCTTTCCCAATGAGTCAATTCTTCGCATGAGGTAGCCAAAGTACTGGAGTTTTAGCTTGAGCATAATTCCTTCCAAAGAAATCCCAGGGCTGATCTCCTTCAGAATGGACTGGTTGAATCTCCTTGCAGTCCAAGGGACTGTCAAGAGTCTTCACCAACACCACAGTTCAAAAGCATCAATGCTTCAGTGCTCAGCCTTCTTCACAGTCCAACTATCACATCCATACATGACCACAGGAAAAACCATAGCCTTGACTAGACAGACCTTAGTCGGCAAAGTAACGTCTCTGCTTTTGAATATGCTCTCTAGGTTGGTCATAACTTTTCTTCCAAGGAGTAAACATCTTTTAGTTTCATGGCTGCAATCACCATCTGCAGTGACTTTGGAGCCCCGAAAAATAAAAGACACTGTTTCCACTGTTTCCCCATCTACTTCCCATGAAGTGATGGGACTAGATGCCATGATCTTCGTTTTCTGAATATTGAGCTTTAAGCCAACTTTTTCACTCTTCTCTTTCATTTTCATCAAGAGGCTTTTTAGTTCCTCTTCACTTTTTGCCGTAAGAATGGTGTCATCTGCATATCTGAGGTTATTGATATTTCTCCTGGCAGTCCTGATTCCAGCTTGTGCTTCTTCCAGCCCAGCATTTCTCATGAGGTACTCTACATATAAGTTAAATAAGCCTTTACATAGTCCCCTTTACATAGTCCTTTCCCTATTTGGAACCAGTCTGTTGTCCCATGTCCAGTTCTAACTGTTGCTTCCTGACTTGCATACAGATTTCTCAAGAGACAGGTCAGGTGATCTGGTATTCGTATCTCTTTCAGAATTTTCCACAGTTTATTGTGATCCACCTAATCAAAGGCTTTTTTACACAGTAGTTTGAGCATTCTTTGGCATTGCCTTTCTTTGAGACTGGAATGAAAATTGACCTTTTCCAGTCCTGTGGCCACTGCTTTGTTTTCCAAATTTGCTGGCATATTGAGTGCAGCACTTTCAAAGCATCATCTTTCAGGATTTGAAATAGGTCACCTGGACTTCCATCACCTCCACTAGCTTTGTTCGTAGTGTTGCTTTCTAAGGCCCACTTGACTTCACATTCCAGGATGTCTAGCTCTAGGTGAGTGATCATACCATCCTGAATATCTGGGTCATGAAGATCTTTTTTGTATAGTTCTTCTGTGTATTCTTGCCACCTCTTCTTAATATCTTCCACTTCTCTTAGGTCCAGACCATTTCTGTCCTTTATTGACCCCATCTTTGCATGAAATGTTCCTTTGGTATCTCTAATATTCTTGAAGAGATCTCTAGTCTTTCCCATTCTGTTTTTGTCCTCTATTTCTTTGCATTGATCGCTGAAGAAGCCTTTCTTATCTCTTCTTGCTATTCTTTGGAACTCTCCATTTAGATGCTTATGTCTTTCTTTTTCTCCTTAGTTTTTCGCCTCTCTTCTTTTCACAGCTATTTGTAAGGCCTCCCCAGACAGCCATTTTGCAGGTAAGCTCTACTATTTCTTTGTGATACCATCTCCAACACATTCGTTATTCTTTTATTTACCTTCCCAGTGCCACAGCTGCACAGCAGGCAAGAAATTTATCTAATATTTTACTTTACATCTCAAATTATGCTTATCTACAATTGTCCAATCTGGGTCAATGAGTAATCCTACATTGTATCAATAGTCCACATAATGAAACACTAGCCCAGCAATATAATGTCTTACTTTTGAACAATATGCATTCCGTCAAAGATTGTTTCCACAAAGATAGAGTCACATATGGAAACTTGTTTACTTTGTATATAGAAATTAAACTCCCAAATAAGTTAAAGTAAAAAAATCATCTTATCTCCAATTTCTGATTTTTTTTTTTTTAATCTCAGCCAGAGTAGGTACACCCAGTTGCCTGGGTGATGTTTGAAAAGTGAATGTGTTAGTTGCTCAGTGGTGTCTGACTCTTTGTGAACACATAGACTGTATGTAGCCTACCAAGCTCCTCTGCACATGGAATTCTCCAGGCAAGAATACTGAAGTGGGTAGCCATTCCTTCCTCCAGAGGATCTTTGCAACCCAGTATTGAACCTGTGTCTCCTGCATTGCAGGCAGATTCTTTACTGTCTGAGCCGCCATGGAAGCCCTATGGGGTGGAGCTTAGTATTTTTCAGTAGCTACAGAATTGGCTCCATTTTACTGGGGTTTTAACTCTTCTAACACTTCTGAAGTTTTACTGATACAACTTCACGCCTCCCATGGTCACTCTTTTTTCAAGTTTCAGTCCCACACTCATAAAATTTAAGACCAGTGTTTATGACAGTCCTAAGGAAAAGTGTTTCACATACTACTTCTAGCAGCCTTAATGCTTATGGAACAAGGTTAGAAAGGGGACAGAAAAAAGTCAAAATCTTGGTTTTAACTTCACCTGTATACCTGTAAATTTGTGCTATCAGTGTAGTGTCTATAATCTATTACAGAAAATTCAACTGAGAGAAAATTGCAGGCCAATATAACTGATGAACATAAATGCAAAAACCATCAATATACTAGTAAACAATCCAAAAACACATTAGAATTATACACCATGATCAAGTGGGGTTTATCCCAGAGATGCAAGGATTCTTCAATATACACAAGTCAATCAATGTGATACACCATATTAACAAATTAAAAGATAAAAACAATATGGCTACCTCAATAGATACAGAGAAATATTTGACAAAATTCAACACCCACTTATGATAAAAAAAACTCCCCAGAAAATGTGTATAGAAGGAAACCACTTCAACATAATAAACAGCATACATGACAAACCTACAGCAAACATTATTCTTAATGATGAAAAACTGAAAGTATTTCCTATAAGATCAGGAACATGATGACAAGGGTGCCCAATCTCACCATTATTATTCAATATAATTTTGGAAGTCCTAGTCACAGCAATCACAGAAGAAAAAGAAATAAAAGGAATCCAAATTGGAAAAGAAGTAAAACCCTCACTGCTTGAAGGTGATATGATACTATACATAGAAAACCCTAAAAAACACCCTGAAAAACTACTAGAGCTAATCAATAAATCTAGTAAACTCATGGGATATAAAAGTAATACACAGTCTAGGTTCAATGCAGGATATAGGCTGCTTGGGACTGGTGCACTGAGATGACCCAGAGAGATGGTATGGGGAGGGGTGTGAGAGGGGGCTTTAGGATTGGGAACTAATGTACACCTGTGGCAGATTCATGTTGATGTATGGCAAAACCAGTACAGTATTGTGAAGTAAAATTAAAAAAAAAGTAATACACAGAAATCCCTTGCATTCCTGTACAGTAACAGTAAAAAATCAGAAATAGAAATTAAGAAAACAATCCCATTCACTATTGCAACAAAAAGAATAAAATACCTAGGAATAAACCTACCTAAAGAGACAAAAAAAACTGTATGCAGAAAACTATATACACTGATGAAAGAAATCAAAGATGACACAAACAGATGGAGAGATAAACCCTGTTCTTGGATTGGAAGAATCAATATTGTGAAAATGGCTATACTACCTGAAGCAACCTATAGATTCAAAACAATACCTATAAGATTACCAGTGGCTCTTTTCACTAGAACAAAAAGTTTCACAATTTTTATGGAAACACAAAATACCCTGAAAAACCAAAGCAATCTTGAGAAAGAAAAATGGAGTTGGAGGAATCAATCATCCTGACTTCATATTATACCACAAAGCTACAGTCATCAAGACAGTATGGTACTGACACAACAGCAGAAATACAGATCAATGGAACAAAGTAGAAAACTCAAAGATAAACCCACACACCTATGGGCAAATTATCTTTGACAAAAGAGGCAAGAATATACAGTGGAGTAAAGACAGCCTCTTCAGTAAGTAGTACTGGTAAAACTGGACAGCTACATGTAAAATAACTAAATTAGAATACTTCCTAACACCAAACACAAAAATAAACTAAAAATGGATTGAAGACTTAAATGTAAGGCCAGATACTATAAAGCTCTTAGAGGAAAACATAGGCAGTACACTCTGACATAAATCACAGCAAGATTCTCTCTGATCCACCTCCTAGATTAATGAAAATAAAAACAAAAATAAACAAGTGGGATATAATTAAACATAAAAGCTTTGCACAGCAAATGAAACTGTAAACAATATGAAAAGACATCCCTCAAAATGAGAAAATATTTGCAAATGACATAACTCAAAAATGATTAATTCTCCAAAATATATAAGCAGTTCATACAGCTTAATATTAGAAAAACAAACAACACAATAAAAAAATGGGTAGAAGATCTAAACAGACAGTTATCCAAAGAAGACATACAGATGGCCAATAAACACATTAGAAGATGTTCAACGTTGCTCATTATGAGAGAAAAGCAAATAAAAACTACCATGAGGTATCACCTCAAACCAGTCAGAATGGTAATCATAAAAAACCTACAAATAATAAATGCTGGAGAGGATGTGGAGAAAATGGAACCCTCCTACACTGTTGGTAGGAAGGTAAACTGACACAGCCATTATGGAAAATAGTATGGAAATTCCTTTAAAAACTTGGAATAAATCTTCCATATGACCCAGCTATCCCACTAATGGGCATATACCCTGAGAAAATGGCTGTTCCTAAAGATGTGTGTAACACAATGTTCATTGCAGCACTATTTATGATAGCCAAGACATGGAAGCAAGCTAGACGTTCATCAACAGATGGATAAAGAAGTTGTGGTACATTTATACAATGGAATATTACCCATAAAAAGAATGAATTTGAGTCAGTTGTAGTGAGGTGAATGAACCTAGAGCCTATTAAACAAAGTGAAATAAGTCATAAAGAGAAAAATAAGTATCATATATTAATGCATATATATGGAAACCAGAAAAATGATACTGATGAGTCTAGGAGAGAACAGACTTGTGGACACAGTGAGGGGAGGTGAAAGTGGGATGAACTGAGAAAGTAACATACACACACACACACACACACACACACACACAGTCATGTAATAAGATAGTGAAAGTGAAAATCACTCAGTCATGTCTGACTCTTTGTGATCCCATGGACATACAGTCCATGGAATTCTTCAGGCCAGAATACTGCAGTGGGTAACATTTTCCTTCTCCAGGGGATCTTCCAAACCCAGGAATTGAACCTAGGTCTCCTGCATTGCAGGCGGATTCTTTACCAGCTGAGCCACAGGGGAAGCCCAAAGATAGTAGGAAGTTGCTAAATAACACAGAAAACCCAGTCTGTTGCTTTGTGATAACATAGAACGGTGTGATGGGGATAGGGGAAGGAAGCTCAACTGGCAAGGGGTATATATATTATGACTGATTTACATCGTTGTATGGCAGAAACCAGTCAGAGGATGAGATGGCTGGATGGCATCACCGATTCAATGGATAAGAGACAGGAGAAGGTGAGGGACAGCGAGGCCTGGTGTTCATGGGGTTGCAAAGTGTCCGACATGATTGTATGACTGAACAACAGCAACAACGAATAGCAGAAACCAGCACAAAATTGTAGAGCTATGTTCCACCAATTAAAAAAATTCAATTGAGAAACTGCCTGTCAGAAGATCAAGTCAGCTTCCATATTTATTTTCTAAAAGGCTCTCAAATATTTACTGGCTCTTTGCTGTGACTATTGGCACTTATCAAATATGGACCTATGGAAGTATTGTTTTCCCTTAGTATTCGAATTCTCCATCCTTTGGTTAACTAGGGCTTTTGGGCTTTCCTGGTGGCTCAGGTAAAGAGTGGTAAAGAATCCACCTGCCAATGCAGGAGATGCAGGTTTGATCCCTGGGTCAGGAAGCTACCCTGGAGAAGCAAATGGCAACCCCCTCCATAATTCTTGCCTGAAGAATTCCATGGACTGAGGAGCCTGGTGGGCTATAGTCTATGGGGTTGCAAAACAGCTGGACATGACTAAGTGACTAAACAACAATAACACTTTGGTTACCTAAACAGAAACAAAATTTTTTCTTCTACCATCCAAATTTTCTTGCCATAGAAGGATGTAACCTCTATTGGGGAACTAGTCCATTGCTCAATTCCAAGTGAGAGACAAGGGAGAGGGAAGGAGGAGAGCAAGATACTGCCCTTCTAGTCAATGACTAAAAACATGTGCACCAAAATTCTGTCTAAAGAGTCCTTTCCTGGCTGGTCATAAGGAGAACTTTCCTTTCTCCATGTGGAACTCTGCCTTCTAATCTAGCTTCAGCAGCAGTGCAGCTTTCTCTTCAATCTACATTCCACAAAGGGATCTCCTACTTCAGGATAGAACCTCTCTTCCTTCTAATACCAGCTACAACTGTGATGACTAAATATAAGGGACTGCACAAAGTATTCCCTGGCAGAACATGATGGGAAAAATGTGGTTAAAGTGTGGCTCAGTTAAAACCTAAGTGAGGTTCTCTAATGACACTCCTGTTTCTAACTCAAGTCAAAATGTTAGTGTTCTTTGGGTAGTCACGAGGCACAGGAATCTGAATTAATGCTGGTATTATTAGGTGGAGAGAGAGAGAGGGACAGATAGATTTCTGGAATGTAGGCTTTGGCTTTCTAACAATACCTACAACAGAGACAGTGGAGGAACAGAAAAGGAAGGGCCATACATAGCCATGGGACTTGTTTGTAGATAATTATAGAATCTACTACAAAGTCTGACCTAATCATGGTCATGCAATCTGACTTATCAGTATTCCTTTTCCTTGGGGAGGAATGAAGAAAAGCCAGGGTAGAAAGGTAGGTATCTTTCCAGGACAGGTGAAGGGTCTGAGTGCTACCTTC
>SJYF01008874.1:219036-232578 GCA_006410515.1 Procapra przewalskii | reverse complement strand
TTTTTTTTTGTATTCTGAGAAACTGAAATAAAGTCTTTTAGGAGGTTTGCAAGAAAGAAAATCCTCACCATGAACACAAAGACAACAAACCATTTAACATTTGTTTATCTAAATACATGTTATAATATATTAAGGCACATTTCTTTTTTAGTAAATATAACTTATTTTTAATTTTCAAAAAGGTAAACAAATAGAATACATTAAACTTCTGAAGCATCTGAGCAAGCATTGATTTTAACTGTACAGTGCCAAACCAAAAATAGTTAGGAGCACTCCATCAGTAAGTGCTGGGAAAGGTTTTTATAAAAGAATATGTGGAAGCAAACAAAAGCAAACAAACAAATAATTGACTGTAGCCTAAGTAGTTAAATTTTTGTTATTAGCTCTTCCAAAGTTTTGTATACTTGAATTTGTATTCATTAGCTGTCTAGTTTTTATTTACTTATATAAGCTATCAACACATTGGAGCCACTTCAGGTTAACGGCCAGCTTGTTTACTTTACTATTTCCCCTCTTCTGGTCATCCTCTCCTACGTGACATCATGAGCAAACTTTGATACTAGTACCATTCTCAGTAACCATCGAGATTCGGTCATTGTTGTCTAGTGGTGAAACTTACAGGTACAATATAAAGTCTGTGGAAGAATTGGTTTTGCTAGTCGCCTCATTGTCTTGTTTCTGTTGCTCCAAGTTCAGTGAGACCATTTCTTATACTGCTGATGGCTGCTAACATATATTTAAGACGCTGAAGAGAAGACAGTATACCAGGGAGTCCACAGTGCTGATTTCAGGAGGGTAATGCCAAGAGACTGGAGTATGCTCCTTAGCGAGGATCCCCAGGACCTTAACCTGCCGCTGCTGCTGCTGCTAAGTCGCTTCAGTCGTGTCCGACTCTATGCTTCCTCGTCCCTGAGATTCTCCAGGTAAGAACACTGGAGTGGGTTGCCATTTCCTTCTCCAATGCATGAAAGTGAAAAGTGAAAGCAAAGTCGCTCCATCGTGTCTGACTCTTTCCGACCCCATGGACTACAGCCTACCAGGCTCAGTCCATGGGATTTTCCAGGCAAGAGTACAGGAGTGGGGTGCCATTGCCTTCTCTGATGACCTTAACCAGTTGGTATCAAATAAATCAAAAACTATATCTGAATAGGCATCAAATAGCTTGTTTATTTCTTGTCTATGAGTTTCTATAACACCAGAAGTATTGATCCAGGTACAGTAGGAGGCATTTGCTTTGGTAGAGCTATATGCTAATTTGCTTCAGTGGTGTCCTACTCTTTGTGACCCCCATGGATTATATAGCCTGCCAGGCTCCTCTGTCCATGGGATTCTTCATGCATGAATACTGGAGTGGGTTGCTAGGCCTTCCTCCAGGAAATCTTCCCAACCCAGGGATGGAAGCTGAGTTTCTTATATCTCCTGCATTGGCTGGTAGATTTTTTACTGCTAGTGTCACCTGGGAAGCTTTGGTAGACATTCCTCCCTTTTCGGAGAAGGCAATGGGAACCCACTCCAGTACTCTTGCCTGGAAAATCCCATGGATAGAGGAGCCTGCTGGGCTGCAGTCCATGGGGTTGCTAAGAGTCGGACATGACTGAGCGATGTCGCTTTCACTTTTCACTTTCATGCATTGGAGAAGGAAATGGCAGCCCACTCCAGTGTTCTTTCCTGGAAAATCCCAGGGACGAGGGAGTCTGGTGGGCTGCCGTCTATGGGGTAGCACAGAGTCGGACACGACTGAAGCGACTTAGCAGCAGCAGCAGCAGCAGCAGCTCCCTTTTCAGCCAACAAGTAATCTAAAGCAATTCTATTATCTAATACCACTTTATCAACTCAAAATAATTCTATTCAAAGGAGATTTTGGGGGGTAGCCACTCTTCATTCCCTGCCTTTGAAACTTCCCTGAGAAATTTTATAGTTTAGAAATTTCGCTGGTGTATCGAAATTCCGTCTGCTTTAAGTAGTCTCTTAGTCCTGAGAATAGGTCAATTCAGTTAAACAGTTCTCTAATTTCAATAGATAATATTGTAGATGGATTTCCAAAGTTAGGTCTATATGTTGCAAGCAGTCAGATGTTTAATAGATGTTTAATAGTCAATGTTTCCTTTGTTTCTAGAGGCATTTCTCTAGAAACAAAGGAAAAACAAAAGTCAATTGTTGAAACAGGTTATAAACCAATTTCTGACTTCAGAGGACAGCCAGGTGATATTTCCAGGTGGCGGGTCCCCAGAGACTTAACTCAAAGCATCTTTTGTAATCTGAATGTCTTTGGTGATGTCATCAGATGCAAAGATTGTCAAGGCATGAGCTGCTGCCATGACTTCTGAAATTCATATCAAGTCATCTAGCTTCATTTTAAAAAACTTCAAGAAAAAGGATGTTTTTGTTATAATTTCAAGTCAGAAAGATGGAAGAAAGTTGAAACAAATAGTTTGGAGATTCGTATACAGATATTGAAGGAAACTAGAAAAAAAAATTAGGATCCAGTCCAAGAATAGTGATTTTTTGTATATTTTAAAATATTATGCTATTCCAAGTATAGCTTTGATGATACCTAATGGCTTTTAAGTTCTGAAACCAGAACATTTAAAGGATAAACTGAGGTACATTAAGAGTTTATTTGAGCAAACATTGATTCCAATCAGACAGCTGTTAAACTGAAAATGGTTAGGAACACTCCATTGACAAGAGCTGAGGAAAGGCTTTTACAAAAAATGTGGGAAGCTAAGCAAACAAATTAGCTTTGACTGGCTGTAATTTAATGGATCACCTTGTGTGAGGGAGTCTGGTTAACTGTTTGTGATTAGGTGTTCTTCAATTTAATTTTCTCAGATTTGAGGGCATTAATTCTGGCTTAGGTTTCAGTTTGCTTACATAGGCCACTGAGGCATCACGGTTTTATCAGTATAATGAGGCCCCGTTTAATTACTTTAACAAATGTGTCATTTTCAAGTACAGTGAATTTTCCGTCTGTAGTTCTTTTTTTCTCGGCCTTTAAAGTGACTCATTCCAACATTCTTATTTTCTTTGAGAAATATGTAATCATCTGATTGGCATTTTCCCTTTTATATATAAAAAAGTATATAAAACTTTTTCTCCTCTCGCTGTTGTTGTTATTGTTCAGTTGCTAAGTCATGTATGACTCTGGAGCCCATGGACTGCAGTGCGCCAGGCTTCCCTGCCCTCCACTCTCCACCTGCAATTTGTTCACACTCGTGTCCACTGATGCTATGTGATGATGTCTGACCATTTCATCCTCTGCTGCCCCTTTATCTTCCTACCCTCAGTCTCTCCCAGATCAGAGTCTTTTCTAATTATTCTTTGCATCAGGTGGCCAAAGTATTTTTTTTTCTATTTGTATTTATTGTGTCTATACATGGTTTTCTTTCAGTTTAGCCTTTATAGGGGTTGCTCTGTGTTTTAAATTTGTATATTTCCATCTTTTACCAAATATAGGAAGTTTTTGGCCATAATTTCTTCTGCCAAACCATTATTTTTTTTTCTCTCAAGAATGTTATACCTTTAATATGGGTACTCATTAAAACAACAACAACAACAACAACTCTTGTTTCTTGTTCTTCAGATTGTATAATTTCTATTGCTCTATTTCCAATTTATGTCCTCTTTCCTACTCATCATCATCCTGTTATGGAGCCAGTGAATACTCTAATTTCAAATATTTTATTTTTAAACTCTATAGTTTTCATTTGGTTTTATTTTGTACTTCATTTTTCTCTGACAATAATTTCTTTTTTTTCTCTTATTTAAATGTTCATTTCCCTCTTGGTGCTTGATTGTAACAGTGGCTTCAAGACTGTCTAATACATATACCACTTGGGAATCTTATATTTGACATTGATTTGTCTTTTCCTTTGATAACTGGTAAGTAAATCAAGAAATTTTCCATTGTATCCTGGATATTTTGAATATTATGTTATGAGATTTTTTAGGTGCCATTAAAATATCTTCAGGAATCTAGATTTCTTTGTTTGTTTTAGCAGGCGATTAGTCTGAAGTCTCAGTTCCTATGGGTGGTTCCAATGCATCATCAGTTTTCTAAGCCTTTCCTGTGCTTTGCACACCTGCTTTTTGGAATGCCTGCCACGTGTGATTTCAACTTTGGCGTATAAGTAAGTTCTCAACATTTTTGTTTATAATGTTCCCTGTGTGTTCCAGGCAAGCACAGCTTGAGTGTAAACCCAAGGCTTGGCTAGTTTATATGAAAGTTCCTCTTCTCTGACTCTCCCAACTCTAGGTCTTCTGTTAAACCCTCTGGCTCTGGGTCTCATTTTAAAATCTGCTCTGTTCAGAGGGCTGGGATTGTTACAGGTTTTCGCTCCTTGTACTATTGATCAGGAAAACATAATAGGGACCAACCTCGGAGTTAAGCTTTAAATGAAAAGAGAGGTAAGTAACAGAGATTATTCTCACTCTTTCTCAATTCTCTTGAACATAAAAATCTGATGTTCTCTCAAGCTCTTCTGTGCCTGTGCCACCTTCAGAATTTCTGTCATTTCTGAAGCCATGTGACTTTAGGGCCAGCCTGGAGACAGGGCCAAGAGAAAAAAAGAGAAAATGGGGACTCAGTACCTCTTACAAAACAGTTCACTTTTCTTCACTTTTCTATATATGGAAGAAATTTTTCTCTCAGAGCCTTCAGTGCTTACTATATCCACAACCTGTCTTCCTACAGCCATGCAGCTCAAGACTTCAGCACAGGATTGGGAGAGAAAGATGAGAGGGGAGATAAAGGAAAATTTCCCTTCACAGGCTCTATATCATAGTGGAAACAAAACAGGAAATTCATTGTTGCCATATTAGTCATTCCTCTAAGTGTTGACTTCCCTACTTAATGCACCTGCTAGTGTTGACTTTTCAATCTTTCAACTAGGTCGTTGTTTTGCTTTGTTGTCTTTTGTTAACAGTTTTTAGCTTTAATCAGTGGAAAAGGTGAAATTACTCAATGATGGTCAGCAGACCCCAAAGATCCCATTATTTAATTTTGAAACAAGTAATGGAAAAGAATAGAGCAGATATAAACAATCATCAGAGCACATTGACTCATACATAAGGTCTGTTTTTAAAATTTTAGGCAAGATATAGGTGGTGATAAGTAGATATGACCTGACTTTCCCCCTCATTTTCTTTCACATAAGAAGATTATGAATGAAATAGTGACACTGCATCAAAATTTATTTAGTCGGGAATTACTGAGTCTCTTAAGAATTTCTTCAGTTATGTATAACAACTAATGGAAGTATTTTATGCTTGAGGAATACACTCAGTGTAACTGAAGTTTAACAGAACTCTTAAACCCCTGATAACAGGATATCCATCTTTTGGGGTGACTACAGGAGTCAATAAGTATGAGACAGAAATGAAGAAAAAGAAAAAAAAGTATATGTATATTATATTCAATAAAATTAGGACTAAATTTGATTTTTAAATGGATCAGACTATTTCATGAAAATTATCTATTATTATAAAGTATTAGTCCTTATCAGTACAACAGTGTTGTTGTTGTTCAGTCACTAAGTCCTGTCTGACTTTCCAGGTAACACAATAGTGTCTAGGCAAGTAAGTATAACTCAAGTATAAAGAATATTATAAACATCAAGGTAAACAGAGCTTTTTTTATGTACACATAAAACTAGGCTGGATCAACATGAGATATGTGTGAAACCAAGCAATCTTTACCTGGAAAAATTGACATTTATATGTGACTGCAACACAGGAAAATATCAAAAATTAAAAGATGCATATATTTATTCTCTATTAAAAATTAATTAGAAATTGCATGACTTCCAGAGGTCCCAGTCTAAAATGCCTGACAGCAACAATTACAATTAAGCCATTAAAAAGAAACTTGAAATAATAATAACGATTATAATTATGATTATGCAGTGTTGGAGGTCATAATACAACATTGTTTTTTACTCTTTTAACTGTGCACACTGTAGGATTATCTTTCCCTGATCCTTAGAAGTTAGCCATGACCCTGTGAATCAGTGTATTTGATGATTTATGAAAGGAGAGTTAAGATCTTCTATCTCCATCTTCTCTTCCAATTCTTCCAACAAACTGAAGACATTGTGAGAGTGGTGAGTGATGTTAAGATAGTGTAGCTGTCTTCAACTGTCTTCATACCAAGTGACACAATAAGACAAATCGGCCATAACCATGTGGTGTGAGGGAGAAGTAAATCTTTGCTATTATTAGTAACTGAGATTAACATTACCTATTATTTCAGAATAGCCTATTGTATAGTCATTGGTAAATACAATATAATATGGATGTCTGAGTCCCTTTGAGCTACTGTAACAAAATATCACAGAAATTTTATATTATAGGCAGTGGATTTACTTCTTGCAGTTTTGAAGGCTGGAAGTCTTAGATCAGGGTTCTGGAATGGTCAAGTGAGGGCCTTCTATCCTCACATGACAGAAGGCGCTAGGGAGCTCTTTTCTGAGAGCATCAGTTTCATTTAGAGGGCTTCACAACCTCAACACTTAATCACTTCCCAAAGGATCTTCCTAACACCATCACACTGCTGTTCAGCCACTCAGTCATGTCCAACACTTTGTGACCTCAAGGACTGCAGCACCCCAGGCTTCCCTGTCCTTCATCATCTCCTAGAGCTTGCTCAAACTCATATCCATTGAGTCAGTGATGCTATCCAGCCATCTCATCCCCTGTCTTCTTGCTCTCCTCCTGCCTTCAACATCAGGTACATATCTAATGAGTCAGGTCTCTGCATCAGGTGGCCAAAGTACTGAAGTTTCAGCTTCAGCATCAATCCTTCCAATGAATTTTTAGGACTTATTTCCTTTAGGGTTGACTGGATTGATCTCCTTGCAGCCCAAGAGACTCTCAAGAGTCTTCTCCATCACCATAGTTCTAAAACATAAATTCATCAGTGTTCAGCTTTCTTTATGACCCAACCTCACATCTACACATGACTACTGGAAAACACATAGCTTTGACTAGAAGGATGTTTGCTGGCATACTAATGTCTCTGCTTTTTAATATGCTGCCTAGGTTTGTCATTACTTTTCTTCCAAAGAGCAAGCATCTTTTAATTTCACTCACCATCTGCAGTAATTTAGGTGCCCAAGAAAATAAAGTATGTTATGGTTTCCATTGTTTTTCCGTCTATATGCCATGAAGTGATGGGACCAGATACCTTGATCTTAGTTTTTGAATGTTGAGCTTTAAGCCAGGTTTTCACTCTCTTCTTTCACCTACATCAAGAGGCTCTTCAATTTCTCTTAGCTGTCTACCATAAACATGGTGTCATCTGTATATCTGAGGCTATTGATCTCTCCTGGCAATCTTGATTCCAGCGTGTGCTTTTCTAGCCCACACTCAGTGTAACTGAAGTTTAACAGAACTCTTAAACCCCTGATAACAGGATATCCATCTTTTGGGGTGACTACAGGAGTCAATAAGTATGAGACAGAAATGAAGAAAAAGAAAAAAAACTATATGTATATTATATTCAATAAAATTAGGACTAAATTTGATTTTTAAATGGATATGATTTTTAAATGGCATAATGTACTCTGTGTATAAGTTACAAAACCGAGTGACAATATACAGCCTTGACATACTTCTTTCCCAATTTGGAACCAGTCTATTGTTCCATGTTTGTTCTAATGGTTGCTTCTTGATCTGCATACAGGTTTCTCAGGAGGCATGTAAGGTAGTCTGGTATTCCCATCTCTTGAAGAATTTTCCATTCTTTTGTAATCTACACAGTCAAAGGCTTTGGCCTAGTCAATAAAGCAGAAGTAGATGTTTTTTCTGGAACTATCTTGTTTTTTGATGCTCCAGTGGATGTTAGCAGTTTAAACTCTGGTTTCTCTGCGTTTTGTAAATCCAGCTTGAACATCTAGAAGTTCACAGTTCACATACTGCTGAAGCCTGGCTTGAAGAATTTTGAGCATTAATTTGTTAATGTGTGAAATGGGTGCAATTGTGCAGTAGTTCGAACATTCTTTGGCATTGCCTTTCTTTGGGATTGGAATGAAAACTGACCTTTTCCAGTGCTGTGGCCCCTGCTGAGTTTCCCAAATTTGCTGGCATATTAAGTGCAACACTTTAGCGGGATTCTCTTTTAGGATTTGAAATAGCTCAACTGGAATTCCATCAGCTCTGCTAGCTTCGTTCATAGTGATGCTTCCTAAGGTCCACTTGACTTCACAGTCTAGAATGTCTGGCTCTAGGTGAGTGATCACACCATTGTGTTTACCTAGGTCATTAAAATCTTTTTGGTATAGGTTGTCTGTGTATTCTTGCCACCTCTTCTTAATGTCTTCTGCTTCTTTTTCTGCCCTTTATTGAGTCCATCTTTGCATGAAATATTCCCTTGGTACCTCTAATTTTCTTGAAGAGTTCTTTCATCTTTCCCATTCCATTGTTTTCCTCTATTTGTTTGCACTGATCACTTAGGAAGGTTTTCTTTTCTCTCCTTGCTCTTCTTTGGAATTTCTACATTCAGATGGGTATATGTTTCCTTTTCTTTTTGCCTTTTGCTTCTCTTCTTTTCTCAGTTCTTTGTAAGACCTCCTCAACAACCATTTTGCCTTTTTGCACTTCTTTTCCTTGGGGATAATTTTCATCACCACCTCCAATACAATGTTACAAATTTCTGTTCATAGTTCTTCAGACACTCTGTCTCTGAGATCTAATCCCTTGAAACTATTTGTCATTTCTACTGTATAATTGTAAGCAATTTTATATTGGTGATACCTGAATGACTGAGTGGTTTTTCCAACTTTCTTCAATTTAAGTCTGAATTTTCCTATAAGGTGTTCATGATCTGAGCCACAGTCTGCTCCTGGTCTTGTTTTTGCTGACTATACAGAGCTTCTCCATCTTCAGCTGCAAAGAATATGATCCACTGTTTTCAGTATTGACTATCTGGTGATGTCCATGTGTAGAGTCTTCCCTTGTGTGGTTAAAAGAGGGTGTTTGCTATGACCAGTCTGTTCTCTTGACAAAACTCTGTTAGTCTTTGCCCTGTTTCATTTTGTACTCCAAGGCCAAACTTGCCTGTTACTCCAGGTATCTCTTGACTTTGTCTTCTGCATTCCAGTTCCCTATGATGAAAAAGGCAATTTTTTTCCATTTTAGTCCTAAAATGTCTTGTAGATCTTCATAGAACCATTCAACTTCAGCTTCTTCAACTTTAGTGGTTGGGACATAGACTTGATACTGAATGTTTTTTTCTGGAAGCAAACAGAGTTCAAATCTGTTTTTGAAATTGCACCCAAATAATGAATTTCAGACTCTTTTGTTGACTATGAGGGCTACTCCATTTCTTCTAAGGTATTCTTACCCACAGTAGATATATATAGCAATCATCTAAATTAAATTCACCCATTCTGGTCCATTTTAGTTTACTGATTCCTAAAATGTCAATGTTCACTCTTGCCATCTCCTGTTTGACAACTTTCAATTTAACTTGATTCATGAACTTAACATCCCAGGTTCCTATGCAATATTGTTCTTTATAGCATCAGACATTATTTTCATCACTAGACACATCCACACTTGGGCATTGTTTCCAGTTTGGCTCAGCCTGTTCATTCTTTCTGAAGCGATTTCTGCACTCAAAGATGGCAGAGTTCAAGGATGTGCCATCACATTCGGTATTAGAATTTAAAATATGAATTTGAGGACAATGCACATATTTAGACCTTTGCAATAGATATTCAAATAGTTGAAGTAAAAATCTTTACAGATAAAAATGTTACTATAACAGGAATAATATATATTCTCCACTTCCCCCCTCCCCCCAAAAAAATCAAGGAAAGAAAGACTTGTTAGGTGTTCTAATTGCTCATAGTTCAATGGCTAATTCTTCATAGTCAAGAAAAGGCTCTGAAATGTGGTAACTGGGTGCAATCTTAAAAATAACAGAATGATCACTGTTCATTTCCAAAGCAAACCATTCAATATCAGAATAATCCAAGAATATGCCACAACCAGTAAGGCTGAAGAAGCTGATTTGATCGGTTCTATGAAGACCTACAAAATCTTCTACAACTAAAACCCCAAAAAGATGTCCTTTTCATCATAGGGGACTGGTATGCAAAAGTAGCAAGTCAAGAGATACCTATAGTAACAGGCACATTAGGCCTTGGAATACAAAATGAAGCAGAGCAAAGGCTAACAGAGTTTTGCCAAGAGAATGGACAGGTCATAGCAAACACCCTCTTCCAATGACACAAGAGAAGGCTCAGCACATGGACATTGACAGATGGTCAATACCGAAATCAGATTGATTATATTCTTTGCAGCAAAGATGGAGTTCTATACAGTCAGCAAAGACAAGACCAGGAGCTGACTGGATCAGATACTGAATTCATTGCCAAATTCAGACTTAAATTGAAGAAAGTAGGGAAAACTACTAGACCATTCATGTATGACCTGAATCAAATACCTTGCAATTACACAGTGGAAGTGACAAATAGATTCAAGGGATTAGATCTCATGATAGAATGCCTGAAGAATTATGGATGGAGCTTCATGGCATTGTACAGGAGGCAGTGATCATGACCAGTCCAAGAAAAAAAAAGTACAGAAAGGCAAACTGGTTGTCTGAGGAGGCTTAACAAATAGTTGAGGAAAGAAGAGAAGTGAAAGGCAAAGGAGAAAAGGAGAAATATACCCATTTGAATGCAGAGTCCTGAAGAATATCAAGGAGAGATAAGAAAGCCTTCCTAGTGAGAAATCCAAAGGAATAGAGGAAAACAATAAAATGGAAAAGACAAGAGATCTCTTTAAGGAAATTAGAGATACCAAGGAAAATTTTAAGCAAAAATGGGCACAATAAAAGAAAGAAATAGTATAGACCAAAAGAAGCAGAATATATTAAGAAGAGGTGGCAAGAATACGCAGAAAAACTATACAAAAAAAATCTTAATGATCCAGATATCCGTGATGGTGTGATCACTCACCTAGAGCCAGACATCCTGGAATGCAAAATCAAGTGGGCCTTAGGAAGCATCACTACAAACAAAGCTAGTGGAGGTGATAGAACTCCAGTTGACCTATTTCAAATCCTAAAAGATGATGCTATGCCAATATGACACTCATTATGCCAGCAAGTTTGGAATACTCAGCAGTAGCCAAATAACTGGCAAAGGTCAGTTTTCATTCCAATCCCAAATAATTTTCAAACTTCTGCACAATTGAGTTTATCTCACCTGCTAGCAAAGCAATGCTCAAAATTCTCCAAGCCAGGCTTCCACAGTATGTAAACCATAAAATTCCAGATGCTCAAGCTGGGGTTATAAAAGGTAGAGGAACTAAAGATCAAATTGCCAACATCCACTGGATCATTGAAAAAGCAAGAGAATTCCAGAAAAACATCTACTTCTGTTTTATTGACTACACCAAACCTCTGACTGTGTTGATCACAACAAACTGTGGAAAATTCTTCAAGAGATGGGAATACCATTCCCATCTCTTGAAGAATTTTCTTCATGCCATGAAGAATTTAACTTCATGGCAAGTAGATGGAAAACAGTGGAAACAGTGACAGACTTTATTTTCTTAGGCTCCAAAATCACTGCAGGTGGTGACTGCAGCCATGAAATTAAAAAACAGTTGCTCCTGGGAAGAAAAGTTATGACCAACCCAGATACCATGTTAAAAAGCAGAGATGTTACTTTGCCAACGAGTCTGACTAGTCAAAGCTCTGCTTTTTCCAGTAGTCATGTATGGATGTGAGAGTTGGACTATAAAGAAAGTGAAGTCGCTCAGTCATGTCCAACTCTTTGCTATCTCATGGACTGTACCCTACCAGGCTCTTCCATCCATGGGATTTTCCAGGCAAGAGTACTGGAGAGGGTTGACATTCTTTTTCCAGGGGATCTTCTCGACTCAGGGATCAAACTCGGGTCTTCCACTTTGTAGGCAGACACTTTACTGTCTGAGACACCAGGGAAGCCAAAAAGAAAGCTTGAACATAGAGAAAGCTGAGCACCAAAGAATTGATGCTTTTGAACTGTGGTGTTGGAGAAGACTCTTGAGAGTCCCTTGGACTGCAAGGAGATCCAACCAGTCTATCCTAAAGGAAATCAGTTCTACATATTCATTGGAAGGACTGATGCTGAAGCTGAAACCCCAATACTTTGGCCACCTGATGTGACAAACTGACTCACTGGAAAAGACCCTGTTGCTGGGAAAGATTGAAAGCAGGAGAAGGGGACAACAGAAGATGAAATGGTTGAATGGCATCACTGACTCAATGGACATGAATTTGAGTAAACTCCAAGAGTTAGTGATGGACAGGGAGGGCTGGTGTCCTGCAGTCCATGAGGCTGCAAAAAGCTGGACATGCCTGAGGAACTGAACTGAACTGAACCTGCCTCCTGAGAATTCTGTATGCAGGTTAAGAAGCAACAGTTAGAACCAGACATGAAACAACAGACTGTTTGCAAATTGAGAAAGGAGTACATCAAGGCTGAATATTGTCACCCTGCTCATATAATGTATATGCAGAGTACATCATGGAAAATGCTGGACTGTAAAAACACACACTGGAATCAAGATTGCCTGGAGAAATATCAGTAACCACAGATACACTGATGACACCACCCTTGTGGCAGAAAACAAAGAAGAACTAAAGATCCTCTTGATGAAAATGAAAGAGGAGGTTGAAAAAGTTGGCTTAAAACTCAACATTCAAAAAACTAAGATCATGGTATCTGGTCCCAGTACTTCATGGCAAATAGATGGGGAAACAATGGAAACGGTGACAGACTTTATTTTGGAGGCCTCCAAAATCACTGCAGATGGTGACTGCAGCCATGAAATTAAAAGACACTTGTTCCTTGGAAAAAAAGCTATGACCAACCTAGACTACATATTGAAAAGCAGAGACATTGCTTTGCCAATAAAGGTCCATCTAGTCAAAGCTGTGCTTTTTCCAGTAGTCATGTATGGATGTGAGTGTTGGACCATAAAGAAAGCTGAACATTGAAATTGATCCTTTTGAACTGTGGTATTGAAATAGACTTGAGATCTCTTGGACTGCAAGGAGATCAAACCAGTTAATCCTAAAGGAAATCATTCCTGAATATTCATTGGAAGGACTGATGCTGAAGCTGTAGCTCCAATACTGTGACCGCCTTATTTGCAGAACTGACTCATTGAAAAAGACCCTGATGCTTGGAAAATTTGAAAGCAGGAGGAGACGGGGATGACAAAGGATGAGATTGTTGAATGGCATCATCAACTTGATGGATATGAGTTTGAGCAAGGTGGTGACTGCAGCCATGAAATTAAAAGACAGTTGCTCCTGGGAAGAAAAGTTATGACCAACCTAGACACCATGTTAAAAAGCAGAGATGTTACTTTGCCAACGAAAGTTGTTGGTGATGGACAGGGAAGCCTGGCCTGCTGCAGTCCATGGGGTCACAAATATTTAGACATGGTTAAACGATTTAGCTGATTGACTGAACTGCAGACATGATTCAGTATTATTCAATACAGAGTGTTGTTTCTTTTTTTAATTGATAAATCATGAAG
>SJYF01008874.1:154970-167785 GCA_006410515.1 Procapra przewalskii | reverse complement strand
GGATTTATCTCTGGGCTTTCTATTTTGTTCCATTGATCTATATTTCTGTCTTTATGCCAGTACCATACTGTCTTGATGACTGTGGCTTTGTAGTAGAGCCTGAAGTCAGGCAGGCTGATTCCTCCAGTTCCATTCTTCTTTCTCAAGATTGCTTTGGCTATTCGAGATTTTTTATATTTCCATACAAATTGTGAAATTATTTGTTCTAGTTCTGTGAAAAATACTGTTGGTAGCTTGATAGGGGTTGCATTGAATTTATAGATTGCTTTGGGTAGTACACTCATTTTCACTATATTGATACTTCTGATCTATGAGCATGGTATATTTCTCCGTCTATTTGTGATGTCATCTTTGATTTCTTCCATCAGTGTTTTACAGTGTTCTATATATAGGTCTTTTTTTCTTTAGGTAGATTTATTCCTAAGTATTTTATTTTTTTCGTTGCAATGGTGAATGGAATTGTTTCCTTAATTTCTCTTACTGTTTTCTCATTGTTAGTGTATAGGAATGCAAGGGATTTCTGTGTGTTAATTCTATATCCTGCAACTTTACTCTATTCATTGATTAGCTCTAGTAATTTTTAGTGATGTCTTTAGGGTTTTCTATGAAAAGGATAATGTCATCTCCAAGCAGTGAGAGCTTTACTTCTTCTTTTCCAGTCTGGAGTCCTTTTATTCTTTTTCTTCTCTGATTGCTATGGCTAAAACTTCCAACACTATGTTGAATAGTAGTGGTGAGAGTGGGCACCCTTGTCTTGTTCCTAACCTTAGGGGAAATGCTTTCAATTTTTCACTATAGAGGATGATGTTTACTGTGGGTTTATCATATATGACTTTTAATATGTTTAGGTATGTTCCTTCTACACCTGCTTTCTGGAATTTTTTTTTTAATCATAAATGGATGTTTAAGGTCAGATAGAAAGATCATCCTTGACTTAACTCATTGCTTTTGTACTTCTGTGAGGTGGGCATGGTGACCCACTCCAGCATTCACACCTGGAAAATCCCATGGACAGAGGAGCCTGGTGTGGTTTTTGTGATGATAGACACTGACAGCTATTTGTAAGCTACAACAGAAGTCTAGAGAAGAAAAATAAGGGTACTTAATGCAAACATTGGATTTCAGATGAATAAGCAAGGTAAAATGAAGGGTTTAGGCAATATCCTGATAATATATTTTACAATATTACATAAATGCATATTTTTGTCAATTCTTATTTAATATTCACCATATTAGGCAGGAAGAGGAGATGAGTAATCCATTGGACTGCCATAGGATCTGCTGTATTGGAACTCTTTGGAATATGAGAAAAATAGCGAATGTTGAAAACTAAAGTCACAATTATCCAGGATAATATTTGCCTCATTAGATAGTATCTACTTTTGGAGTCTGGTGAACTATCTTTGTATGTAACTTACATGTTCTAAATATTATCTTAAAATTACTATACTTTTAAAAATGTAATTTTTCTGTTGTCCCTTTTGTTTGATTGTTCTACTTTTACATTATTTTGCAAAAAGAATTAAGCATTAAGTGTGACAGAAATGAGGACCTGAATGCTCTCCCTCAAGTTAGGGAGAACAGTGAGATCTTGTTGTATTTTTTCCCTGAGAAATGATGCTTGGGGTTTTGGTGGGATCCTTATTATGTTATTATAATGTATTTATAATATAATATTATATTTCTTATTATATTATTATATTTATTATTACTTTCTTCAGCAAAGTTAAATAACTTGTTTCTCAGAAATATTTCTAAGTTTAAAAATCTATTTCTTATATGGATTCAGGTAAACGCAGAAACTTAAGGTTATAAAGTAAATATCCAGCATCATAAAAATATATCAAAATTGCATAGTCTTAGTGGTTATTTTCTTCTGGGGAACAGCTCACGTTTTCTGGCCAGTAGACACTATACTCTTCTGAAACATATGCACCTTAACCAAATTTGATAAACAGGCAGTTAATCGACTGGCCAATTACACCTATGGTCTTGTTAACACTTCAGACTAGTATTTGAAGTGCATGAAGACTCACAAATGAAGTTAAAGATTTTCACCCTTTCTTAAGGGAAAGAAACAAGAGTGGCAAACTAATGCAATTAAAAATAGAAATGAATATACTAACCAAATTGTAAGATTATAAAACTTATGTACACATGTAGCCATACTCCATAGCAGTTAATGTGTTTATATTTAAGAATGGTGTATAATTATATTCAGTAAAAATATTATTTACTAACTAGGAGACCAAGGAAAGGAATTGAAAACACATAGGAATTAATTCAGTTCAATTTTTACCTAAGCAAGTAAAGAGGAAGGCATATAAATATCTAATTGAAGTTCACTTTCATTTTATTTGTTTTGTAATCAAATACATGTTCATATACATCAGGGTTTTTAAAAGGTATGAAGTGGTTTTTATCTTCAGTGGCTTTGTAATCTAATCATAGAAACAGAACATATACATACAGTATGTGAGGCCATGCTAAAGAATACCTTGATTAATTAGCAAAAATTATTTGCAAGCAGTGAGGTCAAAATTGAGGCTGAAATAGGTTAATGCCCAAGCATTTCATGTGGACTGAAGGCACTGTTAGCCTGGTTGCAATGATGCACATAGATGGTGTGCAAACATACACGGTCACTCAGTTTTGTCTGACTCTTTGCAACACTGTAGACTGTAGCCCGCCAGGCTCCTCTGTCCCTGGGATTCTCCAGGCAAGAATACTGGAGTGACTTGTCATTTCCTCCTCCTGGGAATCTTCCCAACCCAAGGATCAAACCCAGGTTTCTTGCAGTTTTTCAAATGGCAGGTGGATTCTTTACCATTAAGCCGCCTGGGAAGCCAAACACAGATTGCAGTACTTAATAAATATAGAGAATATGCCCACATGCAGGGGAGGGCAGCAGGATGAAGAATCCAGAACTATTGGTAGAATGAGTGACAATTAAGACAAAAATTTACTTCTTAAAAGGAGTTTTCAAACTTAAAGATGGGGAGAGGGGTAGTTTCATCAGGACTGCACTGGAAATATACAGATGTCTAAAGGGTATCAGCTAGTGACTATAAGCAGGGCCAGGTCTATACATCTGGCTGTCCTCTGAATTATTTCAGTGAGATCTGGCCAGTCCAATGTAGTTAGTCATCCCATGCAGACTGTCACTCTAGACAGCTAATCACACTATCAATAGAATATCATACTCCTTCAAATTGATGTTCCTAATTTATGGAAGAGAGATAATTGATGCCTTAAGATTACAATTTATTTTCATTTCTTACAGTTTTGCACTTTGGAATTAGGCAGATGGTTCTCACTGGGAGTACTGCTTGAGGTGACAGTGAGACAACTGGTGGGGATGTCAACTGCTGCTGCTGCTGCTACTGCTAAGTCACTTCAGTCATGTCCAACTCTGTGCGACCCCACACATGGCAGCCTACCAGGCTCCCCCATGCCTGGGATTCTCCAGGCAATAACACTGGAGTGGGTTGCCATTTCCTTCGCAAGTGCATGAAAGTGAAAAGTGAAAGTGAAATCTTCTGAAGGCTCTTTTATTTATATCTCTGACATCTGAGCTGAGATGGCATCTCTCTTTCAACACGACTTTTCAGCGTGGCTGACTCCAACTCCTTAGTGTGTTGGTCCAAGGGATTTGGACTTCTTTCTTGGCAGCTGTCTTCATACAGAGCAGGCTCTCCAAGAGACTCAGGTGGATGATGCTGCCTTGGAAATCTCAGAATGGCAATTTACCAGTAATGGGCATCAATATAGCATTTTAAAGATCTGTTAATTTTATGAGAACCTCAATGAGATTATTGCCATCAATATTGTATATCTCTTATTGTAAACAGAAAAAGTTCCTTATTTCTCAATTCATTATTTTTTTTCACAAGGAGAAATATTATAATTTATTCTGCTTTAAGTTAAGGCATAATTTTGGAGTTTCTAATTTCTCTTTCTGTTTTCATTTATTCAGGCAATAACTGGGTCAGTCATTTGCTTTAGTGGGTTTTTCCCTCCATGTGCTTTCTTCAGGGTTGGGCTAATAAATATAGAGTCAGAAGTGAAATGGTTTTACAAGTGTGAACTAGAGATGAGACATTAGAGTAAGGTGTGAGTTGAAGGGAAGTCATGAGGAATAATCATCACTATACGCCCAATATTTTAACTGTTTTCCAATGAGTGGAATAAGGTATAATGTAAATTTCATACTGCATTTTATATAAATGAAAATACCCCCACAATTTCCCAAACCCTCTTTCTTAACTCTTTTAAACTGAAATTATGATGTCTACAGAATTTAATTATCTGCATGGTCCAAGGACAGGCTTGTATTTAACAACTTTAATTTATACTGTTTTGTAACCTTAATTTTTTGAATCGGGATATTAGAATGGAAAATTCTCAAAATATAATTTAGTGCCTGGTGTTATGTAGAAGAGGAGTAGTAGACTGGAAAAGTGGCTACTCAACAATTCTGGAACCCGTAAATGTTACCCTATTTGGAAAAAAGTCTAAAATGTGACTTAGTTATGGATCTTGACACTGGAAATTATTTTGGATTATCCATTTGGCCCCTAAATCCATCACAAGTGTCCTTATTAGAGAAAAGCAAACAAGCTTTGACACATCAACACAGATAAGTGAAGGTTATATGAAGACAGGGGCATAGATAGGAATGATACAGGACTGTTGGCAGATACAAGAAACTAGAGGGGGCAAGGAACAGAGTCTTCCTCCAGAGGTACACTGATTTCACACTTCTGCCATCTGGAACTGTGAAAGAACATATTACTTTTGTTTTACCCCATCAAGTTGGTGATTATTTGGTATAGCAGCCACAGAATTATAAGATGAAAGTAAGCTAATATGTGGAAATTAAAATAGAAAATAGAGGAAATCTTTAAGATGCCTGGCTTTGGAAAAGTATTATGAGATGCCTCCTATTAATCCGTGCTAGAATTCTAAATCATAGTTTCTTATTTCTTTTGGTCTATCTATTCACCTTCCTACAATGGCCATTTATTTATACAGCAAATATTTAACAAGAGTAGATGCATGGCTAGATTATAAGGAATGCAAAGTGGTCATGGAGTTTATATTCTCCAAGAGCACATAAACATTTAGGTAACAATATATGACTTAATTATTGATTCATTGGAATTATTTTAGGTACTATGAAGAAATAGGCTTCCTAGGTGGCTCAGTGGGTTAAAGAATCTGCCTGCAGTGGAGGAGGTGCAGGCAGATGTGAGTTTGACTCCTGAGTCGGGAAGATTCCCTGCAGGAGGGCATGGCAACCCACTCCAATATTCTTGCCTGGAGAATCCCATGGACAGAGGAGCCTGGTGGGCCACAGTCCATAGGATCACAATGAGTCAGACACAACTTAAACGACTGAGCATGCAAGCACTATGAAGAAATACAAGGTAGTATCAACAGAAAAGCTGTGGTTCAGATGGACAATAAAGGGACTCAACCATACATATACAGGTATCCACTCTCCTCTAAATCCCTCTCCTATCCAGTCTCCCACAAAGCACTGAGGAGAGTTCCTTGTGCTATCCAGTAGGTTCTTGTTGTTTATCCATTGTAAATATAGCAGTGTGTATGTATTGACCCCAAACTTCCTGTCTCTTGAATCCAATCCTTCTGCTCTGGCAACTGTAAATTTGTTCTGTAATCTTGTGTGTCTGTTTCTGTTTTGTAAATAAGTTCATTTGTATTGCTTCTTTTTGGATCCTACATATAAGGCGTGCCACACACTATTTCTCCTTCTTGGTCTTACTTTACTCAGTGTGACAATCTCTAGGAACCTACATGTTGCGACAAATGGCATTATTTCATTCTTTTTAATAGTAATATTCCATTGTATATATGTTCCACATCTTCTTTACCCATTCCTCTATCAATGAACATTTAAGTTGTTTCCATGTCTTAGCTATTGTAAACAGTGCCACAATGAACACTGGGGTACATGTATCCTCTCAGACCATGTTTTTCTCTGGATACATGCCCAGGAGTAGGGGTTACAGGGTCACATGGTAGCTCTATTTTTAATTTTTTAAAACAGATTACATACTCCTCTCCATAGTGACTGTACCAATTTACATTCCCACCAACAATGTAGGTGGGTTCCCTTCTCTCCACACCCTGTTCAGCATTTTGTGGTTTGTGGATTTTTTTGATGATGACCATTTTGAGGTGTGAGGTGATACCTCATTGTAGTTTTGATTTTCATTTCTCTAATGTTAGCAATGTTGAGCATCTCTTCATGTGCTTATTGGCCATCAAAAATGTCTTCTTTGGAGAAATATCTATTTATGTCTTCTGCCCATTTTTCATTGAATTATTTGTTTTGTTTTGATGATATTAAGCCTCATGAGCTGTTTGTAAATGTTGGAGACTAATCTCTTGTTGGCCACATCATTTGCAAATATTTTCTCCCAATCATTTCGGGATTGTCATTTTGTGTAGTTTATGGCTTCCTCTGCTGTTCTAAGTTGGTATGTGATAACTATATGAACCAACAACCATAACAACCAAAAGAATCATAAATGTAATCAAATGCAATAAAAAGCAACACGTGGAAGGACGCTGAAGGTAGCTACGGTTTGCATGTTGCCTGGAAGTCTATCAAAATTTTCCCTCTGGGAAAAAAATTTACTCAAAGAGAAGAAATGAGTAATAATAAGAAAATCAAAATATATGATGCAAACTTTTTAATAGAATACTATTCTGTATTTCCTGTTCTTGCTGATAACATTTTTAAAAAATTCCATGAGTCCTTATCTTCCCAATATCTACTAGAATGACTAAGAAATGTAAAACAAACAAACAAACAAAAACCCTCAGGGTCCAAAACTATGGAAGCATTATATTTACATAACAAAGTCTAGTCAGTTCAGTTCAGTCACTCAGTCATGTCCAACTCTTTGAAACCCATACTGCTGCATGCTAGACTTCCCTGTCCATCATCAACTCCTAGAGCTTGCTTAAACTCAAGTCCATGGGGTCAGTGAATACCAGGCAACCAACTCATCCTCTGTCATCCCCTTCTCTTCCTGCCTTCAATCTTTACAGCATCAGAGTCTTTTCCAATGAATCAGTTCTTCTTATCAGGGAGACAAAGTATTGGAACTTCAGCATCAGCATCAGTCATTCCAATGAATATTCAGGACTTATTTCCTTTAGAATTGACTGGTTTGATCTCTTTGCAGTCCAAGGGACTCTCAAGAGTCTTCTGCAACACTACAGTTCAAAAGCATCAATCTTCTGCACTTAGCATTTTTTGTGGTCCAACTCATATATCCACACATGACTACTGGAAAAACCATAGCTTAAACTAGAAGGTCCTTTGTTGGTAGGTAATGTTTCTGCTTTTTAATATGCTGTCTAAGTGTGCCATAGCTTTTCTTCCAAGGAGCAAGCATCTTTTAATTTCATGTCTGCAGTCACCATCTACAGTGATTTTGGAGCCCAAGAAAATAGTATCTGTCACTGTTTCCTTTGCTTTGCCATCTATTTGCCATAAAGTGATAGGACCAGATGCCATGATCTTCATTTTTTGAATATTGAGTTTTAAGCCAATTTTCCACTCTCCCATTTCACTTTCATCAAGTGGCTCTTTAGTTCTTCTTCATTTTCTTCCATAAAGGTGGTATCATCTGCATATCTGAGGTTATCTATATTTCTCCCAGCAATCTTGATTCCAGCTGTGTTTCATACAGTCCAACATTCTGCATGATGTACTTTGCTTATAAGGTAAGTAAGCAAGGTGACATCAGCCTTGAAATACTCATTTCCCAATTTGGAATGAGTCTATTGTTCCATGTCTGAATCTAACTGTTGCATCTTCACCTGCCTACAGATTTCTCAGGACACAGGTAAGGTCGTCTGGTATTCCCATCTCTTGGAGAATTTTCCAATTTGTTGTGATCCACACAGTTAAAGGCTTTAGCATAGTCAGTGAAGCAGATGTTTTTTTTCTGGAATTCTCTAGCTTTTTCTATGATACAGTGAATGTTGGCAATTTGATCTCTAGTTCCTCTGCCTTTTCTAAATCCAGCTTGAACATCTGGAAGTTCTCAGTTCACATACTATTGAAGCCTAGCTTGGAAAATTTTTAGCATTACTTTGCTAGAGTATGAGATGAGTGCAACTGTGCAGTAGTTTGAACATTCTTTTTACATTACCTTTCTTTGGGGTTGGAAAGAAAACTGACTTTTTCCAGTCCTGTGGCTACTGCTGAGTTTTCCCAATTTGCTGGCATATTGACTGCAGCACTTTCATAGCATCATCTTTTAGGATCTGAAATAGCTCAACTGGAATTCCATTCACCTCCACTAGCTTCGTTCATAGTGATGCTTTCTAAGGCCCACTTGACTTTGCACTCCAGGATGTCTGTCTATAGGTTAGTGATCACACCCTTATGGTTATCTGGGTAATTAAGATCTTTTTTTTTATATTTCTTCTGTGTATTCTTGCCACATCTTCTTAATAACTTCTGCTTCTGTTAGGTCCATACTATTTCTGTCCTATGTTGTACCCATCTTTGCATGAAATGTTCCCTTGGTATCTCTAATTTTCTTGAAGAGATCTCTAGTCTTTCCCATTCTGTTGTTTTCCTCTATTTCTTTGCATCGATCCCTTCTAAATGCTTTCTTCTCTCCTTGCTATTCTTTGGAACTCTGCATTCAGATATATCTTTCCTGCTTTCCTTTACCTTTCCCTCTCTTCTTTTCTCAGCTATTGGAGGCCCTGGAACTTTCACAACAGTGCAAGGACTGCTTTGGTTTAATTCTTCTCCAGTTTTTTGATTGTCTCCTAGACTCTATGGTGGGGCCCTTCCAGGTCTGTTGAAACCAGTGCCCTTGTCCCTGTGTCAGGCCACTGCTGACCCATGCCTCCACAAGAGACACTGAGACACTCAAAGGCAGGTCTGGCTCAGTTTCTTGTGGACTCCTGGGTCCTGGTGTGCACAAAGTTTTTTCTTAGTCCTCTGAGGAATTCTAAATGTGATTTTGCACCTCCTACCATCTTGTTGGGGCTGCTCCTTTGCCCTCAGACATGGGGTATCTTTTTTGGTGGGGTCCAACATTCTCCTGTCTATGATTGTTCAGTTGTTAGTTGCAATTTTGGAGTTCTCACAGGAGTGCATGTACTTCTACTTTGCCATATTGTTAAGGAATCTACAAAGTCTAGTGTATATTATGTAAAGATATAATGATAATAACTAGATAGATATATTTATCTCATTAGAAGATAAAGCAATTCTGGAAAGTAATTTGGGGAGATTTTGGCAAACCCATGAATCCAATTTAGTACAGATTAGCCATACTTTAAATGAGCAAAACGCAAGGTTCTATTATTTGAGTGTCAGCTCTAGGGGCAAATCTGGTTGTTAGCATTAATTAAAGGGCTTCCCTGGTGGCTCAGAGGTTAAAGCGTCTGCCTGGAATGCGGGAGACCCGGATTTGATCCCTGAGCCAGGAAGATCCCCTGGAGAAGGAAATGGCAACCCACTTCAGTACTCTTGCCTGGAGAATCCCATGGAGGGAGGAACCTGGTAGGCTACAGTACATGGGCTCACAAAGAGTCAGACACGACTGAGCAACTTCACTTTCTCTTAGCATATTAAAGTAGGCTTAAACAATAATGGATTACTGATTACTTCTGATTGCCTTCTGCGGCACTTAGTAAGTAGTCTTAAGTTAAAATACTCATGAATCAGACTGGTTTTGAGTTCTTTTGTTATTATGTTTACCCTCAGTGAATCAGAGGCATCAAATTCTTCTAATAATATCTTGTGTTTGCTTATTTGTTCTTGGGTTTTCTTTGCTTAGCCTATCAGAGCAAGTACATTGTCATCTGTTCTGGATTTGGTAATGTGGTGATGGGGGTGGGCGATAGGATATACCTGATTATTCTGATTTTTTTTTCAGATCATTAAGTCTCAATCTTACACTCTGTGTTGTTCATAATAAATGTTCTATTGCTCCTTCTTCATTTGTAAAACTCAGCCTATCCCCTTGCCTAGATAACATTTTTTGCTTGTTGGTTTTTTACTTTTTTCCCTGTAATACTACTTCATGTCAGTTGCAAAGTCTTGTTCAACTCTGCGACCCCATGGACTACAACACACCAAGCTTCCCTGTCCTCCACTATATATGGAGATTGCTCAGTCTCATGTCCATTGAGTCAGTGATGCCATCTAACCATATCATCCTCTGCCATCCTCTTCTCTTTTTGCCTTCAATCTTTCCCAGCATCAGGGTCTTTGCCAGGGAGTCAGCTCTTCACATCAAGTGGACAAAGTATTAGAGCTTCAGCTTCAATATCAGTCCTTCCAATGAATATTCAAGGTTGATTTCCTTGAGAATTGACTGGTTTGACTTCCTGGCAGTCCAAGGGACTCTTAAGAGTCTTCTTGAGCACCATAGTTCAGAAGCATCAGTTCTTTGGCATTCAGCCTTCTTTATGTTCCAAATCTCAGATCTGTACATGTCTACTGGAAAAACCAGACATTTGCCTATATGGACCTTTGTCAGCAAAGTGGCATCTCTGCTTTTTAATACTGTCTAGATTTGTCTTAGCTTTTCTTCTGAGAAGCAAGCATCTTTTAATTTCATGGGTGTAGTCATAGTCTGCAGTGATCTGGGTGCTCAAGAAAATAAAATGGGTCACTGTTTCCATTTTTTCTTCATCATTTTGCAATGAAGTGAGTGGAGTGGTTGCCATGTTCTTAGTTTTTTTGGATGCTGAGTTTTAAGCCAGCTTTTTCACTGTCCTCTTTCACCCTCATCAAGAGGCTCTTTAGGTCCTCTTCTGCCATTACAGTGGTATCATCTGCTTTTCTGAGGTTGTTGACTTTTCTCTTGGGAATGTTGATTCTAGCTTGTCAGTCATCATAACCTACGTATAAGTTAAATAAGCAGGGTGAAAATATACAGCCTTGTCATACTCCTTTCTCAGTTCTGAACCAGTCCATTGTTTCATGTAAGGATTTAACTGTTGCTTCTTGACCTGCATACAGGTTTCTCAGGAGACAGGTAAGGTCGTCTGTTATTCTCATCTCTTTAAGAATTTTCCACAGTTTGTTTTGATCCACACAATCAAAGACTTATTGTAGTCAACAAAGCAGAACTAGACTTTATTTTTCTGGAATTCCCTTGCTTTCTCTATTATCCAAAGAATGTTGTCAATTTGATCTCAAAGGTTCCACCTTTGAAGCCCCTTTGATGTCTTTACTTATGTAGATTAAGACTTTATGTTTCCTAGAAGTGAGGGAAAATGGGTGTGTGGCATTTTTATTGTTTTCCCACATTTCCTACCCCTGGCTTCAGTGACTCTATTATTTTCCAGAGACTATAAATTTTGGTAACTTCCCTCTGTAGATTAAATCTTCAGTTCCTTAGGAAAGATATGTTGTGTAGAGCTTTTAGAGTGGTAACAATTTATCTCTTTCAGCAGTGCTAGAGGGGAAGCCTTCTCAGGGTGCTCTCAGATATTCCCTGTGAGCAACCTGTGGGATTCCTGGAGGGAAAGTCTGTAAGCGGGTATAAGCCTGCCAATGGACCTCAGGAGTTTTACACTCTTATGCTAGCTAAATTTCAGCCTTTAAATATTTGTTTAAAAATTCTGGTTGAATCTTTATTATTATTTTTACTTTACAATATTGTGTTGGTTTTGCCACACATCAACATGAATTTACCACAGTTGAATCTTTTATTGAAATACATAGTGTTTTGTGGTGTGTATACCACAAAAGCTTATATTCCCTCCTGTTTGTAGGAGAGACTGATATTCTGTCCAAACTGATACATGCTCTTTAGGAGAGAGAATTGTGTGTGCAAACACATCCTTTATTAAGCCTTTACTTGAATCCAGTAAACTTAGACTGGCAGCTGTTGTTTTACTTACAATGCAAATTATTTCTTTACTGTATAAACCTTATGTAAAGATTATTTCCTACAATATGTCTTTCATGCCTGACTCTTGAGGTCATTTTTCATTTATCTTTCTCCTTGGAAACATGAAGGGCATGTAATGATCTCTTGTACAAAGAAAATATAGTTAGTCTTGTTAGGTAGTTAGAATAGGAAAAAGGAGTCCAAAATAGTGGTAGCTAAAAGACAAAGAAGGGGAAAATCCCACAAAAATAGAACAAAGTAAGGTCCAAGGACCAGAATGAAAACTTCAGGTGAAGCAAACAGCCCTCTTGGCTAGCCCAGTTTACACAGGGCAGGCTCAAGGGGAGGAGAAAAAACATATAAAGAGGAGCCAAAATTGAGGCTCCCTTTTTCTCTTCATTGCTCTTCTCTCTTTTCTTTGTGTCTGTTGGGCTGGCCACCCTCATGCCCAAAGGATGTATTTTCCTTTGCTTGCCAAATAAAACTGAGTTGTAACACTGGTCCATCCGTTGCTTCAAATTTTTGCTGTGGCAAGACAGAACCAAGTAAATTACATACTCCCCTGACAGTCCTACACCTCTAGATGTGCTAATTATGGGAGAAAGCTGTCCTTTTTAATATTCTGATATCTACAGTCACAGAGTTTTCCATTCAAATATTCTGGCATATCTGTTCATTGCTCTTTAAAGTGAGAACCACTTCAGACACTGAAGAGACCAGCAAACAGAGGAAGTTAAACAGAGGGAACTGCCTTGGAAGTGACCCCACACAGCCCACAATGCCAAAGAAAGGGCCATATATACCTTTACTACTTTTATGATCAATTTTTTTTTCTTTTTATAGTTGATGTGGTTGTGTTATTCTTTTTACTTTTTCTTTTTTTTAAATTTTATTTTTTCTTCT
>SJYF01008874.1:136454-149897 GCA_006410515.1 Procapra przewalskii | reverse complement strand
AAGGGAACCCTCTTACACTGTTGGTGGGAATGCAAACTAGTACAGCCACTATAGAAAACAGTGTGGAGATTCCTTAAAAAATTGCAAATAGAACTGCCTTATGACCCAGCAATCCCACTGTTGGGCATACACACGGAGGAAACCAGAATTGAAAGAGACACATGTACCCCAATGTTCATTGCAGCACTGTTTATAATAGCCAGGACATGGAAACAACCTAGATGTCCATCAGCAGATGAATGGTAAGAAAGCAGTGGTACATATACACAATGGAGCATTACTCAGCCATTAAAAAGAATACGTTTGAATCAGTTCTAATGAGATGGATGAAACTGGAGCCGATTATACAGAGTAAAGTAAGCCAGAAAGAAAAACACCAATACAGTATACTGACACCTATATATGAAATTTGGAAAAATAGTAATGATAACCCTGTATACGAGACAACAAAAGAGGCACAGATGTATAGAACGGACTTTTGGCCTCTGAGGGAGAGGGAGAGGGTGGGATGATTTGGGAGAATGGCATTGAAACATGTATACTATCATGTAAGAAATGAAGCGCCAGTCTATGTTTGATACAGGATACAGGATGCTTGGGGCTGGTGCACAGGGATGATCCAGAGAGATGATATGGGGTGGGATGTGGGAGGGGCATTCAGGATTGGGAGCTCTTATACACCCGTGGCTGATTCATGTCAATGTATGGCAAAACCAATACAGTATTGTAAAGTAGAATAAAATAAAAATAACATTAAAAGAAATATAGGGGGCTCAGTTAAAAAACTGCCACCAGGATGAGGTAGAGGGCAAAGGACAGGGAGTACATCACAGCAGGTGAAGATAAACAGTGTGGGCATGTCACACAGCCCAGTTTTCTAGAGCACCCTTCCTTCATTTCAATAAGGTATTTTTTATTTTGCAGGGGAAAGTGATACATGGAAACACCATTGTAGGAATCAGGAGTGTGTCTAATTTCCATCAGTATTATACTAATATCAGTTGTCACCTTTCCCTGGACCTTTCCAGCAAGATACAGCTGTGTAATGTTTCAGAGTCAAAATGTCTCCAATGTCACAGAAAATTTGAAAGATCAAAGTTTAAATCAATTGTCTAGCTCCCCGAACACAAATTGTCAACCTTTATTCAACTGATGCTGTTTTGTCTTGAGATAAAACTGTGTGTTTTCCAAAAGAGGGGAAATTTGTTTCCAAGTGTGAATTTGATTAAAATGCCATAATCTTCTTAAAAAATAAAATAAAAATAAATAAAGTGAGAACACCCTACTTTTATAGACAAATTAACTTATGTCTCTGATTCTTGTTTAATTAGTTTTGTTTCTTTTATTCCTTTAAGGAAAAGGCAACTAAAACATATTAGAATATAAGTTTAATTATCTATTTAGTTTTTGGTGTGATTTTACAAATTTTTTTCTACAGCAAGTTTTGTTAAACATATTTCTCAAAGTAATGAATGAGATTTCATCTTATAACTTGCTTCAGCAAAAACATATGTCAGTGTATGATATTGTCTTTAACAGTTATTAGGTAATGAACAGTAATGCATTTAAGATTTATATTTGTTTCATTGCAAAAAAGATTAGTATCATTATTCATGATGCATATTTATTTTTCTGGAGGCTTACTCATTATAATTTTGGGGGGGGATAATTTTTAGCTCTTATATCCTTTCATTATTTCTTACAGAGAAGTCATAGATTACCTGCTATGAACTGGTCACTTATATGCTCTTACAAATAAAAATACATCCATCCTTACTTGTTTCCAGTCTTTAACAAACTGAATAGCTAAGTATTTTAAAGCACCATCTCATATGAGTTCTATCATAGGCTTCCTGCTTTCAACCACGTAATCCCAAAGTAATTGCCTACATGACCTGTTCCAAGAGATTCAGTATTCTGCAGCAGACATCAGAGAAATAGTGACCTTGGACATACCACAAAATATACCTTACCAGATATTAATTCTTAATGTCTTTTATCTAAGTATATTTGCTTTACAACATTGTGTTAATTTTTCTGTACAGCAAAGTGTATTCATTTATACATGTATGTCCATTTTTTTCATATTTTTTCATTATGTTTTATCACAGGATATTGAAGATATATATTCAATATCTAAGTAGATTGAATACTTCCTTGTGCTATACAGTACGACCTTGTTGTCTATCCATTCTAGATATAAGTTTTCACCTACTAATCTCAAGCTCCCAACACATCCCTCCCCTACCTTCACCCCCCTTGGCAACCATCAATCTGTTCTATATGTCTCTTATCAGATATTATTGACTACCTTGNNNNTTATTGACTACCTTGTAAGCAATTAAAGCACAAGGAATTTATTTTTGAATATATACTAACCAGTTAAAGGAACTTCACCCATTATCAAAGTAGAATATTATATTCATAATCTTATAGATTATACCTCTTAAACTGTGGGTCTCCATAAGACTTCTAAAAGTAGTCTATAGAAGCAAACTATGGGCCAAATCTTTGGAATATGAATGAGGTAACCTGTATTTGGTAAAGGCCACTGAACTCTTAGAAGCTCAGAACTGTGTTTTTAACACACTCTTTACACACATTTCTGCTTTATAGTATCAGCTCTGTTTTTCCTCTGCCACCTTTAAGGCTACATCTAAGGTGCCCCCTTACTACAACTAATAACTTGCCTAGGTCTAAATTTTACTAGGGACAAACTCTAACTCTGCTATGCCAAACTATTTCTAGTATATTCAATTTAGGTAATTTTGCATATGGTAAAGCCTCAAAATACAAATGAACTACTTCAGATTGTATTTGCTCTAACTGTTCATGCATAAGAAAATAAAAAAGATAATATAAAGGTGTATGAGACCTCCTTAGCTATAATGATACTCATTTGCACATAAAGGAAAATTATCCTTCTGATGAAATAGGTAAATAAATATTGTAGGGGATGTAGCAGTGATTTTTTTTTTCAAGACAACTGCCAGAGATAGCATACTTAGAACTCCACTAAAATTGATTATATCACTTGCACATTTTCTAATTTCTTTTCTTACATGGGAATCATGGTTGGATTTTTTTTTCCTCCAATGTGGGAACAAGGTTTGTTTTACTGTGAAATAAAAATTTAGACAGTTATAAATGTATGACTTCAACTTTCTCAGAGGACAGTCTTCCTAAAAAGATGGGAGGGATAAAATTCTTGTTTAGTAATCTAATATTTTTAAAGATTATTCTGCTCATTGGAATAAACAGTACAAGGTGGTAATCAACATTCATTCCTCACTTTACCAAATAAATAAGATAGCATATTTCCTAGTGAGACGCCCTGCCCATTTAGTTGCTTGCTTCCTACTAAGTCGCTTCAGTCGTGTCCTACTTTGTGTGACCCCATAGACGGCAGCCCACCAGGCTCCCCCGTCCCTGGGATTCTCCAGGCAAGAACATTGGAATGGGTTGCCATTTCCTTCACCAATGCATGAAAGTGAAAAGTGAAAGGGAAGTTGCTCAGTCGTGTCTGACTCTTAGCAACCCCATGGACTACAGCCCACCAGGCCCCTCCATCCATAGGATTTTCCAGGCAAGAGTACTGGAGTGGAGTGCCATTGCCTTCTCCAATTTAGTTACTTACCTTAAGTAATTACAGACGAAAGAGTAGTATCTGATTTTCTTTCAGCCAAGCAGCAGTTAAGTGTGCACTATTGCTAGACTTCCTATACCAAAATGAATACCACAATTAACATGGAAAATCTATATCTGTACTAATGAAGAGGCAGCCTGGCTAAACTTTATCTAATTTAAAGTAAAGAATGTATGCAATTAAAAGAAAATATAGACTTAGGGAGTCATTGGCACTTGCTTTCTTGATCAAGCCTGAAAATCTTACAATAATTTATTGTACTTACATGTTTCATGAACCTTTGATATGTTATCCAGAGGCTTGATGCTTTTGTACAACTACTGTCCCTACATGATTCCATAAATCAAAGAAAAAGACCAGAATGAAATGATGCTGATCAGTGTTCAGACTGATAATCAGACTTTTACAGACCTTTACCTTCCAGGAGCATCAGCAACACTGAGGAGGTTCCGGACACTTCCTCATGATATCTCCTGCTTTTGTGGCTTAGAAGGACAAAGTCGGGGAGTGAGGATAAAGAACTTCTGACTGAGGAGGTAAGGACTTTTTGTTCTTTGGATCTAATCATATCTAACCACTAGAGATGTGTGAAAGGGGTTCTAAAGGATCCATGACAAGTCAGCATCAATAGGCAGGCTGTGAGAACCAGCCAGTTACAACTTAGGCCTCTGAAAGTCAGCCAATCCATAAAGCATCACTCCAGTTTACATACTTTTGAAACCTTTAAAGTTTATATTTCCAAATACTTGTATACAGTCATTGCTCCACTTTACTCAAACATTTCATTTTTTGTCTTACAGCTCTCCCTTCATTCAGTTCAGTTCAGTCGCTCAGTCGTGTCCGACTCTGCGACCCCATGAATAGCAGCAAGCCAAGCCCCTCTGTCCATCGCCAACTCCCGGAGATCACTCAGACTCACATTCATTGAGTGAGTGATGCCATCCAACCATCTCATCCTCTGTCGTCCCCTTCTCCTCCTGCCCCCAATCCCTCCCAGCATCAAAGACTTTTCCAATGAGTCAACTCTTCGCATGAGGTGGCCAAAGTACTGGAGTTTTAGCTGTAGCATCACCCCTTCCAAAGAACACCCAGGACTGATCTCCTTTAGAATGGACTGGTTGGATCTCCTTGCAGTCCAAGGGACTCTCAAGAGTCTTCTCCAACAACACAGTTTAAAAGCATCAATTCTTCAGCACTCAGCTTTCTTCACAGTCCAACTCTGACATCCATACATGACCACCGGAAAAACCATAGCCTTGACTAGACAGACCTTTGTTGGCAAAGTAATGTCTCTGCTTTTGAATATGCTGAAGAATTACTTCTTCTAAGGAGTAAGTGTCTTTTAATTTCAAGACTGCAGCCACCATGTGCAGTGATTTGGGAGTCCCCCAAAATAAAGTCTGACATTGTTTCCACTGTTTCCCCATCTATTTCCCATGAAGTGATGGGACCGGATGCCATGATCTTCGTTTTCTAAATGTTGTGCTTTAATCCAACTTTTCACTCTCCTCTTTCACTTTCATCAAGAGGCTTTTTAGTTTCTCTCCACTTTCTGCCATAAGGGTGGTGTCATGTGCATATCTGAGGTTATTGATATTTCTCCCTGCAATCTTGATTCCAGCTTATGCTTCTTCCAGCCCAGCATTTCTCATGATGTACTCTACATATAATTTAAATAAGCAGGGTGACAATATACAGCCTTGATGTACTCCTTTTCCTTTTGGAACCAGACTGTTGTTCCATGTCCCTTCATTATTAATTAATAAATTCAATTCTCCTTTTTCCCTTCCTCTGTTCCTTCCTTCCTTCTTCCTTTTTCTCATTCCTAATATGATAAAATAAATAAAACATCTTTATTTATCATCCATATTTAATTATGCAACTTAGTTAATTTCACTTTGTAGCTCCAACATACAAAGTTGAAAGTATATATTACCTATCCCTTTATTTTATACCCTATATTTGTTGCTGCTGCTAAGTCACTTCAGTCATGTCTGACTCTGTGCGACCCCATAGATGGCAGCCCACCAGGCTCCCCTGTCCCTGGGATTCTCCCAGCAAGAACACTGGAATGGGTTGCCATTTCCTTCTCCAATGCATGAAAGTGAAAAGTGAAAGGGAAGTCGCTCAGATGTGTCTGACTCTTCGTGACCCCATGGACCGCAGCCTACCAGGCTCCTCTGTCCATGGGTTTTTCTAGGCAAGACTACTGAAGTGGTTAGTTATCACTTCTCCAGGGGACCTTCCCAACCCAGGAATCGAACTGGGGTCTCCTGCATTGCAGCGGATTATTTACCAACTGAGTTATCCTGATATATAAGTGATACAAAATTTAGCTATTACATAGTGTAAGCATGCATATTTTGTTTCACTTTCATAAATCAAAGACACACAAGAAAGAGCTGTAAATCAGTAATCTTATAAATGTCAAAGTCAGCAGTACGGACAATACAAAATTAAGGCTGTGTTTCATTTGGTCAACATTGGCTACTAGAAATTTAGAGAAAATGTTGAGAAAGGACAAATTCATCATGGTCTTGATCTGTTTTAACATCTGATTGATAACTCATTAATATCTATTTCTTCCATTTCCAGATTTTCTCAAATAATTTATCTTTTATCCTTAAATGATGTTATTTATCACAGATAATGTATGTAAGCAGCAGAGAAATGCTTTAGGGGGCGTATGGGGTTTGGAAGAAGAAAGAGTATCTGGCAAGGCATTGTTCATGTAATTTGTTTGCTTGCTGAAGTATATCAAAGGAAATAGAATTTCATGATCTTACTCTAGAGAGATGCCAGCTACTAGGGAAGAAAACACTTAAGGGCTTTAACAAAACTCACAGTATAGGTCAGTTCAGTGCAAATCATAAAACACAAAGGTTGATTTTAATCCACTTTTCTTACTTGGAAGGAAGCTTTAAGTCCTTCAAAATTCAGAGAGGCTCATATATTTAGAGCTAGTTAAAATCCTATTAAACCAAAGAGGGATTATGTAGATTAATACAAGGGGGTTATTTTGTTGTTTGTTTTAATATAACATTCTCTGAACCATTCTTGATTATTGGAGTCTTCCAACTGAGTCTTTTTGAAACTAATATTCATACAATCCTAATAAATGAAGGAGATTGCTAGTGAATACTTTATAGTGGCAAATTTTACCAGGAATGATGTCATTAAAAACATTTTGCTTATAGCAATATGTGATAGAAGAACATATTAAGATTAAAAATTAAGCATGCAAAAATGGCAGCATAGGCAAGGGCCACCAGAGCACTGCATTTTACATGGGATAGGACATTTTGCCAGATTTATTCAAACTTCTCGATTTTGTTGCTGTAGTTCCCTGCACCCCCAGCCCATCTTATCAAGACAGATAAATAGATAGATAAGTAGAGACGCAGACAGACAGACAGACATAGATGTTTGAAACAGACATTTATCTCTGTCCATCTATACACTTTATCTCTTAATTCTTTGGATAAACTTCAAAACTTCCATTAATGACATATTGACAGCTCTTAAAGAGACTTTTAGTTCTTCAAATATTTATATGACTTAATCTTTAGAACAGGATGAGTGAGTGAGTGACGTTGCTTCGCCGTGTCTGACTCTTTGCAGCCCCATAGACTGTAGCCTACAAGGCTCCTCTGTCCATGGAATTTTCCAGGCAAGATTACTGGAGTGGGTTGCCATTTCCTTCTCCAGGGGATCTTCCCGACCCAGGGATCGAACCTGGGTCTCCCACATTGCAGGCAGATGCTTTACCGTCTGAGCCACCAGGGAAGTCAGAACAGGATAATGGCTAATAAATGCAGGTTATATACATATGTATATAGTTGACCCATGAACAATATAATTGACCATTGAACAGGTGAGGGTTAGGGGCACAGTGCTGTTGAAAATTCACTTAAATTTTTCCTGTTTGGTTTCAGTATCCAGGTTTCCACATCCCCATATTCAACCAGCTGTTGATTGTATAATATATAGTATTTACTACTGAAAAATATCTGCATTTAAGCTGACTTTGGCAGTTTAAACCTGAGTTGTTCAAGGGCCACCTGTATAAGATTTTTCACCTAATATTTCTTTAAATCTAAGGTACTTAACATAGAAAATTAGTGTTTTGATTCTTTTTATCATATGTAACTAGACTGTTGCTGTTTAGTCACTATGTGTCTGACTCTTTGTGACCCCATGGACTGTATAACACCAGGCTCCTCTGTCCTCAACTATTTCCTAGCATTTGCTCAAATTCATGTCCCTTGAGTCAGTAATACTACAAATCAGATGCTGCCACCTTTTTCTCCTTTTGCCTTCAATTTTTCCCAGAATCAGGGTCTTTTCCAGTGAGTTGGCTCTTTTAACCAGGTGGCCAAAGTACTGGAGCTTCAGCTTCAATATAGTTAGATTTCATCTATTCATTTAATTACTGCTTATGATTTCACGCCATGTTTCGGGGATGGTGCTCTATACTGGGATAGACTAGGACTGTCCCCGAGGGCATCTACTGAGGGAGTCAGTCCTTAGTCTCTTCATGTATGTCCAGCCCCTTGTTTATGTAATAAATGAAGATGCAGAAGTCCAATCAGGCAGCAGTATCCATACTGACATAGACACAGTGTAGAAAATAATCAGAGAAGCATAAATGTATAGATAAAATGTATAGATAAAAGCCTAAATTGTACATACCATTAAATATTTAAATTAAGTATTTAAAAGCAAGCAAGACTCCTCTTAATTCCATTCCTGGTTTGTATCATTCCTGAAGAGGAACATGATTAAAGGCTTATTTTAAATTATCTCAAAAAAAATCAGTTATTTTAAAAAATCACTGGGTAGGCCAAATGGGGAAAAATGGTACAAGGAAATACCTTGGAGGACAGTTTTGTTGTACAACATTTGGCTTTAAATAAATGCATGGACCTGCTACTGAAAATGTATTACATATGTCAAACGAACAGTAATTAAACTGCTCCCTCTAAGCTTTTTTGATAGGCCATTTTCAGAATGAATGGCTAAGGCTGAGAAAGGGCACTTGGCATTTAAAATCCCTACCTTCAGGATATTATTCTCCCTGATATTCCCATTCAACGTGATTTCTTTTTTCACTTTCATGACAACTTGGAAGAAAGTTTTCTGCTACTTAGCAAAAGATGACTTTGGAGCCACATAGAAATTGTAAAATGTTCTTATATTATATGTAATTTGGTCATTAAAGTAAAATGATGAATGATGAGGATATGTATAAATACTAAAGAAGAATGACAGATTGAGCAGGTTGTCATAGTAAAAATGGCAAGTTTTAAAGATTGGCTAATGGAAATTAATATATATCACAATGGCTATTACAAAATAGTTTAAAATTATTACCTGCTTATAGTTGTTTAGCATATGTACCATATAGATATGCATATATACACACCCATATGCACACATAAACACACACACATATAAAGATAGTTTCTGATCATGACCTCTAATTTCTTTTTAAGGATAAGGAATTCATGAGCCAAATCCTTGCTAGTGGTTAAAAGAAAATGATACAAGTTGAACTATTTTATTTAGAAGTAATTGTCAATAACTTTCAAAATCTTGTTTACAAAAATAAATTTAATTGATATTTTCTACATACTCATAAGTTTCTCTTCACTGTGTTTCAGCACACATCATAGAGTGTATACCTTACACACTGACTTACTGCCTGAAAGGTAACATTTTTGTAACGTTTGTGCTAATACTTTTTTCTTCACACAAATCTAGCAGCAATAGCTGGAGAAGGAAAGGAAGCCATCTCATTTAGAATTAAGTAATAAACCTCATCATTTCAACTATACATATCCCATCTCATTCATTTTCCCATACTTTTAAGAATTCTCTACAATTTATTGTGATCCACATAGTAAAAGGCTTTAGCATAGTCAGTGAAGCAAAAAAAATTTTTCGTGAAATCCTATACTTTCTCCATGATCCCATGAATGTAGGCAATTTGATTGCTGATTCCTCTGCTTTTTCTAAACCCAGTATCTGAACCTGGAAGTTCTTGGTTCACATACCATTGAGGCCTAGCTTGAAGGATTTTGAGCATTACCTTGCTAGCATGGGAAATGATCACAATTGTAAACCAATTGAAACATTTTTTGACATTGCTCTTCTTTGAGATTGGAATGAAAACTGACTTTTTTTCAGTATTGTGGCCACTGATGAGTTTTCCAAATTTGCTGACATATTGAGTGCAGCATCATCTTTTAGGATTTGAAATAGGTCAGCTGGAATTATGTCACCTCCTCTAGCTTTGTTTATAGTAATGTTTTCTAAGGCTCACTGAACGTCTGGCTCTAGGTGAGTGACTATATAATTGTGGTTATCTGGATCATTAAGACCTTTTTTGCATAGTTCTCTGTGTTTTCTTGCCACCTCGTCTTTATTTCTTCTGCTTCTATTAGGTCTTCACTGTTTCTGTCCTTTACCATGCTCATCTTTACATGAAATATTCCCTTGAGAGCTCCAATTTTCTTGAAGAAATCCCTAATCTTACCCATTGTATTATTTTCTTCTGTTTCTTTTCATTGTTGGACATCCCTGGTGGCTCAGATGGTAAAGTATCTGTATCTGTCCACAATAAGGTAGACCTGGGTTCAATCTCTGGTTGGAAAGATCCCAATGGAGAAGGAAATGGCAATCCACTCCAGGCCTATTGCCTGGAAAATCCCATGGACAGGGAAGCCTGGTAGGCTACAGTCCATGGGTTCTCAGAGTCAGACACGACTGAGCGACTTCACTTTATTTCACTTTATCTTTCCTTGCTGTTCTCTGGAACTCTGCATTCATTTGGATATATCTTTACCTTTCTGCTTTGCTTTTCCTTCTCTTCTTTTCTCAGCAAGGTGTAAAGCCTCCTGAGTCAACCACTTTTCCTTCTTGCATTTCTTTTTCTTTGGGTTGTTTTTAGCTACTACCTCCTGTACAATGTTAGTAGCTTCCATCTGTAGTTTTCAGGCAGTCTGCCACTTCTAACCCCTTGAATGTATTCATCACCTCCACGGTATAATCATAAGGAATTTGATTTTGATCATACCTGAGTGGTCTAGTGGTTTTCCCTATTTTCTCTATTTTAAGTCTGAATTTTGCAATATGATATGAGCCATAGTCAGCTACAGACTTCCTTTTTGCTGACAGTATATAGCTTCTCTATCTTTGGCTGCAAAGAACATTAAGTTAAGTTAAGTTAAGTTAAGTTGCTCAGTTGTGTCCGACTCTTTGTGACCCCAGGGACTGTAGCCCACCAGGCTCCTCCATCCATGGGATTCTCCAGGCAAGAATACTGGAGTGGGTTGACATTTCCTTCTCCAGGGGATCTTCCCGATCCAGGGATTGAACCCAGGTCTCCCATATTAGAGGCAGATGCTTTAACCTCTAAGCCACCAGGGAAGCCCTTAATCAGTCTTATTTCAGTATTGCCTATCTGGTGATGTCCATGTGTAGAGTTGTCTCTTGTGTTTTTGGAAAATGTTGTTTGCTATGACCGATGCATTCCCTTGTCAAAACTCTATTAGCCTTTGCCTTGATTCATTTTGTACTCCAAATTTGCCTGCTGTTCCTAGTATCTCTTGACTTCCTACTTTTGCATTCCAATCCTCTATGTTGAAAAGGACATCTTTTGTTGGTGTTCATAGAACCAGTTAGCCCTAGCTTCTTTAGCATCAGCAGTTGGGGCATAGACTTGGATTACTGTAATATTGAATGGTTGCCTTGGAAACAAGCCGAGATCATTCTGTCACTTTTAGATTGCAACCAAGTACTGCATTTGAGACTATTTTGTTGACTATGAGGGCTACTCCACTTTTTCTAAAGAATTTTTACCCACAGTAGTAAACATAATGGTGATCTGAATTAAATTCGCTCAGTCCCATCCATTTTAGTTCAGTGATTCCTAAGATGTCGATGTTCAATCTTGCCATCTCCTGCTTGATCGTATCCAATTTACCTTGATTCATGAGTCTAGCATTCCAGATTCCTGTGCAATATTGTGCTTTTCAGCATCAGACTTTAGTTTCACTACCAGACACATCCACAGCTAAGCTTTGTTCACATATATTTATTTATTCATTTTAAAATTATATAAATATTTCTTAACCTATTATGTGCTAATCACTTTTCTTCTCATTAGGGAAACAAAAATAATTAATGACCTATGACCTTGAGGCAGCAAAAAAAATTAATAATGAGAAATAGAGACACATGAGTAGATTATAGAAAGGTGAAAATTCAATGATGGCAATAATAAAGCGATAGAAAAAACTCCTAATAAATTAGCAGTGAAGAGAGGGTGTGAATTTCTGCAAAAGACTTAGGAAGCTTACATTTGGACTGAAGCTTAATAGATACTTGGTGAGTATAAATATATAAAGAAAAGGGTAAGAAGCATCATTTCTCAGAAAAGAAGGAAGGAGTAAAAGAAAGGAGCCCCCTCCCAAAATATGTGTACTACTCCATGAATGTTTTAGGGTATGATGAAATGGTAGTGAGAAATAAACCTCTTGGTAATTGTCAAATACCTGTATGTGTGCTATTTCTTGAAATTCCATTTAAAACCAATACAATTGATTTAATTTTGACAATTCTCAGTTTCTAAGTTTAAAGGTCTTCATGCAACAAATTCTCCTGCCATACTATATCATAAAATACATGGTATTCTAGAACATATACTAGATGAAGTTATAGGTGATATTAACTGTGCTTTTCTAAAACTATCACCCTGGTTTGTAATGTGGAAAAAGCTTTATTTAACAAAACTTAATAAAATCATTATTTTAACATAAGATTTTTTCAAAGGAAATATCTATCTATTATGGATAAATACGTGGAAAGGCCATTTGGTTGTTGTAGAGTCTCTAGATGACTATAGATGACTTTATATTTTAAGAACCAAGTTATTAAGTTATGAACTAGTACAGCCAAAACTAAGAAAGACAGCCTGGTTCCCAAACCCATGTTATCTTTTGTTACTCAAATTACATTACTTTAAGGCTGGAAGAGTTGTTTGTTTGTTTGTTTGTTTTTTCCAATTAATATGTTTGTGAGTGAGGCCGGTAGGAAGAGAAGCTTCCCACAATGAATTAATATGCAGTGTCACAATATATGCAACAGACAAAATTGATATTTGATCCTTGAAACAAAATTGTAAAGTATTTTCACTGAATCATGGCATAATCTTTATTGCCTATGACAAAGACTCTGAAATTCACAATCAGGTATTGTCATCATTGTTTTAACATTTTTAGAAGATATTACCACAGAAAATGTAACATTTTAAATACTGTTTTTTTAATAATTGTGTCTTAGTGGTAAAGAACCTGCCTGCTAGTGCAGGGAACATGAGTTCAGTCCCTAGGTCAGGAAGCTCCCCTGGAGAAGGAAATGGAAACACACTGTATTAGTCTTACCTGGGAAATCCCCTGGACAAAGGCATCCAGCAGGCTACAATCCACGGTGCTGCAAGAGTCGCACATGACTCTGGTTAAACAGCAACGTAGCAAATAAAACAATATACACGCAATGTTAATTTAGAAAGTACTTTGTTAAACAACAGTAACTTAAATGTATGTTTCAGTAATTATTAGCTTCAAGTGATTTAATCAAAAGTGTTACAATTACTAATACTTCATTTATAGCATGCATTTATCAACTCATTTATAGTATGCATCTTACTTTTTTGGTTATGTAGGGCAGTGATTCTATTTCTGCCCTTACTTATCAAAAAATATGTTATTTATCATAACATATCATAATTTGGC
>SJYF01008874.1:95160-107510 GCA_006410515.1 Procapra przewalskii | reverse complement strand
GTAGGATGTAGTTCTGATTCATCATACACATATCGTTATTGACACCTAAAAATAGTTCAAAAGTATGCAAAATTAGGTCCCTGAAGGTTAAATGAAGCAAAAGAGATTATCATCAATAGAGGTCAACAGTGTGATTTGCTAAAGTCTTTAAAAAGATGGAAAGATAATGATTGAAATATTTGCCCTTTAAACTGCAACTACAATTTTTAATAGAATGAAATTTTTTCCTTTTAGTCTTAAATTATGGTTGCAAATTAGAACATGTCATTAGCAGGAAGTTTATCAACTATTCCCAAGTGGTAAAATTTATAAATATTTATCTGTGGGGATTTTGTTTTTGATTTTACTTTTTGGAGGGTATGTTTGCTTTATCTTTCTGGAGAGGATCTACAGTTTTAAACAGATTCTCAAAGATCTGACATCTTTATATTCATTGTTATAAATGGAAGAATTTTCTCATGACAATCACTGCTCTTTTGCTAGAATAGTAGTTGGAAATTAAATCAGAATAAGTATCTAATTGAAAATGTTTTCCACTTCTCTAGATTACTAAAAGATTTATTACATTTCTCCAACACCAACTTACTTATGTTAAAGCACAACTGTAAAGGGAAACATGTATGAATATTTAGCATTTTTTGTAAGTTTTCTTTTACAACTCAACTTGTGACCTGTGATTTTTTAAAAAATTTTTGGCTACTTGAGACTCTTTATAGCTCTGCTTAGAACACTTTGTACAATTAATGTATGTTACCTATCATATGCCAAGGATCAAGGACATAGTTATAAACTAGATATATGATCCCTGATAACATGGAGCATATATAGCCTAACAGGCAACATAAATATTAAATAAACACTTGCACAGATAGCGTTAAATACAGCTGTAGCAAGTGATATGAAGAAATACAGGATTTTATGTAAGAACATACTATATCCTAAGTAGGAAAAGAGCAACGTGATCTCAGAACATGAGAATAACTTTAGATGAGAAAGAATTTGGCTTAATGACACTATATTTAAGCAATGCCAGAGAATGATCAAACTACCATATAATTGAACTCATTTCACATGCTAGCAAGGTAATATTCAAAATCCTTATAGCAAGGCTTCAACAGAATGTGAACTGAGAAGTTCCAGATGTATAAACTGGGTTTAGAAAAAGCAGAGGAACCGGAGATCAAATTGCCAACACATGTTGGATCATGGAAAAAACAATGGGGTTCCAGGAAAATATCTACTTCTGCTTCATTGACTATGCTAAAGCCTTTGACTCTGTAGATCACAACAAGAATTAGGAAAATTCTAAAAGAGAGAAACCTGTATGCAGTTCAAGAGGCAACAGTTAGAACCTTAAATGGAACAATAGAGTGGTTAAAAATTGAGAAAGGATTACTTCAAAGTTGTGTATTGTCATCCTGCTTATTTAACCTATATGTAGATTAAAATACCAGGCTGGATGAATCACAAGCTGAAAACAAGATTGCCAGGAGAAATATCAACAACCTCAGATATGCAGATGTTACCATTCTATGGTAGAAAGTAAAGAGGAATTAAAGAGCCTCTTGATGAGATTGAAAAAGGAGAGTGAAAAAGCTGACTTAAAACTCAAGATTCAAGAAACTAAGATCATGATATCTAGTTTCATCACTTCATGGCAAATAGAAAGACAAAAAGTGGAAGGAGTGATAGTTTTTCTTTCCTTGGTCTCCAAAATCACTGCAGATGGTGACCGCACCCATGAAACTAACAGATGTTTACTGCTTGGAAGGAAAGCTATGGAAAATCTAGACAGCATATTAAAGAGCAGAGGCATCACTTTACCAACAAAGTCCACATAGTCAAACCTACGTTTTTTTCCAGAAGTCACATCTAGATGTGAGAGTTGAACTATAAAGAAGACTGAGAGCTGAAGAACTGATACTTCTGAATTGTGGTTCTAGAGAAGATTCTTGAGAGTCCCTTGGACTGCCTGAAGATCAAACCAGTCAATCCTAGAGAAATCAACCCTGAATATTCATTAGAAGGACTGATGCTGAAGCTGAAGTTCTAGTACTTTGGCCACCTAATATAAAGAAATGACTCACTGGAAAGTGAAAGAAAGTGAAGTCTCTCAGTCATGTCCGACTCTTTGCAACCCCATGGACTGTAGCCTATCAGGCCCCTCCGTCCATCGAATTTTCCAAGCAAGAGTGCTAGAGTGGATTGCCATTTCCTTTTCCAGGGGATCTTTCCGCCCCAGGAATCGAACCCAGGTCTCCCGCATTGCGGGCAAACGTTCTACCGTCTGAGCCACCAGGGAAGCCCAAAGGAGCCTAATGCTGGGAAAGATTACAGGCAAAGGGGGAAAGCAGCAGCAGAGAATGAGATGGTTAGATAGCATTACCGGCTCAATGGACATGAATTTGAGGAAACTTTGGGGCATAGTGGAGGACAGAGGACCCTGTGTGCTGCAGTCCATGGGGTCACAAAGAGTCAGACACGACTTATCAATTAAAAAACAACAATGGTAGTTAAACTAAAATAGCTTGAAAATTTTCCCACTTCTCACTTCCCAATGTAAAATGTATTTATATTTATCTAATCATTGTTTGGGGCTTCCCTGGTGGCTCAGAGGTTAACGCATCTGCCTCCACTGTGGGAGACCCGGGTTCAATCTCTGGGTCGGGAAGATCCCCTGGAGAAGGAAATGGTAACCCACTCCAGTATTCTTGCCTGGAGAATCCCATGGACAGAGGACCCTGGCGGGCTACAGTCCACAGGGTCGCAAAGAGTCGGACACGACTGAACGACTTCACTTCATTTCACTTCACTTCACTTCACTTCAATCCAATCATTCTTTACAACTGTCATTCAATATCATGATTCAGTGATTCTTTTCCATGATATCTTCTTTAGACATGTATTTGTTATTTTTAAAACATTCGGAACTTATGATAACGGGTCTTTAGTGACCTTCTACCTTTTCCAATATCAGTCTGAAAATATACTTGTCATTTTTGTTATTCCTTTTTAATATAATTTGCATTGTATGTGATCATTGAGACTGTCATCAAGAGTATATCAGCACTACTTTTTAAGTGATTGAAGTTTCAAGCACTTTGACCTGCCACCTCCAAATGCAAAATTAAGCAATAATATCTAGAATTGTGGAGTCTTCATTCCATATTTTATAATATTTAGATTTATTATTTCTGTTTTTGTTCATTGTTTAGAAGGTAATGGAGATTATATTGTCTTTATCAGTGAATTCTACTCCAACAAATTCCACAAAATATTATTTATCCCCAAACAAAGCACCTTCATTCACGATGCATTTAAAGGAATGTATCAACACCAATAATTTCTCTAAAATCTAGGTCATGTGATGCATATACCTTGGTTTTGGGCATCTGTTATGGCTTTGACATTTCTGAATGATGTAGATGGTAAATCAGTTTTTGTATTTCTAGAAAACTAATTTAGGTTAGACATTTACAGAGAATTCTGTCATGCAAAATACTTATGAATATGACAAAACAAAATGCTGTAATGTAAACTATTTCAAAAGAAAATTTGAAATTAATAACAGAATGATATCTTCTTTAAAATATAATTTTTCTATGGAAACAATTAGAAGATATTGGCATTTTTAAGGCTTTCATTATAACTTTTGATTAAGTAGATGTATTTTCCATTCAAATTTTGACTCCGTAGTCACACAGACTACGTTTTAAAAAAGGAAAACAGACATCATTTTAATTTCAATCCAATGAAAGACCTTGAAGTGATAAAATCACCTTATTTTAATTATTTTGTTGTTTAGTCACTAAGTCATGTCCAACTCTTCTGAAACTCCATGGACTGTAGCCGATCACGTTCCTCTGTCCATGGGATTTCCCAGGCAGAGTACTGGAAAGTGAAGTGAAGGTAGCTCAGTTATGTTCAACTCTTTGCCACCGATGGACTATACATTTCATTTCAGTCGACCAGTCGTATCCAATTCTTTGTGACTCCATGGACTGCAGCACATCAGGCTTCCCTGTCCATCACCAACTCCTGCAGCCTAATCAAGCTCATGTCCATCATGTCGGTGATGCCATTGAACCATCTCAACCTCTGTCAGCCCCATGTATTCCTGCCTTTGAGCTTTCCCAGCATAGGGGTCTTTTCCAATGACACAGTTCTTCACATCAGTTTGCTAAAGTATTGGAATATTAGCGTCAGCATCAGTCTTTCCGATGAATATTTAGGACTGATTTCCTTTAGGATGGACTGGTTGGATCGCCTTGCTGTCCAAGGGACTCTCAAGAATCTTCTCCAACACCACAGTTCAAAAGGATTAATTCTTCCAAGTTCAGCTTTCTTTATAGTCCAACTCACACATTCATGCATGACTACTGGCAAAACCATAGCTTTGACTAGACAGACCTTTGTTGGTAAAGGAATGTCTCTGCTTTTTCATATGCTGTCTAGGTTGGTCATAGCTTTTCTTTCAAGAGGCAAGCGTCTTTTAATTTCATGGCTGCAGTCCATAGCTACAATGATTTTGAAGCCCCCAGAAAGTAAAGTTTCTCATTGTTTCCATTGTTTCCCCATATATTTGCCATGAAATGATGGGACCAAGTGCCATGATCTTATTTTTCTGAATGTTGAGTTTTAAGCCAAATTTTTTATTCTATTTCACGTTCATCAAGAGTCTCTCTAGTTCCTTTTCACTTTCTTCCATAAGGGTGGTGCATATCTGAGGTTATTGATATTTCTCCCAGCAATCTTGATTCCATATTGTGCTTCATTCAATCTGCCATTTCACATGATGGACTCTGCATATAAATTAAATAAGCAGGGTGAAAATATACAGCCTTGATGTACTCCTTTAACAATTTGGAACCAGTCTGTCATTCCATGTCCAGTTCTAGCTGTTGCTTCTTGACCTGCATACAGATTTCTCAAGAGGCAGGTCAGGTGGTCTGGTATTCCCATCTCTTGAAAATTTTTCCACTGTTTTTTGTAATCCACACAGTCAAAGCCTTTGGCATAGTCAATAAAGCAAAAGTAGAAGTTTTTCTGAAACTCTCTTGCCTTTTTGTTGATGCAGAGAGTGTTGCTTGATCTCTGGTTCCTCTGCTTTTTCTAAATCCAGCTTGAACATCTGGAAGTTCATGGTTCATGTATTGTTGAAGCCTGGGTTGGATAATTTTGGGCATTACTTTGCTAGCATGTGAGGTGAGTGCAATTGTGCAGTAATTTAAACATTGTTTTGCATTACCTTTCTTTGGGATTGGAATGAATACTTACCTTATACAGTCTTGTGGCCACTGCAGAGTATCATCTTTTAGGATTTGAAATAGCTCACCTGGAATTCTATCACCTTCACTAGCTTTGTTCAGAGTAATGCTCCCTAAGGGCCACTTGACTTCATAGTCTAAGTTGTTTGGTTCTAGGTGAGTGATTACACCATCCTGGTGGTCTGGGTCATGAAAAGCTTTTTTTGTATAACTCTTCTGTGTATTCTTGCCACCTCTTAATAATTTGGCCTCAGGTCAAGCAACAGGGAGGGGACAGAGATCCACCAATCAACAGAAAATTGGATTAAAGATTTACTGAACATGGTCCTGCCCATCAGAAGAAGACCCTGTTTTCCCCTCAGTCAGTCTATCCCATCAAGAAGCTTCCATAAGCCTCTTATCCTTATCAATCAGAGGGCAGACAGAATGAAAAGCACCATCACAGAAAACTAACCAAACTGATCCTATGGACCACAGCCTTGTCTAGCTCTACAAACTATGAGCCATGCCCTGTAGGGCCATTCGAGACAGATGGTCATGGCAGAGAGTTCTGATGAAACATAGTCCACTGGAGAAGGGAAGGGCAAACCATTTCAGTATTCTTGCCTTGAGAACCCCATGAACAGTATGAAAAGGCAAAAAGATAGGACACTGAAAGATGACCTCCCCAAGTCAATAGGTGCCCAATATACTACTGGAAGAAGAGTGGAGAAATAACTCCAGAAAGAATGAAGAGGCACAGCTAAAACAAAAACAACACCCAGTTGTGGATGTGACTGGTGATGGAAGCAAAGTCTGACCTGTAAAGAGCAATATTGCATAGGAACCTGGAATGCTAGGTCCATGAATCAAGGCAAATTGGACCTGGTCAAACAGGAGTAAACAAAGCAAGACTAAACATTGATGTTTTAGGAATCAGCAAAGTAAAATGGACTGGAATGGGCGAATTAACTCAGATGAACATTATATCTACTACTGTCGAGAGGAATCCCTTAGAAGAAATGGAGTAGCCATCATGGTCAACAAAAGAGTCCAAAATGCAGTACTTGGATGCAATCGCAAAAATGACAGAATGATCTCTGTTCGTTTCCAAGGCAAACTGTTCAATATCACAGTAATCCAAGTTTATGCTCTGACCAGCAATGCTGAAGAAGTTGAAGTTGAATGATTCTATGAAGACCTACAAGACCTTTTAAAACTGACAACCACAAAAGATGTCATTTTCATTATAGGGGACTGGAATGCAAAAATGAGAAATCAACAAAACCTGGAGTAAATATGGCCTTGGAGTACAGAATGAAGCAGGGCAAAGGCTAGCAGAGTTTTGTCAAGAGAACGCACTGGTCATAGCAAGCACCCTCTTCCAACAACACAAGAGAAGACACTACACATGGACATCATCAGATTGCCAATACCAAAATCAGATTGCTTGTATTCTTTGCAGCCAAAGATAGAGACGCTCTATCAGTTCAGTTTAGTTCAGTTCAGTCACTCAGTCATGTCCGACTCTTTGCGACCCCATGAATCGCAGCACGCAAGGCCTCCTGTCCATCACCATCTCCTGCAGTTCACCGCAATTCACGTCCATTGAGACGGTGATTCCATCCAGCCATCTCATCCTTGGTCGTCCCCTTCTCCTCCTGCCCCCAATCCCTCCCAGCATCAGAGTCTTTTCCAATGAGTCAATCCTTCACATGAGGTGGCCAAAGTATTGGAGTTTCAGCTTTAGCATCATTCCTTCCAAAGAACACCCAGGGCTGATCTCCGTTAGAATGGACTGGTTGGATCTCCTTGCAGTCTAAGGGACTCTCAACAGTCTTCTCCAACAACACAGTTCAAAAGCATCAATTCGACACTCAGCTTACTTCACAGTCCAACTCTCAAATCCATATGTGAACACTGGAAAAACCATAGCCTTGACTAGGTGGACCTTTGTTGACAAAGTAATGTCTCTGCTTTTGAATATGCTATCTAAATTAGTCATAACTTTTCTTCCAAGGAGCAAGCATCTTTTAATTTCATGGCTGCAATCACCATCTGCAGTGATTTGGGAGCCCAAAAAAATAAAGTCTGACACTGTATCCACTGTTTCCCGATTTATTTCCCATGAAATGATGGGACCAGATGCCATGATCTTTGTTTTCTGAATGTTGAGCTTTAAGCCAACTTTTTCACTATCCTCTTTCACTTTCACCAAGAGAGTTTTTAGTTCATCTACACTTTCTGCCATAAGGGTGGTGTCATCTGCATATCTGAGGTTACTGATATTTCTCCCAGCAATCTTGATTCCAGCTTGNNCTTCCAGCCCAGCATTTCTCATGATGTACTCTGCATATAAGTTAAATAAGCAGGATGACAATAGACAACCTTGATGTACTCCTTTTCCGTTTTGGAACCAATCTGTTGCTTCCTGTCCAGTTCTAACTGTTGCTTCCTGATCTGCATATACGTTTCTCAAGAGGCAGGTCAGGTGGTCCAGTATTTTCATCTCTTTCAGAAATTTCCACAGTTTATTGTCATCCAAACAGTCAAAGGCTTTGGCATAGTCAATAAAGCAGAAATAGATGTTTTTCTGCAACTCTCTTGCTTTTTCCATTGATTCAGCGGTTGTTGGCAGTTTGATCTCTGGTTCCTCTGCCTTTTCTAAAACCAGCTTGAACATCTGGAAGTTCACGGTTCATGTATTGCTGAAGCCTGGATTGGAGAATTTTGAGCATTACTTTACTAGTGTGTGAGATGAGTGCAATTGTGAGGTAGTTTGAGCATTATTTGACATTGCTTTTCTTTGGGATTGGGATGAAAACTGACATTTTCCAGTCCTGTGGCCACTGCTGAGTTTTCCAAATTTGCTGGCATATTGAGTGCAGCACTTTCACAGCATCATCTTTCAGGATTTGAAAAAGCTTAACTGGAATGCCATCGTTTCCCCTAGCTTTGTTCATAGTGATGCTTTCTAAGGCCTACTTGACTTCACATTGCAGGATGTCTGGCTCTAGGTGAGTCATCATACCATTGTTATTATCTTGGTTGTGAAGATCTTTTTTGTACAGTTCTTCTGTGTATTCTTGCCACCTTTTCTTAATATGTTCTGCTTCTGTTAAGTCCATACCATTTCTGTTGTTTATCGAGCACATCTTTCCATGAAATGTTCTCTTGGTATCTCTAATTTTTGTGAAGAGATCTCTAGTCTTTCTCATTCTGTTGTTTTCCTCTATTTCTTTGTACTGATTGCTGAAGAAGGCTTTCTTATCTCTTCTTACTCTTCTTTCAAACTTTGCTTTCAGATGCTTATATCTTTCCTTTTCTGCTTTGCTTTTTGCTTCTCTTATTTTCAAAACTATTTGTAAGGCCTCACCAGACAGCCATTTTGAATTTTTTGCATTTCTTTTCCATGGGGATTGTCTTGATCCCTGTCTCCTGTACAATGTCACAAACTTCTGTCCATCATTCATCAGGCACTCTATCAGGTCTAGCCTTGTCTAACTCAATGAAACTAAGCCATGCCCTGTGGGGCCACCCAAGACAGGTGTGTCATGGTGGAGAGGTCTGACAGAATGTGGCCCACTAGAAACAGGAATGGAAAACCACTTAAATATTCTTGCCTTGAGAACCCCATGAACAGTATGAAAAGGCAAAATGATAGGAGACTAAAAGAGGAACTCTCCAGGTCGGTAGGTGCCCAGCATGCTACTGGAGGTCAGTGGAGAGGTAACTCCACACAGAATGAAGGAATGGAGCCAAAATAAAAACAATACCCATTTGTGGATGTGAATAATAATAGAAGCAAGGTCCAGTGCTGTAAAGAACAATATTGCATAGGAACCTGGAATGTTAGGTCTATGAATCAAGGCAAATTGATTCAAATTCAAACAGGAGATGGCAAGAATGAATGTCGATATTCTAGGAATCAGTGAACGAAAATGGACTGGAATGGTGAATTTAACTCAGATGACCATTATATCTACTACTGTGGAAAATAATTCCTTAGAAGAAATGGAGTAGCCATCATAGTCAAGAAAAGAATCCAAAATGCAGTACTTGGATGCAATCTCAAAAATGACAGAATGATCTCTGTTCATTTCCAAGGCAAAATATTCAGTATCACAGTAATCCAAGTCTATGCCCCAACCAGTAACGCTGAAGAAGCTGAAGTGGAACAGTTCTATGAAGACCTACAAGACCTTTTAGAACTAACACCCCCCAAAAAATGTCCTTTTCATTATAGGAGCCTGGAATGCAAAAGTAGGAAGTCAAGAAACACCTGGAGTAACATGCAAATTTGGCCTTAGAATACAAAATGAAGCAGGGCAAACGCTAATGAGTTTTGCCAAGAGAACGCACTGGTCATTGCAAACACCCTCTTCCAACAACCACAAGAGAAGACACTACACATGGACATCACCAGATGTTCAACACCAAAATCATATTGATTACATTCTTTGCAGCCAAAGATGGAGAAGCTCTATACAGTCAGCAAAAAGAAGACCGGGAGCTGACTGTGGCTCAGATCATGAGCCCCTTATTGCCAAATTCAGACTTAAATTGAAGAAAGTAAGAAAAACCACTAGACCATTCAGGTATGAGGTAAATCAAATCCCTTATTATTATACAGTGGAAGTGAGAAGCTCTATACAGTCAACTAAAAAAGACCAGGAGCTGACTATGGCTCAGATCATGAACTGCTTATTGCCAAAGTCAGGCTTAAATCGAAGAAAGTAGGGAAAACCACTAGACAGTTCAGCTGTGATCTAAATTAAATCCCTCTGACTATACAGTAGAAGTGCAAATATATTCAAGGAATTATATCTAATAGACAGAGTGCCTGAAGAATTATGGATGGAAGTTTGTGACTTTGTACAGGAGGTGATGATCAAGACCATCCCCAGGAAAATGAAACACAAAAAAGCAAAATGATTGTTTGAGGAGGCCTTACAAATAGCCAAGAAAAGAAGAGAAACCTAAGGCAAAGGATAAAAGGAACGATATACCCATTTGAATACATAGTTTCAAAGAATAGCAAGGAGAGATAAGAAAGCCATCCTCAGTGATCACTGTAAAGAAATAGAGAAGAACATTAGAATAGGAAAGACTAGAGATCTCTTCAAGAAAATTAGAGATACTAAGGGAACATTTCATGTACTATACAGTCCATAGATTTCTGCAGGCCAGAACACTGGAGTGGGTAGCTGTTCTCTTCTCCAGGGGGTCTTCCCAACCCCGAGATTGAACCTAGGTCTCCAAAATTGTAAGTGGTTTCTTTACCAGCTGAACCATGAGGAAAATCCAAGAATATTGTAGTGGGTAGCCTATCCCTCTTCCAGTGGTTCTTTCCAACCCAGGAGTTGAACCAAGGTCTCCTCCATTACAGGTGAATAACTTAGCAACTCAGCTACTGGGGAAGAATACTGGAAAGGGTTGCCATTTCCTCCCCCAGAAGATCTTCCCAACACAAGGGTTGAACCCAAGTCTTCTGTTTATCAGGAAGATTCTTAACCACTGAGCAACCAGGGAAGCCAACTTTAATGCTTTATCAAATCCAAATTATAATTTAAATGAAATATCATGAAATCTCTCAAGGGCTGTGAACTTAAGAAAGTTCTCACAAGGTAGTAAAGTAATGCTTAAAATTCTCCAAGCCAGGCTTCAGCAATACATGAACCATGAACTTCCTGGTGTTCAAGCTGGTTTTAGAAAAGGCAAAGGAACCAGAGATCAAGCTGCCAGCATCTGCTGGATCATCGAAAAAGCAAGAGAGTTCCAAAAAAACATCTATTTCTGCTTTATTGACTATGCCATAGCCTTTCACTGTGTGGATCACAATAAACTGTGGAAAATTCTTCAAGAGATGGGAATACCAGGCCACCTGACCTGCCTCTTGAGAAACATATATGCAGGTCAGGAAGCAGCAGTTAGAACTGGACATGGAACAACAAACTGGTTCCAAATAGGAAAAGAAGTACGTCAAGGTTGTATATTGTCACCCTGCTTATTTAACTTCTATGCAGAGCATATCATGAGAAACGCTAGGCTGGAAGAAGCAAGAGCTGGAATCAAGATTGCCAGGAGAAATATCAATAACCTCAGATATGCAGATGACACCACCCTTATGGCAGAAAGTGAAAAGGAACTAAAAAGCCTCTTGATGAAAGTGAAAGAGGAGAGTGAAAAAGTTGACTTAAAGCTCAACATTCAGAAAAAGAAGATTGTGACATCCGGTCCCATCACTTCATGGGAAATAGATGGGGAAACAGCAGAAACAGTGTCAGACTTTATTTTTTGGGGCTCCCAAATCACTGCAGATGGTGACTGCAGCCATGAAATTAAAAGACACTTACTCCTTGGAAGGAATGTTATGACCAATCTAGTTAGCATATTGAAAAGCAGAGACATTACTTTGCCGACTAAGGTCCGTCTAGTCAAGGCTATGGATTTTCCAGTGGTCATGTATGGATGTGAGAGTTGGACTGTGAAGTAAGCTGAGTGCTAAAGAATTGATGCTTTTGAACTGTGGTGTTGGAGAAGACTCTTGAGAGTCCCTTGGACTGCAAGGAGATCCAACTAGTCCATTCTAAAGATCAGTCCTGGGTGTTCTTTGGAAAGAATGATGCTAAAGCTAAAACTCCAGTACTTTGGCTACCTCATGTGAAGAGTTGACTCATTGGAAAAGACTTTGATGCTGGGAGGGATTGGGGGCAGGAGGAGAAGGGGATGACCAAGGATGAGATGGCTGGATGGCATCACCAACTCAATGGACGTGAGTTGAAGGAATTCTGGGAGTTGGTGGCAGACAGGGAGGCCTGGTGTGCTGCAATTCATGGGGTCACAAAGAGTGGGACATGACTGAGCAACTGAACTGAGGTGAACTGATGAAAGTTTTTTGTTATTCTCTCCCTCTTTGACTGGCTCTTATGTGGGAGTGTGTTGCTATTTATAAGTATATTGTGAAATAATTGAATCATTACAAATTAGTGCTGGAGCTATATATTCTATGACCTTTATTCATAGAGGATGAGTCATCATCTGTGGTTTAATATGTATTCTCCTCATATTATTGAAAAACTTATTGAGAGATTACACTGGAGG
>SJYF01008874.1:77429-90137 GCA_006410515.1 Procapra przewalskii | reverse complement strand
TGATGTCCACCTTTGGCTTCCAAACCACTAAGGTTTATAATATAAATTGTTGATTTCCCCATAATTTTTACAAATGGTAACATTTCTTAATCTGGTTGAAGTCCACATGCTTAGTTTTATAAACAGTTGATAATCTATATTTCCTTATCAGACTGAGCCCTAGGTAGTATTTTATTGTCTCCTTTGTAAAGGAGAATGAACTATGCAACCAGGTCACTTAAAGCCTCTTTCTTATTGGAGGAATGGTAAATCTGGGGACTTGAATAATTGTTTAGGGTTCTTTTTCTTGTTTTAAAATATACCATTACATTGTACTGAGTATTTTGAAAGATTTCCAGGAGACAATTAGTGATATTACAAACACTGCTGATAATATAACATAATCTACCAAAAAAAAAGAAAGAAAGAAAAGGTGACTTAAAGTCACAGAACAGTAAATAACATGTCTTACCAGAAAAGCCATCCATCCATCCACTTTCTCATTTGTAAATTGCTCAATGCCACTGTATTGTACTACTTAATAAGATGCCATATCAGACTTCTTAGTGTGTGTGGATCCAGAATTTTTACTTAGGGACTTCAGCAAAGAAAGAATGTTTTGCATTTGAGAGCAGGGACACCAATATAGCCAGCAGGCATATATTGAGCGTTGACTAATTGCCAGAGACTATACAATGTGACTATACTCAGTTCAGTTCACTTCAGTCGCTCAGTCATGTCCAACTCTTTGCGACCCCATGAATTGCAGCACGTCAAGCCTCCCTGTCCATCATCAACTCCCGGAGTTCAAACTTAGGTTCATCGTGTCGGTGGTGCCATCCAGCCATCTCATCCTCTGTCCTCCCGTTCTCCTCCAGCCCCTAATCCCTCCCAGCATTAGAGTCTTTTCCAATGAGTCAAATTTTCGCATGAGGTGGACTCTCTTGCTTTTTTGATGATCCAGCAGATGTTGGCAATTTGATGTCTGATTCCTCTGCCTTTTTTAAAGCCAGCTTGAACATCTGGAAGTTGACAGTTCATGTACAGCTGAAGCCTGGCTTGGAGAATTTTGAGCATTTCTTTACTAGCGTGTGAGATGAGTGCCTTTGTGCAGTAGTTTGAACATTCTTTGGTATTGCCTTTCTTTGGGATTGGAATGAAAACTGACCTTTTCCAGTCCTGTAGTCACTGCTGAGTTTTCCAAATTTGCTGGCATATTTAGGTCATACCTGAATGGTCTAGTGGTTTTTCCTACTTTCTTCAATTTAAGTTTGAATTTGGCAATAAGGAGCTCACGATCTGAGTCACAGTCAGCTCCCAGTCTTGTTTTTGCTGACTGTATAGAGCTTCTTCATCTTTGGCTGCAAAGAATATAATCAATCTGATTTCGGTGTTGACCATCTGGCGCTGTCCATGAGTAGAGTCTTCTCTTGTGTTGTTGGAAGTGGGTATTTGCCATGACCAGTGTGTTCTCTTGGCAAAACTCTATGAGCCTTTGTCCTGCTTCATTCCGTATTCCAAGGCCAAATTTGCCTGTTACTCCAGGTGTTTCTTGACTTCCTACTTTTGCATTCCCCTATAATCAAGAGTCCCCTATAATGGAAAGAGCATCTTTTTGAGATGTTAGTTCTAAAAGGTCTTGTAGGTCTTCATAGAACTATTCAGCTTCTTCAGCATTACTGGTCAGAGCATAGACTTGGATTATTGTGATATTAAATAGTTTGCCTTGGAAATGAACAGAAATCATTCTGTTGTTTTTGCGATTGCATCCAAGTACTGCATTTTGGACTCTTTTGTTGACCATGATGGCTACTCCATTTATTCTAAGGATTCTTGCCCACAGAGGTGGATATAACGGTCATCTGAGTTAAATTCATCCATTCCAGTCCATCTTAGTTCACTGATTCCTAAAATGTCTACGTTCACTCGCCATCTCCTGTTTGACCACTTCCAATTTGCCTTGACTCATGGAACTAACGTTCCAGGTTCCTATGCAATATTGCTCTTTACTGCACCGGACCTTGCTTCTATCACCAGCCACATCCACAACTGGGTATTCTTTTTGCTTTGGCTCCATTCCTTCATTCTTTCTGGAGTTATTTCTCCACTGAAATCCAGTAGCATATTGGGCACCTATTGACCTGAGGAGTTCCTCTTTCAGTCTCCTATCGTTTTGCCTTTTCATACTGTTCATGGGGTTTTCAAGGCAAGAATACTGAAGTGGTTTGCCATTCCCTTCTCTAGTGGACCACATTCTGTCAGACCTCTCCACCATGACTTGCCTGTCTTGCGTGGCCCCACAGGGCATGGCTTAGTTTCATTGAGTTAGACAAGGCTGTGGTCCTAGTGTGATTAGATTGACTAGTTTTCTGTGATTATGGTTTCAGTGTGTCTGCCCTCTGATGTCCTCTCACAACATATATTAAACAGAACTTAGTCACTGGGACTCACTGCCCAGTGACAGTGACAGATATGTAAGCAAATTATGTAAACAGCAATATAAATAAGAGGCTTGGTAACACATTTGGAGAGTTTCAAGGCTAATATATAAAAGAAATATTCAGAACAAAGGATCTTATCCCCAAGGTTTATTGAAAGAGGCAGGGTCTAGCTATTTCAGTTCTCTAATATTCAGTGTGGTGGTTTAAACATGAGATGTTTAATTTTAAAAATGTGAAATGTAATTATGATGCATTTCACTGCATTGCTAACCCAGGATACCTGGATTTCTGTCAAAAAAAAACCTTAAAAATAATAATAATAAATTATTCAGCAACATCATCTCTAAGCATTTATTTAGTAAGCGATACTTATATACCATGTCTGCCTACTTCCCATTGTCAGTCCTTTTTGCCTTTCCAATTCCAATTCATAGAAACAGGAAAAAGAAAATAGTTGCATCAGAGTTGAAAAATAAGAAAATATGTAAATAATTGTGTTATATATATTTATCATCACAGCCTACTAATATTAACTTCAGTTTCCTATATCTAACTGCTTTAGACTGGTAATTCCAAAGAAATACATATTTTACACCTCTTCCTGACATTTTGTGATTTTCATGTTCTCTTTTACATCTTCATGTTTATCCTGACATAGTATACTTTTGATATGGTTATGTCTTATTTATTTCTAACATTGCTTACAGAGCTAGAAGACTGATTATTTAGCCAATATATTGTCTTGATACATAACTGAGAAAACCTGGGAACAGATGCAGAGTGAAAGCATTTGTAGTTGTGTTCTCCTTCCCCTCCTCTTATTTATAAAGCTGCTAGTGTTCTTAGGTAGGCTTCTCTTGTGTTTCAGTGGTAAAGAACCCACTTGCCAATGTAGGAGACATGTATTTGATCAACCACTCCAGTGTTCTTGCCTGGGAAATCCCATGGACTATGGAACTTGGTGGGCTACAGTCAACAGGGTCACAAAGAGTTGGGCATAATTTAGTGACTAAACAATAACAAAAAGAACAACAATTGTTCTTAGGCACTGTATGGCTAGTGACTGATGTTTTAAAAATATCACTCTTTCTTTTTCAGTTAGGTAGATATTAGACTATTAGGCTAATCAAATACTTTGGTTTAAATTTAAAATTCTACTAGTGGTGTTCCCTACTTTCTACAGTTTAAGAAGAATGTAAATTAAAAATCATACATTCTTCTTAAGTTGCAAATAGCAGGAGAAAACCACAGGTATGACCTAAATAAAATCCCTTATGATTATACAGTGTAAGTGCAAATAGATTCAAGGGATTAGATCTGATAGACAGAGTGCTTAAAGAGCTATGGATGGAGGTTTGTAACATTGTACAGGAGGCAGTAATAAAGCCCAAAAGAAAGAAATGCAAAAAGGAAAAATGGTTGTCTGTGGACGCCTTAGCTGAGAAAATAAGAGAAACTAAAGTCAAAGGAGAAAAGGAAAGATGTACCCATTTGAATGGAGAGTTCCAAAGAATAGCAAAGAGAGAAAAGAAACCCTTCCTCCATGATCAATGCAAATAGAAAAAGAAGAAAGAGGAAAACAACAGAATGGGAAAGACTAGCGATCTCTTCAGGAAAATTAGAGACACCAAGGGAATATTTCACGCAAAGATGGGCACAATAAAGGACAGAAATGGTATGGACCTAACAGAAGCAAAATATATTAATAAGAGGTGGTAAGAATACCCAAAGAAATATACAGAAAATACTTTCATGACCCAGATAACCACGATAGTGTGATCACTCACCTAGAGTCGGACATCCTGGGTTGCAAAGTCAAGTGGGCCTTAGGAAGCATCACTGCAAACAAAACTCTGGATGTGATGAAAGTCTAATTAAGCTATTTCAGATCCTAAGTGATGCTGTTAATGGCCGCACTCAGTATGCCAGCAAATTTGGAAAATGCAGCAGTGGCCACAGGACTAGAAAAGGTCAGTTTTCATTCCAATCCCAAAGAAAGGCAATGCCAAAGAATGTTCAAACTACCGCACAATTGCATCATCTTACACCCTAGTAAAGGAATGCTCAAAATTCTCCAAGGCAGACTTCATCAGTATGTAAACCATGACCTTCCAGCTGCTCAAGTTGGACTTATAAAAGGCAGAAGAAACAGAGATCAAACTGCCAACATCCACTGGACCTTACAAAAAACAAGAGAGTTCTAGAAAAACATCTACTTCTGCTTTATTGACTATTTTAAACCTTTGATTGTGTGGATCACAATAAACTGTGGAAAATTCTTAAAGAGATGGGAATACCAGACCACCTGACCTGCCTCCTGAGAAATCTGTATGCAGGTCAGGAAGCAACAGTTAGACCTGGACATAGAACTGTTTCCAAATTGTGAAAGGAGTACACCTGTGCTGTATATTGTCACTTTGCTTATTTAGATTATATTCAGTGTACATCTTGTGAAATGCCAGGCTGGATGAAGCACAAGCTAGAATCAAGATTGCTGGAAAAAATATCAATAATATCAGATATACAGATGACACCACCTTTATGGCAGAAAGCGAAGAGGAACTAGAAAGCTTCTTAATGAGAGTAAATGTGGAGAGTGAAAAAGATGGGTTCAAACTCAACATTCAGAAAACTAAGATCATGGCATCTGGTCCCATCTCAATATGGCAAATAGATGGGGAAACAGTGGAAACAGTGACAGACTTTATTTTCTTAGGCTCCAAAATCATTGCACATTGTGACTACAACCATGAAACTAAAAGGCGCTTCTTCCTTGGAAGAAAAGTTTTAACCATCTAGATACCATATTAAAAAGCAGAAACATATTGCCTACAAAGGTATGTCTAGTGAAAGCTACAGTTTTTCCAGTAGTCATGTATGGATGTGAGAGTTGAACCATAAACAAAATTGAGCACCAAAGAACTGATGCTTTTAACCTGTGGTGTTGGAGAAGACTCTTGAGAGTCCCTTGGACTGCAAGGAGACCAATCCAGTCAGTCATAAAGGAAATCAGTCCTGAATATTCATTGGAAGGACTGATGCTGTAGCTTAAGCTCCAGTACTTTGGCTACCTGATGTGAGGAGCTGATTTTTTGGAAAAGTCACTGATGCTGGGAAAGATTGAAGGCAGGAGGAGAATAGTACAAAAGAGGATGTAATGGTTGGATGGTATCACTGACTCAATGGACATGAGTTTGGTCAACTCAAGGGGTTGGTGATGGATATGGAATCCTGGTGTGCTACAGTCACAAAGAGTCAGACATGACTGAGTGAACTGAACTGAACTGAACTGAACTAAACTGAAATTTAAAATTCAAGTTAAACTTTACATTGAATAATTTAATCAGTAACCATAAGCTGACTAGTGTTAGGTTTGGTAAAAGTATTCAATTTATATATGGTAGCTTATATTTTAATATCTCTAATAAAGAAAAAAAATGTTTAGTTAGCACATATTGTTCCTTATTATACAGAGGCAATGAATGAAAGGGGTGAGGAAAATGTGAACTTTTTAAGAATCAGTGTTCAAACCTCATGCCCTTATTTCCGGAGCTTAACTCTACTATCTATATGGAGATGCTATAAAATCATATTAGGGCTTTTGTTTCTGACCCCAAAAAGTATTAAATAAGGCTGACTAGTAAACATATTTGTTTTTTGATGTGACATATTTTGGAGGGCATACAAAGATTCAGAAAGTGAAAGTCACCCAGTTGTGTCCAACTCTTTGCGACGCCATGGATTATCCTCTGTCCATGGAATTTGAAGACAAGAATACTGGCGTGGGCAGTCATTCCTTTCTCCAGGGCATCTTCCCAACTCAGGGATCAAACACATGTCTCCTTTATTTCAAGCAGATTCTTTACCATGTGAGCTACCAGGGAAGCCCCATAAAAGATTCAAATAGGTTACAAATGAATTTTTTTTAAATGCCTCTGAAGTTTTGACAAAAGTATATAACTATATAACTCAGTACTTTTCTATTTTCTTTTATTTATTACTTTCTGAGTCCAATGGTCCTTATGGAAGAAAGCAATTGAAAAACATTATTATAAGCACTTTAAGAAATTATTAAATAAGAAATTATATAGAACTACATACCCTTAATTATTTGTCTGTGCAACATACATTTTCTTCTAATGCTTCTTCCTTTGAAGAAAGGCATCCATCCTTTTTCAGAAGAAAGTCATACACTAACACTCTGTGTTTTCTTTAGGTGAAGTGAGGTGAATATGATTTTTCCTTTACTTCTTTCTAAGGCATGAAGGCACAGGCGCAGTATTTTTTCTATCAATTCCTTGGAGGTTCTGTTTGACAAAATCAGAGAAAGAATTTACCTCCTCCCTCAGGCTTACAGGTTGTTACATTCTCAGAGATTTCCACTGTAGAGCTTCCAACAAATTCTTGTTTTGAGGGAAAAAAATCAAAAGTGAGCAATGTGAAATGTTAGCAACAACTCTGTCTCTATGAATGACATAATATGTCCCAACAAATTGCAATCTATTATATGCAAATATTGAACTGATTTTCATCTCTGAATACCACAATGGCTCAGAATATTTGATAAATTCCTGATAATGTTTATGTACAGAACTAACACGTGTACACCTGTGGTGGATTCATGTTGATGTATGCAAAACCAATACAATATTGTAAAGCAATAAATAAATAAATAAATAAATAAATAATAAAATAAAATAATAAAATACAATTCCTTGAACCTGCTGGACCCATACTTGACACATTCTTGCTTGTAAGTATTTTCCATGTATTCCTTGCTGCTTCTGCTAAGACACTTCAGTCATATCCGACTCAGTGCAACCCCATAGATGGCAGCCCACCAGGCTCCCCGATCCCTGGGTTTCTCCAGGCAAGAACACTGGAGGGGTTGCCATTTCCCTCTATAATGCATGAAAGTGAAAGTGAAGTGACTCAGTAGTGTCTGACTCTTCGTGACCCCATGGACTGCAGCCTACCAGGCTCCTCTGTCTGTGGGATTTTCCAGGCAAGAGTACTGGATTGGGGTGCCATTGCCTTCTCCACGATGTATTCCTTACATCATATTTAAATGGACCTGTTAAGTTTGGTTGTAAATTTCATAAAGATGATTTTTTTGTAGGGATATTAGTTGTTTTCTAAAGAATTCTTCTTTAAAAATATACATTTTTAATTAAATGATGTATTTAACTCTATAATTCATTATCATTTTAACATTCTATACAGATGACCATGTTCATATATAAATCTGTACTAATTAAAAACTATTCCAAACACATGGACAACAGCCTTGTCTAATTTAATGAAACTATGGGCCATGCCCTGTAGGGCCACCCAAGATCGATGAGCCACAATGGAGAGGCCTCACAGAATGTCATCCACTGGAGAAGGGAATGGCAAACCACTTCAGCATTCCTGCCTTGATAACTCATGAGCAGTATGAAAAGGCAAAAAGATAGGACACTGAAAGATGAACACCACACATCAGTAGATTCCCAATATGCTACTGGAGAAGAGTAGAGAAATAACTCCAGAAAGAATGAAAAGATGGAGGCAAACCAAAAACAACATCCACTTGTGGATGTGACTGGTGATGGAAGCGAGGTCCAATGCTGTAAAGAACAATATTGCATAGGAACCTGGAATGTTAGGTCCATGAATCAAGGCAAACTGGAAGTGGTCAAACAGGAGATGGCAAGAATGAACATTGACATTTTAGGAATCAGCAAACTAAAATGGACTGGAATGGGCGAATTAACTCAGATGACCATTATATCTACTACTGTGGGCAGGAATCCCTTAGAAGAAATGGAGTAGCCATCATAGTCAACAAAAGAGTCCAAAATGCAGTACTTGGATGCAATCTCAAAAATGACAGAATGATCTCTGTTCGTTTCCAAGGCAAACTATTCAATATCACAGTAATCCAAGTCTATGCCTCAACCAGTAATGCCAAAGAAGCTGAAGTTGAACGGTTCTATTAAGAACTACAAGGCCTTTTAGAACTAACACCCCCAAAAGATGTCTTTTTCATTATAGGGGACTGGAATGCAAAAGTAAGAAATCAAGAAAACCTGGAGTAAAAGGCAAATATGGCCTTGGAGTACAGAATAAAGCAGGACAAAGGCTAATAGAGTTTTGTCAAGGGAACGCACTGGTCATAGAAAGCACCCTCTTCCAACAATACAAGAAAAGACTCTACACATGGACAACACCAGATGGTCAACACTGGAATCAGATTGATCATGTTCTTTGCAGCCACAGATGGAGAAGCTCTAAATAGTCAGCAAAAAACAAAGACTTGAAGGTGACTGTGGCTTGATCAGGAACACCTTATTGCCAAATTCAAACTTAAATTGTAGAAAGTAGGGAAAACCACTAGACCATTCAGGTATGACCTAAATCAAATCCCTAATGATTATACTGTGGAAGGGAGAAAGAGATTTAAGAGACTAGATGTGAGAGAGTGCTTGATGAACTATGGACAGAGGTCTATGTCATTGAAAAAGAAATGCAAAAAGCAAAATGGCTGTTGGAGGAGCCGTACAAATAGCTGTGAATAAAGAGAAACAAAAAGCAAAGGAGAAAAGGAAAGATATACCCATTTGAATACAGAGTTGTGAAGAATCAGTTCAGTTCAGTTCAGTTCAGTCACTCAGTTGTGTCCTACTCTTTGCGACCCCATGAATTGCAGCACGCCTGGCCTCCCTGTTCATTACCATCTCTCAGAGTTCACTCAGACTCACTTCCATCGAGTCCGTGACACCATCCAGCCATCTCATCCTTGGTCGTCCCCTTCTCCTCCTGCACCCAAACCCTCCCAGCATTAGAGTATTTTCCAATTAGTCAACTCATCTCATGAGGTGGCCAAAATACTGGAGTTTCAGCTTTAGCATCATTCCCTCCAAAGAAATCCCAGGGTTGATCTCCTTCAGAATGGACTGATTGGATCTCCTTGCAGTCCAAGGGATTCTCACGAGTCTTCTCCAACACCACAGTTCAAAAGCATCAATTCTTCGGTGCTCAGCCTTCTTCATAGCTTAATTCTTACATCCATACCTGACCACAGGAAAAACCATAGCCTTGACTAGACGGACCTTAGTCGGCAAAGTAATGTCTCTGCTTTTGAATACACTATCTAGGTTGGTCATAACTTTTCTTCCAAGGAATAAGCGTCTTCTAATTTTATGGCTACAGTCACCATCTGCAGTGATTTTGGAGCCCCCCAAAATAAAGTCTGACATTGTTTCCACTGTTTCTCCATCTATTTCCCATGAAGTGATGGGGCCAGATGCCATGATCTTTGTTTTCTGAATGTTGAGCTTTAAGCCAACTTTTTCGCTCTCCTCTTTTACTTTCATCAAGAGGCTTTTTAGTTCCTCTTCACTTTCTGCCATAAGGGTGGTGTCATCTGCATATCTCAGGAGATTGATATTTCTCCTGTCAATCTTGATTCCAGCTTGTGCTTCTTCCAGTCCAGCGTTTCTCGTGATGTACTCTGCATAGAAGTTAAACAAGCAGGGTGACAATATACAGCCTTGACATACTCCTTTTTCCTATTTGGAACCAGTCTGTTGTTCCATGTCCAGTTCTAACTGTTGCTTCCTGACCTGCATACAGATTTCTCAATAGGCAGGTTAGGTGGTCTGGTATTCCCATATTTTTCAGAATTTTCCACAGTTTATTGTGATCCACACAGTCAAAGGCTTTGGCATAGTCAATAAAGCAGAAATAGATGCATTTCTGCAACTCTCTTGCTTTTTCCATGATCCAGCAGATGTTGGCAATTTGATCTCTGTTTCTCTGCCTTTTCTAAAACCAGCTTGAACATCTGGAAGTTCACGGTTCATGTATTGCTGAAGCCTGGATTGGAGAATTTTGAGCATTACTTTGCTAGCATGTGAGATGAGTGCAATTGTGAGGTAGTTGAGCATTCTTTGGCATTGCCTTTCTTTGGAATTAGAATGAAAACTGACCTTTTCCAGTCCTGTGGCCACTGCTGAGTTTTCCAAATTTGCTGGCATATTGAGTGCAGCACTTTCCCAGCATCATCTTTCAGGATTTGAAACAGCTCAGCTGGAATTCCATCACCTCCACTAGCTTTGTTCGTACTGATGCTTTCTAAGGCCCACTTAACTTCACATTCCAGGATGTCTGGCTCTAGATTAGTGATCACATCATCATGATCATCTGGGTCGTGAAGATCTTTTTTGTACAGTTCTTCCGTGTATTCTTGCCACCTCTTCTTAATATCTTCTGCTTCTGTTAGGTCCATACCATTGGTGTCCTTTATCGAGCCCATCTTTACATGAAATGTTCCCTTGGTATCTCTAATTTTCTTGAAGAGATCTCTATTCTTTCCCTGTATTTCTTTGAATTGATCACTGAAGAAGGCTTTCTTATCTCTTCTTGCTATTCTTTGGAACTCTGCATTCAGATGCTTATATAACAAGGGGAAATAAGAAAGCCTTCCTCAGTGATAACTGTAAAGAAATAGAGGAAAATAATATAATGGGAAAAGACTAAAGCTCCCTTCAAGAAAATGAGAGATAATGTGCAAAAGAATGATCAAACTACAACAAAAATGCACTCATCTCACACGCTAGTAATGTTCAAAATTCTTCAAGCCAGGGTTCAGCAATATGTGAACCATGAACTTCCAGATGTTCAAGCTGGTTTGAGAAAAAGCAGAGGAACCAGAGATCAAATTGCCAACATCTGCTGGATCATGGAAAAAGCAAGAGAGTTCCAGAGAAACATCTATTTCTGCTTTATTGACTATAACAAAGCCTTTGACTATGTGGATCACAGTAAACTCTGGAAAATTCTGAAACAAATGGAAATACTATACCACCTGATCTGCCTCTTGAGAAATCTGTATGCTGGTCAGGAAGCAACAGTTAGAACTGGACATGGAACAACAGATTGGTTCCAAATAGGAAAAGGAGTACATCAAGGCTGTATATTGTCACCCTGCTTGTTTAACTTCTATGCAGTGTATATCATGAGAAACGCTGGACTGGAAGAAGCAAAAGCTGGAATCAAGATTTCCAGGAGAAATATCAATAACCTCAGATATGCAGATGACACTGCCCTTACGGCAGAAAGTGAAGAAAAACTAAAGAGCCTCTTAATGAAAGTGAAAGAGGAGAGTGAAAAAGTTGGCGTAAAGCTCAACATTCAGAAAACTGATATCATGGCATCTGGTCCCATCACTTCATGCGAAATAGATGGAAAACAGTGGAAACAGCGGCTGACTTTATTTTTTTTGGGGGGGGTGGGGGGCTCCAAAATCACTGCAGATGGTGTCTGTATCCATGAATTTAAAGACACTTACTCCTTGGAAGAAAATTTATGGCTAACCTAGACGGCATATTGAAAAGCAGGGACATTACTTTGCAACAAAGGTCCATATAGCCAAGTCTGCAATGTTTCCAGTAGTCATGTATGGATGTGAGGGTTTGACCTAAAGAAAACTGCCAAAGAATTGATGCTTTTGAACTGTGGTATTGGAGAAGACTCTTGAGAGTCCCTTGGACTGCAAGGAGTTCCATCCTAAAAGGAAATTATTCCTGAATATTCATTGGAAGGACTGATGTTGAAGCTGAAACTCCAATATTCTGGCCACGTGATGTGAAGAGCTGACTCATCTGAAAAGACCGCAATGCTGAGAACGGTTGAAGGTGGGAGGAGAAGGGGACAATAGAGGATGAGATGGTTGGATGGCATCACCGACTAGATGGGCATGAGTGTGATTAAACTCTGGGAGTTGGTGATAGCCAGGGAGGCCTGGAGCACTTTAGTCCATGGGGTTGAAAGAGTCGGACACAATTGAGTGATTGAACTGAACTGGGAAATATTCCAGATTCTATGAGACCTATACATTAAACCATTTATTTAATCTGATGTTTTTTAATACTAGGTTTTTTTCTGCCCTCCTAGGTTTTCATTGAACAATATTTCATTATTCTTTGGTATCTGACCTTGATGTATGCACAGTATATATGTATTTAAAATAATCTAAGTCCAATGTCAAATACATTTAGGACCTTAAGATTATCATAAATACTTACAACACAGCATTCCTAATACTTTTTTTCATCCCTTGTGAACTTACTGTCGTTCATGTCATTCAAATCGTATGCTATAGTCCAAAAATTGTTGCTATTATTGCAATAAAAATGATCTATTAGAGAATTATGATAAAGAGGATAAACATTTGTTTTACATTTTAAAAAATTTTTTCATTACCTTTTTTAAAATATACTTCCAAGTTTTTGTTGCATATCAT
>SJYF01008859.1:8009-22347 GCA_006410515.1 Procapra przewalskii | reverse complement strand
AAAAAAAAAAAAAAAAGACCAGGTGCTGACCGTGGCTCAGATCATGAACTTAATATTGCCAAACTCAAAGTCAAATTGAAGAAACTAGAGAAAACTGTTAGACTATTCAGGTATGACCTAAATAAAATGCCTTATGATTATACAGTGGAAGTGAGAAATATTGTATGGATCAGTTCTGATAGATACCGTGCCTGATGAACTGTGGAATAAGGTTCATGACATTGTACAGGAGACAGTGAGCAAGACCATCTCCATGGAAAAGAAATGCAAAAAAGCACAATGACTGTCTGGGGAGGCCTTACAAATAGCTGTGAAAAGAAGAGAGGCCAAAAGCAAAGGAGAAAAGGAAAGATACAAGCATCTGAATTCAGAGTCCCAGAGAATAGCAAGAAGAGATAAGAAAGCCTTCTTCAGCGATCAATGCAAAGAAATAGAGGAAAAGATCAGAATGGGAAAGACTAGAGATCTCTTCAAGAAAATTAGAGATACCAAGGGAACATTTCATGCAAAGATGGGCTAAATAAAGGATCAAAGTGGTATGGACCTAAGAGAAGCAGAAGATATTAAGAAGAGGTGGCAAGATTACACGGAAGAACTGTACAGAAAAGATCTTCATGACCCAGATAATCATGATGGTGTGATCACTCATCTAGAGCCAGACATTGTGGAATGTGAAGTCAAGTGGGCCTTAGAAAGCATCACTATGAACAAAGCTAGTGGAGGTGATGTAATTTCAGTGGAGCTATTTCAAATCCTGAAAGATGATGCTGTGAAAGTGCTACACTCTATATGCCAGCAAATTTGGAAAACTCAGCAGTGGCCACAGGACTGGAAAAGGTCAGTTTTCATTCCAATTTCAAAAAAAGTGCAAGGCCGAAGAATGCTCAAACTACCACACAACTGCACTCATCTCACATGCTAGTAAAGAAACGCTCAAAATTCTCCAAGCCAGGCTTCAGCAGTACATGATCCTTGCACTTCCTGATGTTCAAGCAGCTTTACAAAAGGCAGAGGAACCAGAGATAAATTGTCAGCATCCACTGGATCATGGAAAAAGCAAGCCAGTGCCAGAAAAACATCTATTTCTGCTTTATGACTATGTCAAAGCCTTTGAGTGTGTAGATCACAATGAACTGTGGACAATTCTGAGAAATATGGAACTACCAGACCAGGTGACCTACCACTTGAGAAGTCTGTATGCATGTCAGGAAGCAACAGTTACACTGGACATGGAAAAACAGACTGGAAGCAAGTAGGAAAAGGAGTATGTCAAGGCTGTATATTGTCACCCTGTTTATTTGACTTATATGTACACCATGAGAGTACATATGAGTACATCATGAGAAATGCTGGACTGGAAGAAACACAAGCTAGAATCAAGATTGCCAGGAGAAATATCAGATATGCAGATGACAACACCCTTATGGCAGAAAGTGAAGAGGAAATAAAAAGCCTCTTGGTGAAAGTGAAAGTACAGAGTCAAAAAGTTCACTTAAAGCTCAACATTGAGAAAATGAAGATCATGGCATCTGGTCCCATCACTTCATGGGAAATAGATGGGGAAATAGTGTCAGACTTTATTTTGGGGGGCTCCAAAATCACTGCAAATGGTGACTGCAGCCATGAAATTAAAAGACGCTTACTCCTTGGAAGAAAGCTTATGACCAACCTAGATAGTATATTCAAAAGCAGAGAGATTACTTTGCCGACTAAGGTCCATCAAGTCAAGGTTATGGTTTTCCTGTAGACATGTAAGGATGTGAGAGTTGACTGTGAAGAAGGCAGAGTGCCGAACTGATGCTTTTGAAGTGTGGTGTTGGAGAAGACTTTTGAGAGTTCCTTGGACTGCAAGAGATCCAGCCAGTCCATTCTGAAGGAGATCAGCACAGGATTCCTTTGGAAGGAATGATGCTAAAGCTGAAACTCCAGTACTTTGGCCACCTCACTTGAAGAGTCGACTCACTGGAAAAGACTGTGATGCTGGGAGGGACTTGGGGCAGGAGGAGAAGGGGGAAACAGAAGGAGATGGCTGGATGGCATCACTGACTCGATGGAACTGAGTCTGAGTGAACTCCGCGAGTTGGTAAAGGACAGGCAGGCCTGGCGTGCTGCGATTCATAGGGTCGCCAAACTTCAGACACGAATGAGCGACTTAACTCAGCTGAACTCATACCATAGCTGGGCCTCAGTTCCAAAAACAGGGCCTGAACACAGCCACACCCATCAAGAATAAATTGGATTAAAGATTTTTGAATAAGGCCCCATATATCAGAAGAATTCACTTACAGTGTATCTATCCATCAGGAAGTTTCCACAAGCCTCTTATCCTTATCCAGCAAATGGCAGACCGAATGAAGTCCACAATCAGAGAAAATTAACCAAACTGATCAAATTGATCACAGCCTTCTCTACCTCAAGAAAACTATGAGACATGCCATGGTGGGACACCCAGGATGGATTGGACATGGTGGAGAATTCTGGCAAAATGTGGTCCACTGGAGAAGGGAAATGCAAAACCCCTACCGTATTCTTGCTTTGAAAACCCCATAAACAGTATGAAAAACCAAAAAGATAGGACAGTGAAAGGTGAATTCATTCTCCAGGTTGGTGGTGCCCTATATGCTCCTGGAAATCATTAAAAAGGAAAATATGGAGCCAAAGCAAAACAACACCTAATTGTGGACATGACTATGCATAAAAGTAAAGTTTGATGCTGTAAAGAACGTTATTTCATAGGAACCCAGAATGTTAGGTTCATGAATGAAAGTAAACTGAGATGGACAAATTTAAATCAGATGACCATTCAAAAGTCCAAATGTTTATATAAATGCACAATAAAATAGACAGGCATGGAGATAAAGCCTCATGTTCCTCTTAATTATTCCATAATATAAAATGTAACTGTCAAGGTGAACATGAAAATTTAATGCTGAAATAAGAGAAATGTAGGAATTTGTTGGCATCACCAACATAAATTTTAATTTTCCTTATCCTTCACGATCAGGCTCCTATTTGGTAGATCAGTTGTAACTAGGTTGAGTTTCATATAATGAAGATGGTTGATGAGTTGACCTTGAAAGAGAGGTAGAAGATGCATCTGCGATTGTTGACACTGGGAACCATGCCTGCCAGTTACAGTTTAGAAAATTACGATCCTTTAAAACAAACAAAGATAATAGCCTCAAATTATACACCTCTACTAATAGCTTTAAATACGTACCTATTCAAGTTTATTTGCTCCTCATGTAACAATATATTATATATCTACACCAAATACCTCTTTAAGTGGCTTCAGGAGTTCTCTCTGGTTCCAAGTTGCTAGGAGAACTCGAAACTTAAATTTGTTACACTTAAAATGTCTTAGTATCCAGCTGTTCTCAACGTCAAAAAAATAGCAAAATATTGCAGCAGCATATTATCTCAATTGTAAAGTCAGTTTTAGCTACCTATGTTAACACAGTTAAATGGTCAATATATTAATATAATGGAAATTAATGTAATGCTGTGTTCAAAACAGACTTCGTTTTCTTCTGCCAGACGGTCAGCTAGTGAAGCAGATCTTTGAAAAAGCCGTCACATTTTACAGGTGCTTGGGGTGTTGGAAGCCTGGTGGTGTCAGTTTTGCTAAGGAGCCAGCAATCATGGGGCAGAAAAGTTTTGTGCCTGGTGGGATCATCTTCTAGCTTGTGATGGCGGAAGCATGAGTGGTAGTTCGGGCTAGTCTTTTTCTGTTGCCTGATAGTAGATCTTAGCATGCGGCAAGAGGGGAAAATTCAATACTGTCACCACTTCACTGTGTGACTGTGCCCTAAGGTCCTCCTTCTTGTTAGTTTGGGATTTTTCAAAAGGCATTCCTTTCTATGCTCTTGGTCATCACAGATCCATCGTTCCATCTCCACAGAGTCAAAAGCAGTTTCCTCTGTGGTTGGCTTTCTAACCCCATGCTTCATCTTCCAGGCCCTACGCACCCTAGTTAAGCTGCATTGCAGTTTGAGGGATGCAAGACCACACCACACATTCTCTGATTCTCACTCTAGACAAACTAAAATTTATCAGCCTCTTCTCCTTGCTTCCTTTCATTCAAAGGTATTTTAAGTTTAGTGAGGTGGCTTACCTGAATCCTTAGTCTATTCCTTGCTTCTCCATTTCCCACCTCAGGTCAGAGGCTTGGCTCTATTTCTCTCGTCCTCCTTCTCCCATCTTCCCTCCATTCTTCCCAGTTGTGTCTACATTTTAGATAGTCTTCTCTGTTGAGCAAGGTCTGCTAATATACATTTGATGCTCTGGAGGAATGTTCCCTTTATCGAAGGATTATTTGTGATTCTTCCATGCAGAGAGTTTCACTCAATGTGTTCTTTTATTTTCCGCCAAATCGGAGGTACTGATTTTCTTTCTAGGCAAACTAGGTAATTATTTTAGACATGCCAGTGAAACAACAAACATTACTTGACTTGAATTAATCTGTCTGATGGAAGGTTACATATGTACTCACACAACTGGCACATCACTGACTTGAACATACAAATAAGCACATTTATTTTTCCTGAAATTTCTGCTAATGAGAAATTGTCATCAGCTTGAGGAAATATACTTCTTTTCCAGATAAGAGATGGTACAAGAATTGGGGTCAAAATCACTTCCTGAAAGTACCTAGCTATTTATAAAACTGTCCACACATTTTCTCAGAGCACAGATTCCTCATTTCTGTCCCGAAAACTTAACTGTTTTAAGTGGCTGTCAAAGGTCAGAAACTGGCATGGAGATAATTTAATTCTTCTAAAAGAATATGGCAAGTGTCCAGGAATGTAGCAGGATGTAGATGGTAGCTTGAAAAGGAGAGACTGAGAGAAAAGTAAAATAAATAAAAATAAAAATAAGTAAATAAAAAAATAACAGGCAGGTACATTTAGTCATATTCATGTAATAGGTAAACCTGATTTGGAGTGAGTTTAGATCATAGAAAAAAAGAGGTGGGTTCATGAAGTCATCTACATCATCATAATTGTCTGTTACTGGCTTAGACTGTGTGTCAAAATGAGTTTATTCAGTCGTGTCTGACTCTTTGTGACCCATGGACTATAGCCCACCATTTCCTTCTCCTGGGGATCTTCCAGACCCGAGTACCAAATGGTTCTGCCCCATTGCAGGCAGATGCTTTATCATCTGAGCCGCCAGGGAAGCCCTTTGACTGTGAGGGTCATAACATGTAAACAGTTCTTAAAGAGATAAGAATACCAGACCACTGTACCTGTTTCCAGGAAGGGTGCAGCAAGATCAAGACACAGCAGTTGGAATTGGACAAGGGATAATAAGCTGGTACAAAATAAGGAAGGAGATACATCAAGGCCGTATGTTGTCATCCAGCTCATTTGACTTTTGTGCAGAGTACTTCATGGAAAGTAAATTGCTGGAAGAAACTGAAGCTAGAAACAAAATTACTCTGAGAAGTATGAATAACATTAGTTATAAGATGACAATACCCAAATGGCTGGAAAAAAAAAAAATAGGAACTAAGAAGCCTTCTGATGTAGGTGAAAGGGGAGACTGAAAAAGCTGGATTGAAATTCAGTACAAACACACACACACACACACACACACACACACACATACAACCATGGAATTTGTTCCCATCAATTTGAAATATTTCAATGGAATACAGTTGAATTAGTGGCAGGTTTCACTTTCTTAACCTCCGGTATGACTGCATGATGTGACCAGCCATGAAATTAAAGGCACTTGCCCCTTGGATAAAAGTCTTTGACCAAACTAGAAACCATATTACAAAACTGAGAGATTATTGAACAAGACCTGAATAGTCAAAGTTGAATTTCAGGAGTAATGTATGGAGGAGTGAGCAGGAACACAAGATCTGACTGCCAAAATACGACGCTTTACAACTGTAGGGTTGGAGAAGACATTTGAGAGATCTATGGTGATTATGGAGTTCAAACAATAAAGCATGAAGGAAATCATGTCTGAGCATTTTCCGAAGGACTTATGATGCACATGAAGAGCCAATATATCGTTCTCCTGAGGCCACGAGCAAAATCACTGGGAGGAAACTGATACTGGGTAAAATTGGGTACAGGAGAAGAAGGGAACAGCACAGGGCAAGACAGCTGCAAAGCATCACTGACTCAAAGGTCTTGGGTTTGAATAAAAAAAACTCTGGGATATTTGAAGGGCAGGTGAGCCATGGGTTCTTGCAATACATGAAGTCACAAGAGTCTGACAAGTCTGAGTGACTGATTAACATCAAAAAATTAGAACTGGCATGCTTGGAAGATGACTTGGATTGCATGTAATGTCTGTCATTGGAAATGGAATGATAAGTGAGATTCAGGACAATTAAAAGAACACAGCTCTTGTCAGTGTCCTTGTTTTCCTCCCTCATATTGTACTTCCCACAATGTCTTTTTAAAGCTTCCTAGAGAAAGAGAATACCTGTGGTGTCATATGGTGTCATGAGATGGAAACCTTTTCCCACCTGTCACTTGGATCTACAACTTTAGCCTTAGGCAGAAACAGGCATTGTCTGCAAACACCTGCTAGAGCTACCCGTCTTCTGATGTGTTAACAGGCATGGTATGTGATTTTTTAGATGAGGTGAGAGTTAAACAAACTTATAACTTCTTAATCAACCTCTCTAATCCGGGAGAAGCATCTTTGAGTTTTTTCTCCTAGTAGCCCTTAGGAATGCTTACAAGGGGTTCTATTACTGAGCATGGAAGTATGTAGGAGACTGTATGCATTTTGATGTTTCCGCTTACCCTTTGTGTGCACAGACAATTTTTCTTCTCTTAATGTCAGGTCTTGACTTCAGAGAAATGTTGAGGATCGTGGAAATGTGTGAATGCATGTGAAAGTCCCATAAAAATGAGGACATGGAGTACACAGTTTTCCTCTTTAGAATCAGATCTCAAGACCTTTGGCTTTATAGATTTACACTATCAGTGCATCTCAAATATTCATAAAATTCTTACATGATGATTGCCACACAGATTTGAAGCCAGAAGTCCTCTATTATCGTCTAAGCAGTGTGGTGGGACTTGGAAATTTAAGATATTATGTATGAAGTATGTGGGCCATATTATAAGTTCCTTCTATTTTACCTGTTTGTCTGATACTCTTGGGAAGGGGGAAAACAAGGTCTAACATGTGCGGTCAGAATTACAGATTCCATCCTTAGGTTTTTTTTTATTCTTAAGAGAGTTTTTTTGTTATCGGTTAGTGTGCAGCCTCCAATAGGATGGTACTGTCCTATTAAAGGAAGGTTGAAACTTGGGTGAAACTCTAGGCATCTAGTTAGCCTTCTCTGGTACTGCCATATTAGTGGGTGGGAGTTTTGTTATTGACAGATATAACTGACACCTAAGAGTACATCATGAGAAATGCTGGACTGGAAGAAACACAAGCTGGAATCAAGATTGCTGGGAGAAATATCAATAATCTCAGATATGCAGATGACACCACCCTCATGGCAGAAAGTGAAGAGGAATTAAAAAGCCTCTTGATGAAAGTGAAAGTGGAGAGTGAAAAAGTTGACTTAAAGCTCAACATTCAGAAAACAAAGATGATGGCATCTGGTCCCATCACTTCATAGGAAATAGATGGAGAAACAGTGGGAACTTTATTTTGGGGGCTCCAAGACCACTGCAGATGATGACTGCAGCCATGAAATTAAGACACTTACTCCTCGGAAGAAAACTTATGACCAATCTAGACAGCATATTCCGGAGCAGAGACATGACTTTGCCGACTAAGGTCCATCTAATCAAGGTTATGGTTTTTCCTGTGGTCACTTATGGATGTGAGAGTTGGACTGTGAAGAAGACTGAGCGCCAAAGTATTGATGCTTTTGAAGTGTGGTGTTGGAGAAGACTCTTGAGAGTCCCTTGGACTGCAAGGAGATCCAACCAGTCCTTTCTAAAGGAGATCAGCCTGAGATTTCTTTGGAAAAAATGATGCTAAAGCTGAAACTCCAGTACTTTGGCCACCTCATGCAAAGAGTTGACTCATTAAAAGCAAAACAACAACAACAACAACAACAACAACAACACAACAACTCTGATGCTGGGAGGGATTGGGGCAGGAGGAGAAGAGAACAACAGAGGATGAGACGGCTGGATGGCATCACTGACTGATAAACCTGAGTCTGAGTAAACTCCAGCAGTTGGTGCCAGACAAGGAAGCCTGATGTGCTGCGATTCATGGGGTTGCAAAGAGTCAGACAGGACTGAGCTACTGAACTGAATTGAACTGAACTGAACTGAAGTCCCATTTAATTTTTTCTGGGTGATTGGGAGTGTACCATAGTTTGTTACAATGTTAGGGTGGAGTTGCTTGGTCATTATCGAAATATTTTCAACCTCTTAAACTCAGCCAGTTGTCTTTCACTTTGAAAAATGAAAGCAGACATTTGTGCCTCTTTATATTTTTGAATTAGCCAATTCTTCAGCCAAAATCCCGAGCATAAAAGTCGAAAGCAGAACCTTGACATAAACTCACAAACACATTCTTAATCTGATGTGCACACACACACACACAAGCACAGTCTCAGTCTTATACGCTCAAAACACAATTGTGAAAGGAAACTAAAACGCAAGGACTCACAGAAGGACACCTAGGAACTTCACAGAGTACTCTGTTATTTGTTTTTAGGCTTAAGGTAGGAAGTTATTTTGTCGTTGAATGATTTCACTCTCGTGTATTTTAAGTCAGAATGTTTTAAAATATATAACTTTGTTCTGCCTCCCATGGGATCTTAGAATATTTTTCATGTAAGACTATTCTATGATTTTCTAAAACAAAACTAATGCAGGGTAACAATATGGAAGTCACACTGACCTCGTTAGGGCCTGCAGTTACACTTTTGTTTGTTATATTTTAAAATGCATCAAAATTTCATCCTATAATGTTCTAATTAAAATATTTCTATTTTTTGCCCCAATTTGTGGTATTTACCTTACTTACAGTTTTGTTTTTACTTTTACAATTTTCAGTTCAGTTCAGTCAGTCGTGTCCAAGACTTTGTGACCCCATGAATCACAGCAAGCCAGGCCTCCATGTCCAGAACCAACTCTCAGAGTTCACTCAAACTCACGTCCGTTAAGTCGGTGATGCCATCCAGCCATCTCATCCTCTGTCGTCCCCTTTTCCTCCTGCCCCCGATGCCTCTCAACAGTCTTTTCCAATACGTCAACTCTTCACATGAGGTGGCCAAAGTACTGGTGTTTCAGCTTCAGCATCATTCCTTCCAAAATATACCCAGGGCTGATCTCTTTTCCATTCACGACCATTGGAAACACCATAGTCTTGACTAGAGCAACCTAGTAAAGACAGAATATGTGTAGCATGGACTTTTGATTACAAGATCCTCAAACAAAGCCTGAAAAGTGTACTCTTCTATCATAGATGTCAAAACCGAGTCTCCAGTAAGTGTACAATCATACAAAGGAGATCTAATGGAGGTTTCTGAACCCGTTGATTCAGACTTAGGATGCCCACCTTGAATTTCTGAAGAAATATGTGTCATCTCAGAAAACTCTTTCTTCAGATACTTTTCTCATTTGTCTGATTTTACACACTGAATCTTCAAACGCTGCTTCGCTGACCTACAGAGAGATACTCTTTAGACCATCACAGTGGTTCTCAAAATAAAAAAGCTGAGACATCACTAAGTCCCTGGTATCTTAGAAACTGAAAGGTAACTGTGACATCACAAAGTCACTGGTCTCCTAGGAACTGAGGGGACATGTTCAACCAGGGTTTACGTCAGCATCAACTTAAAGTACAGACTGCTTACAGAAATAGTAACCAAAGCCACGAAGCCAGCAAAACCTCATTCCTAAGGAATTTTTACAAAAATCACATCAATAAATCTACTTGATATCTTCTATACCCACATTCTTAATATCCATTACTGTTACCCACCTCATGCGAAGAGCTGACTCATTTGAAAAGACTCTGATGCTGGGAGGGATTGGGGGCAGGAGGAGACGGGGACGACAGAGGAAGAGATGGCTGGATGGCATCACGGACTCGATGGACCTGAGTCTGAGTGAACTTCGAGAGATGGTAATAAACAGGGAGGCCTAGCGTGCTGTGATTCATGGGGTCGCAAAGAGTCTGACACTGGACTGAGCAACTGTCGGACTGAGCAACTGAACTGAACTGAACTGATACATGCTAAAACCATCCTGGGTACATATTTTAATTGACATGCACTGTGAGGCTTTACTTGTCACCAGCATAAGTTAGCCAAGGACTGATTTTCTTTCTTTACAATGTTTTATTAGTGTCTGCTGCCCAGAAAAATAAATCAGTTATTAGTAAATATAGCTGAACCTCCCTTTTGAACAGTCCTCCCATCTCCCTCTTGGGTCTCCTCTCCTACTCCAAAACCCACTTCACTAGACCGCATCATAGCAATAGCTATCTACTACATACTTGGCATGTTACATATGCCCTTCCTACACTATGTCCATGACTTCCTCTCTTCCTACACTCCAAATGGGTCATTCAGCACCTGTTTTCTGGATTCCATTAAAATGTGTTAATATACACACATATATATTTACTTACTTGGTTGCCACGAACCTCAGTCGCTGTGTGTGAAATCTAATTCCATGACCAGGGATCAAACTCAGGACCTCTGCTTAGGGATCATGGTGTCTTAGCCACTGGACCAACAGGGCAGTCCTCTGTTGCAGATTTTTTTTTTTTTTTAATGATGGACATTTGAAATGGTACCAGGTGATATGTTGTTGTAGTTTAGATCTCTGTGCCTTTGATAAGATGGGGTAGTTTTTGCTATGTTCGGGTTTTGGAGAGTTTCTATCACAAACACTTGTTGAATTATATAAAACATTTTCACCAACTATTGAGGTGATCATATGGTTTCAGTCCTTCACTATGCATTGATATGCAGCTACTGAAGAATGTTTCCATATCTGGAATAAACCCCACACTTAATAACCGTGTTCAATCCTTTTATGGCATTGGTGGATTTTTCATTTTGCTCGCGTTTTGCTGAGGATATTTGCCTCTGTTCATCTATATGATATTGGTCTCCAGCTTTTTTTTTCTGTTATCTCGGTGTTGGAATCAGGGTGATGCTGACATTGTAGAATGAGTTTTGGTTTTTCCTTCCACTCTAGAATTTCGGAAGAGTTTCAGAAGTGCATGTGCTAGCACTTCTCCAACTTGTTCATAAAATTTCCATGGGAAGCCATCTGGCTTTAAGTTTGTCAACTGGAAATTTTTAATCACAGTTTCAGTATTAGTGCTTGTAATTTCTCTGTTCGTATTTTTTGTTTCTTCTTAGTTGCATTTATGAGCATTTGTTTATGAATCAGATTCTAAATTTTATTGACTTATAAATGTTTGCTGTAGTCCCTAATGATTCTTTGTTATTACTGTGTTACTAATTATAATGTCATCCTTTGTCACATCAAATTTGTTTAATTTCTTTGTCCTTTTTTTCTTGATAAGTCTGGACCATGATTTATCCTTTTTTTTTTTTTTTCCTCTCCAAGAGACCTCTTTAAGTGATACTGATGTAGGCTATTTATTTTCATCATTTTTATCTTTAATTTCTGGTCTGATTTTTTATCATTTTTTCCCCTTCTATTCACTTTGGGAAATTGTATCTCTTTTTTCTTCCTTCTCTAAATGCTTTAGATTTAAAGTTATGTTGATTACTTGAGATGTGTAGTATTTGTCAGCTTCTCTCTTTTACTGCTTTAGCATGCTCCAGAACTTTTGAATAATCATGTTTTTAATATCATTTGCTTCTAAGAGTTTTCTTTCCTTTTCTTTCAGATTTCATGAGTCATCTCTTGGGCATGTAGATGTGTATTTATTAGTCTACATGGATTCGTGTTTTTCACAGTCCTCACCCACAAAATCTATTATGTAAATCATAGCATTGTGTGTGTGTGTGTGTGTGTGTGTGTGTGTGTATAATTGGTACAATTACCACAATCTTAAATTTACCAAGGCTTGATTTGAGATCCACTTTGTGATATATACTGAAAATATGTTATTTATTTTATTTTCATTTTAGAAAAATGTATAGTCTGTTGTGTTTCAGTAAAGTGTCCTATAAGTATCAACTAACTTTATGAGGTCTCTTGTTCCTTTGAACACTTGTGTTTCATTTAAACTGCATTTCTAAATTGGAGGATAATTTCTTTCCAATGTTGTGTCGGCTTCTGCTGTACAAGAGTGTGTATTAGCATATAGGAGACCAAAGTTTGTGTGTGTGTGTTGTTAATTGTTTATTGTTATTTATTCATTTTTCTAGGCCCTTCAGCAATGTTTCTCATCTTTTCTGAATTCCTTTTTTTTAATGTTTTATCATCTTTACTATCAAAATCATTTTAAGGGAGCCTGACCATTTTTTTCTTTCATTTTGTTTGGAGTCTTTACCACATTCCTTTGCCCACAACATATTTCTCTGTCTTAATATTTCCCTACTTACTGTGTTAATGGCTATTTCTTCACAAACTACTGCATTATACTTATTGCTCCTCGTCTCTACTCCAAGTTGATGAAGTTGATTGAGTGGCTAGTGTGGTCTTTGGAGTTGGAGAGACTGACAACTATGTTCTTGAGTGTACAGCTGAGCCTTCCCTCTCTCATTGTGGGACCATATCTGTTTGGGTCATTTGTAAGTGTCTATAGCATCAGACTGACATTAGGCTGTCTATCTGCTGATGATTGTGTTTTTCTGGGTTACATGTTGTGTGGTATGATGCATCAGCCATGGGTTGTGCAGGCAGTTGGGTGCTATGCATCTGAGATAAAGAAAGAGGCCTTCAAGGAGAGTGTCACCAGTTTATATTCACTGGTGACAGGAATCCTCTGGTGTTCCATGATCCTGGTCTCAGGGTGAAAGGTTGTAGTGGAATGAAAAGACATGGGATTCTTGGCTTCTGGAGGAGAGGAGTTCAATTCGGGATGAGAGACAAGGCTGGATCGCACAGAGCTTTGCATAATAAAGTTTCATTAAAGTATGAAAGAGATAGAGAAAACCTCTGCATAGGTATCAGCAGGGGGCAGAAATAGTTCCCACCAGATAGTTTTCTGCTGGATGATTTATAGTCACTAGCAGTCTGTTAATGAAAGAAAGGAATGTTTTAAAACTCAGAGTGGTACCAGGTCCCCTCATCCGTAAGATCTATTTTGCGATAATCTTGGAATCAGGCCATAAAATGATTAGCTTGAACCTTGTAGAAGGACAGATTACAATACAAATACTTTTTTTTTACTTAGATTAGGGAAATACTATCTGAGAATAACATACTGGTTTGTCAAGTTGGTTCTGAGCCATTAAAGTGGAATTGACGTGAGGACAAACTTTGGGGTAAAAGCATAGTACATTAGCAGAGTTGAAGACAAAGATTTCCATAAGAAAAATGCATTGGTTTGAACATAGTTAACTTCAGACGAAACCAGGTGTCATTATGCCATAATGCCAGTATTTTAAAAGAAAACCTCCTTCTATATTTGTATAGAAAGGAAAAAAAAATCACTAGTTTGTATCTTTCTGCTACTTAAGAGATATAAAAATGTCTGACACTTGCAGGCTGTTTCCTTCATTTGGCCTTCCTGGCTTTTACCCTCTAAGGTGCTGACTCCCTCAAAACATCATACCCGATTTATGCCCAGAGAACTACAATATCATAGTAATAGATTGAGGAGATTAAAAAAGTAACATAGATAAATGGCATATAAATAAATAAAGGGACCACAAGCAACAAACACTACAGACAACAGATTCATAAAGAGAACCAATGAAGTAAATCTGAAGGCAAAAAACAACACCAGAGCAGAGTGCCAACTGAAGAATAAAGAAAACAAATCTTACAGGAAGATCAGAAAAGCCCCCACAGAATAACAGAAAACCACAGTTAATATAGAAAGGCATATCTGTGCTAAAAAATGAGGTGATGCAACAGCAACAAAAAGCACAGAAAATAGGAAACCAAAGTAAAAATAGAAATGCCTATACAAAAATAAAAATGTGTTTGGAATAATCTTCAAAGGCAAATCAATGTGTAGTAACAAAGAAGCCTACCAGTGAGAAAAATAGTGCACCACCAACACAGCAATTCAACGCATCACAAGAATAACACATATTTCCTAGTGTCTCATCTGTCAGTGTCCTTCCTCAACATCAGCCAGAGGAGAACTACACTTCTTTGGGAAGTTCTCCAAAGATGGAGAGAACTGGACTCTGGACATCTCTAAGGACACTTTATAATTTTTGTGTATTCTTATAGGTGCCTGAGCCTGTTTTTTTTTCTTGTTGTCGTTGTTTGTGTTTTGGTTT
>SJYF01008768.1:2802-21159 GCA_006410515.1 Procapra przewalskii | reverse complement strand
GGTGACCCGGGCCCCGGGGCGGGCGCGGGGGTCCAGAGCGCAGGCAGCTGCCGGGGCGCGCGGAGCCCGGGGACGCTGCTCTGCCGCGTGTGCGGGGCCCCAGGTCCAGGGGGCTCCGCGCGCGCTCCCGGTGGGCCCGGCGGCGGGGCCAGCGAGAGCCGGGGACGGCTGCGCCCCGGACGGCCGCCGCTCGGCCGACCCAGGGTCTGGCAGGGCGGGGGGCGTGCCGGGCCTCGCGCCGGGCCCTGCGTGACTCAGGGGCCGCGTGTCCCCGGCGGTGGGGCCGGCGACAGCCTTCAGCCGCTCAGTCACTGGCTTTAGGTGGAGGCCCCAGCCGGCCCCAAAGTGTGGCTTGAGTTGTTTCTGCATTTTTAACAGCTTTATTGCGGTGTAGTTTGCATGCCGTAAAACTTATTGCTTGAATTTCAAACAAAGTCCTCTAAGAAGTGCTTTTGTAAAAGCCTTTGCTGAGGGGCAGTAGCCTCTTCACAAGTTTGGGCGTCTGGCTTTCCGATTCCAGCCCCCCAGCCTGGCCCAGCTCCCACCTCAGCCGGCCTTCCGGGGACCGAAGCCCCTTCCCCCTGAGGCTGCAGCCCGCAAAGGCCGGCGCTGGGAGCGGAGCCTCTGTGCGCTCCTGTTCCTGTTGCGGGGGACAGCTGCGTGGGCACCTCCTGAGACACCCAGGCTGCGCCACGGACCCTTCGGGCATCCCTCTGCATCCCAGACCTCTGCTGTCCCAGGCTGCGTTGTGCCCTGTGGCCCCGGTCTGTCGGCTGCACCGGTGGTGGTGGGGCCCCTCAGGGTGCCCAGCGCCCTAGTGCTCACGGCCGCGTGTGAGCATCGCTGACTCGGTCCCTCTGGGGACTGAAGGAATAGGCTGTTTCAACAGTGCTTGTGACTTGGGGCTGGAGCGGAGAAGTTATAGCCATCTCTAGGTGCAGGGGAAGATTTGGGGGGAAGAATATAGACCTTTTGACTTGAGTCAGGTGTGGGCCCCTCTCAGCAGTGGGAAAGGCCAGCCTACCTGCCAGCACTGTCAGCGCACCAGTGTGGACTGGGCACAGCCTGGCAGTTGGGATTCCATGGCAGGAGGGCACACACAGGCAAGGGGAGGGAGGTCAAGAGAAGAAAACCCAGAAAAAAATGGCCTGCAGGCGCCACGGATCTCGCCAGGAACGGGGTGCACACATTCCGTCTGTCCTCGGGCCCAGACTTGGGCTCAACGCCTGGTCCTCGAGGAGTGTTAGGTAGGACTGCTTCTTCCTGGAGACGGGCGAGGACCGCTCCCTGTGTGTCCAGGGGGAGGGCGTGTCTCGGGGGAGGGACCGAGGCAGGCTCCGCAGAAGCCCTCCCCTGGCTCCGAGCAGCAGGGCAGGCCCGCAGGTGGTGGCAAGGCTTTGGGGCAGGTGTTCTTGTGGGCTGGCTGTGGTTTAGGGAGGTGCATACGCAGCAGCGGTGGGCGTAGGAGGTGAGCGGCAGGGGTGATGTGGTGCGCGTTGCAGGATTGGGGTGCCCTGCTTTGCAACGGGGTAGGTCATGGCTGGGCTAGTGTGTGGGTGGGCAGCAGAGAGGAAGAGCTGGACCCAGGCTTGGGAGTTGGTGGGAGCCTGGGGAGCAGGGAGGGCAGTCATAACCCCCTGCCCATGCCCGGGCCCCTCCTCCCTGCCTCCAGGCCCACGAGGCCCCTGCGCCAAGGAGAGCAGGTGAGGGCTCTCTGGGACTCCAAGAGCCTGCTTGGGCAGCCTGGGGGTCTGAGGGAGGAGCCGGGTCCCCGTCATGTGTTTAAGGGCCTGGGGAGGCCCTGCAGTAAGTCACATCGCGGTGGACAGGGGCCTGGCCTAGCAGTAGCAGTGTGGCCAGGTTCTGGATGCTGGGTTTTTTTGGGGGGAGGGGTTGTTGGGTCTTCATTTCTGCAAGTGGGCTTTCTCTAGGTGCGGCCAGCAGGGCTGCTCGAGCTGTGGGCTCCCGTGTGTGGGCTTCTGATTGTGGTGGCTCCTCTACTGGACCTAGGCTCAGCGGTTGTGGCTCACGGGCTCAGCTGAACCTGTGTCCCCCACACTGGCAGGTGGACCCTTAACCACTGGACACCAGGGAAGTCCTGCTTCTGGATGTGGGCAGCAGGCAGAGTCAGTGGGTTCCTGGCCCACTGGAGGCGAGGCTGAGGCCCCGAGGGGGCAGAGTTGCTGCGTCGTCGTCAGCGTCTCCCTGTCGACCGCCCCGGTTTTTACTGGGGTTCTGGGTGTGTATCAGCACGAGTAGCTGTGAGCGGGTGCTGCGAGAAGGGCGGTGCAGCGCTTGCCCCTGAGCTCTGGTGCCAGCAGTCGCCGGGTGCTGCGTGGGTCCCTGATCACTTGCATTGCGTTGCGCTTGAAGGAAGGCAGCCGTCGTGTGAACGGCACTGCTCGCTTGGGGCTCTGGTCCTGGGGGCCACACGCGCACCGCGTGCAGATGCCGCTCCTTGACTGTGGCCTCGGGAGGTTTGCTGTGCAGGCAGCTTAGACCTGGGGGTGGAATCCCAAGCGTTGCAAGCAGCAGGGGCGGCTGTCGGTGGGAGTGTGGATTTGGGGGAGTTCAGCCCCTGCATTGGGGCATCCCAGAGGGAGGCTTTTGCGTCGAACCCGTGTGTCTGCTGGTGACAGGTGGCCCCCCAGCAGCCGCCTGTTCAACTCTTGATGTGACGTTGGTTTGGGCAGCAGCTCACCCTTCTGAGATGGCTCACTGACACCCGTGCAGTGGGCGAGGACGGTGGGGCCCAGCTGCCCAGTGGCCTCGGGCTGAGTCTCTGGGGTCTGTGCGATCTCCTGCAGGCACGGCCCTTTCCGCGGGTCCTCCCGCTCTGCGCGCAGGTGGGACCCGGGCTTGCGAAGGAGGCCTGCAGTGAAGGAGATGGCAAGAAGTAGGTGCCAGGCGCCCCCACCCTCCTGGGGGCTGCAGCCCACCTGGGGGCTTCTTTTGTGTTAAAACCCATTTCTAAGGTTGCCCTGCCATCGTTAACGTTATGAAGCAGGGTTGTTCTGGAGAAATGTGCACGAGTGTACCATAATTAGGGATTTCACCATTTTTTTTGGATTCTCTGGGAATACAAGCTCCGTCTCTTTATTTTTAAAATGAAATACTTGGTACAGCAAAGTGTCCAAGTCCTGAGTGTCCAGCCAGACACACCTGTGTCCACGCACACAGCCTTGCTCGCCTTCTGGAAGTCCTCCCTGCCCGTAGCACTGACCCTCCTGCGTGGGAAACTCTGTTCCAGCGCTCACAGGGTTTCTGAGTCCACACCAAGCCATTCTCCATTCCTTTCTCTTTTTTAGTGAATTTATTTCTCTTTGGCTCTGCTGGCTTTGTTGCTGTGGGGGTCCAGCTGCAGAGGGCGGGGGCCGCTCTCTCGTGGCTCCAGGGCGTGCAAGCTCAGTGGTGTGGCTCTGGCTTTGCTGCCCCACGGCATGTTGGGATCTTCGCGGACCAGGGATTGAATCCGTGTCTCCTGCATTGACAGGCCGGTTCTTCACCACTGAGCCACCAGGGAAGCCCTCCATTTCTTGCTGGGCGCCGACCGGTGTCCTGGCCGCCTGGAGTCAGCACAGGCCCCTCACGTTCAGGGCTTGGTCCCACACGGCTGCCCCCACCCCGCCTCTGACGGCAGTAGGTGGGCGAGGCCTCCTGTCCTTCAGACCCCCTGACTGTAAATTGAGGGTTTTCATGATCCCTCCTTGGGGTCAATGATTTGCTAGCAGAGATCTGAAAACTCAGAGAATCTCAAGTGTCGGCCCGCTGGGAGAGACACCCAGGGCCAGGTACGGGGGTGGGGAGGGTGGCCGGACCCCGTCGGTGCACTTCCCATGTCCAGCTAGAAGCTCTCCAAACCCCCTGGTTTAGAGTTTTCTGGAGGGCTCCACTGTGAAGGCGCGCTTGATAAATCATCAGTAAGTCGTCTCTAGTTCCCCTCCCCCCAGGAGATGGGCGTGGTGGTGAAGGGAAGATCTGGCCTCCATGCTCAGGAAGCCTTGGGGGGGTCTGGGTGCTGCCAGCAGGGAGAAGCCCCAGCGCCTGCTGCCCCAGAACTGCCCCAGGGCAGCCGCCTCCCAGCTCCTTGCCTGTCCTCCAGCTCCCTGTAACTGGAGTTATTCTATAAGGAGTTTTGTCTAATAGAAATGTCATTGAACAGAACGTCACTGTGTTGTGTAAAGTCGGTGCACGCCCGTCTGGAGCAGACTTTGGGGTGTGAGTGCGTGCGAGGCCAGGGCTGGGCACACGGAGTGCTCCTTGGCTTTCACCACCTTGCTCGAGAGAAGTGAGGATTTGGAAGATAAACTGGAAGCTTGGGAGGTTTGGCTCCTGTTGGAGGCTCCTGACACTTGGCCCCTCGTGTCTGTCACCCTGAGTACAGAGGCGGCCGGCCACCTGCCTGCCTGCGCGGGGGGTGCGGTGCAGACTGGGCTGGGTGGGTGGCTGCAACAGTGCGCGGTTCGGGGGGTCTGGGCGCGAGCTTAGAGCCTCTGTGGTGCCCGCTGCGGTCCTTTTCTTTTTCGGCTCTACCAGTTTGTGGCTTCCCACCCGTGTCCCCCGCCACACGGGCTGTCAGGTGACCCACGGACTGCGGCCCGCCAGGCCGCGCTGTGGATTTTTCCGGGCAAGATTACTGGAGTGGGTTGCTATTTCGTTCTTCACTCTGTTACGATTAAGGGTTAAAGTGCATTTATAGATGTGGCTGGAACCAAACGTTTGAGGCTTTAAGCGCTGGAACAGCCCCGGGCGCCCTCGCTCTGGGCCGGGAGCTGTGGCTGCTGAGGGGAGGTCGAGGCCTGCACTCTGTTGGGCATCTTCCCTCTTTATTGCTCAAAAAAGAGACTGTTTCTGTGGTTCTTTAACGTCCTGTCTATGGGGTCGCACAGAGTCAGACACGACTGAAGTGACTTAGCAGCAGCGGCGGCCAGCAGGAGTGAAAGTCCGTGGATTAACGGAATGGGCTCGGTCTGCCACGGGGTGGAGCCAGCCAGCTGTGTTTGGGTGGAAAGCCGCCACGGGGAGACCGGCCATCTTGAGGCTGGGGTCCGCGTGGCTGGCTCCTGGGCTGCCAGGGGGACCTCCTGCAGGCGGGTCTATGAGAACCGTCTGGTGTTTCCCGAGCCCTCTTCAGAATTGCCGCCTCGAGGAGATGCCAGGCCCAGGGTTGAGGGCTGAGGTCTCAGTCGGACGCGGGCTGGGCCGGCTGGCCTGGGACGGAGGCCACCCCGCGGCGGGGGGTGCCCGCCGCCGCCGCCTCAGCCTCGGCCCTGGTGGCCGCGCATCCCCGGAGCCACCCTGACACGCTGTGCTCTCCCTTAGGGCGCGGGCTTGGGGCTGCGGCGCTCATGGCTGCAGCCAGCGTGACCCCTCCTGGCTCCCTGGACCTGCTGCAGCCCGGCTTCTCCAAGACCCTCCTGGGGACCAAGCTAGAGGACAAGTACCTGTGCTCGGCCTGCAGGAACGTGCTGCGCAGACCCTTCCAGGCGCAGTGTGGCCACCGCTACTGCTCCTCCTGCCTGAGCAGCATCCTGAGGTGGGGCCGTGCTGGGGGGAGGCGGTCGTCTCCTGGGGCCAGTCTTCCCGCTCCTCCTCTCGTTAGCGGGAACCGCACAGTCTGACGGAGCCGCAGGCTCACAGCCCCTTGGCGCCGGCTGCCCGCGTCCCCAAGGGGCTGGGAGGCGGGGCGGGGGCCGGTCCTCAGGACAGTGTCCCCGGTCCCGGCGGCCGTCTGTGAGGTGAGCTTGCACACACTGCCCTGTGCCTGCTGGCCACCCCACTTGGTGGCCGTGAGTGCGCCAGGGCCGTGGGGCGGGTCCGGGGGCTGCCCGCCTCTGCAGCGGGCTCACAGGACCACTCCCCCCCTCCAGCTCCGGGCCCCAGAGCTGTGCTGCCTGCGTACACGAGGGCATTTACGAGGAGGGCGTTTCAATCCTGGAGAGCAGCTCGGTGAGTGAGCCATCGGCGCTGCGCCGGCTGTGCCACGAGAGGGGTCCTGGGGGCAGCCACTGCACGGGAGAGGCGGCCCTTCCCGAGCCTCGGCCCGGGCCTGGGGTGGGCGGCCGGGGGCTCACCCGAGGGCCACTGTCTCCCCAGGCGTTTCCGGACAATGCTGCCCGCAGGGAGGTGGAGAGCCTGCCGGCCGTCTGCCCCAGCGAGGGCTGCTCCTGGAAGGGGACCCTGAAGGACTACGAGGTAGGGGCCTCCACGGAGGAGAGCAGCCGCCGCTGGGGTGGCCGCGTGGAGCTGCGCGCCTGGGGCTGGGGAGCTCGCTGCCTGTGCCCGCTCCTGGGGTGGCCGGGTGACAGGGAGCAGCAGCCTGTGTGGGGCCCGGGTCCGGCCCGAGCGCCACGCGGGCAAGGAGTCAGCTCTCTCGCTGCTGGGGCCGCGTTGCCTCCTCTCTGAGCGTGTTCACGCTGGAGGGTGCAGGAGCGGCCCGCTTGTCAGTCCTGGGGTCACAGGAAGGCGTGTTGACAAGGCGCCAGCCACAAGGGGAGTGCCCGGGTGTGTCTCTTGTGGGCCCGTCTGGCAGGCTGGGGCACCTGTGTGCCAGCCGCCCTCTGGCAGCCGGGCCTGCCACCCTGCCGCCTCCTCGGGAGCTGGGCCGGTGCTCTTCCTGGGGCTCGAGTGCCGCTGGAGGCTCTCCTTTTCCGGGACGCCCTCACGAGCCGTGCCCGCAGCACTTCCCGGCGGCTGGGTGCTCCCCGCGGAGAATGGGGTGCCCACTCTGTGGCGGGTCATGCCCCGGGCTAGGCCTAGTCTTGAGAAGGGGAGCCCGCCCCAGGCTGCATGGGGAGGGGCCTTGGGCTGACACGCCGAGGCCACTCAGCCGTGGGGTCTGTGACGCAGGGTCTGGGGGAGGGGAGCGCGACAGGGCAGAGTGGCCGGGCCCAGCCCGAGGGGCCAGGGCTCGTGTGTTTGTGTGTGTGTGTGTATGCGTGTGTGTGTGCGTGTGCGTGTGTCCCCCTGGCGAGGCTGCAGGGCTGTCTGCAGGGCACCTGTCCTCTGCCCAGGGCTGCCCAGACCACAGAGCAGCCTCCCAGCCGGGGGCGAGTGCGGCTGTCCTGAGTCTCCGCCTGAGGGTGGGGCCCGTCGGCTCTAGCATTGGGACCCTGCACCCGTGGCTCCTCTCTTCCTGCCCCGGCTCTGGGCCCTGTCCAGCGGTGTTCCCTGTTCTCTTGCCCGACTCAGCGTTGTGGGCTTCAGGCTCTCGGGATCTGCGTTTTGCCAGAACAGCTTGTCCACGGCTGTGGAGGAGCCTGGGGGCAGGTGGACAGCACGCATGCTCTGCTCTGATCAGGCACCGGGCCTGGACGCACAGGCCTCTCTGCGCCCCCTCCGGGAGCGGGACTCCAGTCCATGGGCCACCGTGGGGCAGGGGCACAGACGGGTCCCACCTGTGGACGGGCCTGCACTGTTGCTGCCCGGGGCTGTCCAGAGAGGAGGCCTTGGGGCAGGGTCTCCCTGGGAGGGTGGGGGACGCTGTGATGCTTTTTGAGGGGACCAAAGGTCCCTGGGGACAGATGGATTAACCACAGCTCCCGAGTCCTCGGGGGTTTCTTCTGCATCCAGATGGCAGTGCGGGGGCAGCTTCGAGGGCCTCTGGCCGAGAGCCTGGGACCACAGCCAGCCGTGGGCCCGCCAGCGCTGCAGGCATGCGGGCTGGAAAGTCCCTGGCTGGGCCTGGGAGCTCAGGAAAGTCCCCGAGGGGGTGGTCATGTGGGAGGCGGGCCTGCCTGGTCTCTGACTGCAACCTTTGGGGCAGGCTTAACCTGTCATTGGCTCGAGAGGCCACAGCGGGTGAGGCCTGCCTCGGTGTGCGGGCAGCCACCTTGCTGCATGGTGGTCCCACCCTCAGCCCTGCGCCAAGGCATCTGCCCTCTGGGTTGCTCAAAACTGGGGCCGTGCTGGGAAATGCTGGGGCTGCAGCTGAGCTCCGGAGAGTGGAAAGATAGGGAAAATCCTGTGTAGCCTTTGAATAAACTTTTCCTTCGCAGTGATGTCTAGCATTTTCTAAGAATCCAGTGAGATAACGTTCCAGTTCAGTCAGAAGGTGGTGGAGCGCCTGCCAAATGCGGGTGGGGGCGGCTGGGGGCTGCTCCCTGGAAGGGAGAGGCAGGGAATGGCCGAGGGAGCAGCAGGGAGAAAGGACCTTCGGCTTCAGAGGAGGGTCCAGGCGGACCTGGGGGCCCAGGTTATGAGGCTGTCGCAGCTGAAAGGGGCACAGAGCGGGGCTGCTGGGCCCTGCTCGGGCGTCCAGTCGAAACGCCTGAGCATTTGGTTTGAACTTTGGCTGATGGCATGTTTGTTGATTTCCCCGTGCCGTCCGAGAGGAGTGGGAGCTGACGGAGGCGGCCTGGCCCCTGAGTGGGCCCCTGCTCTAGGCCGGGACCCTGAGCCTGGGGACGGCCGCTGTGGAGTGGGGCCGGGCTCGACCAGGACAGGCCTTCCTCTCCAGGCTTGGCCAAGCTGCCCCGTGCCCAGCCTCCAGCATTTCTTTTGCTTTGATCAAACCCAGGTGCCCCTTGTTTGTGCTTAGGGAGCCGTGGGTGTCTCGGGCTCCCCTAGCCTCCGCGGGGTGGTTTGTCCTGTGCCCAGTGCGGTCAGACCAGAGCTGTCTGGGGGCTCAGGGGCATGCCCGCCGGGCGTACCTGCAGGGCAGTCTTTGAGGCGCTCTCCACGGAGCGGCAACCCCTGGGGCAGGGGTCCCTCCGCTCTGCTCCCTGCACCCCGTATCGTCCTGCCCGCCCACCACACAGCCCATCTGTGTCCTGGGGCCCGGCCTCCGCAGCAGCGTCCCTGACGCCCACCCCGTCCCCGCCCTGGCCACGTGGGGCTGCCTGGGGGCTGCATCCCATCTGATATGCACCCCTGGGGCGGCGTGGAGCTGGGGTCCTGGGGGCTCCCCGGCTTCCTGGAGGGGCCCCCCCTGTGCTGAGCCTCCGGGGTGCTCCTGGGGTTCTGCTTTCCCCGCAGCCAAGCCTGCCACGCGAGGTGGAGGCCGTGTGTGCACACCGCCCTGGACTGTGGGCATGTGGAGATGGCCCAAGGCAGGCCCCTCCTCCTTCGGGGTCACTGTGGCTGACCTCTGGGGCCCTGCAGCCCCAAGCGGCCCCCGCCTGGCGGGGGCCCAGCCTGCGTCTCCACGGAGGCTCTGGCCCCGCGGGGTGGTGTGCTTGTCGCCCAGCTGGGCTCCTGTGAGTGGTCACGTTCACGTGACGTGGATTTGACTGCAGTTTTTATCAAACAACCGCACGCAGAGCATCCTGGCCCGCTTTCTGCTTACTGCCGCCTCCTGTACCGCTTCCAGCCAGGCTTCCGATCTCTGCCTATACCCTGCGCCCGCCACCCTGCCCATTTCCCGGCCCAGCCTTCCTCACCGCTCCAGCCGCCCCCGCCTCCTCACTCACCCCAAGGCCACCGCAGTGCCCGGCAGGCCTGGCTCTCCGGCTGCAGCACAGCCTCTGTGCTATCGCCTCTCCCGGGACAGCCTGGGCCTGGCTGGTCATTGGGAGCCCCAGGCTGGGACGCCGCGTCCCTGGCCGCATCACCCGTGGCCTCGGCTCTGGGAGGGCGAGGCGAGGGCCTCTGGCTGGCTGTCCTCTAAGAGCCTGTCTCTCTGCCTCCGTGGCCCCCTCACCGTCCCCTCTGTGTCCAGAAGGTGGGGCTCCACCGGCTGGACCCAGGTCCGGATCTCTGCCCTGGAGCAGGGGCGCGGGGGTGGCCTGGACGCGGCCAGAGTCCCGCCACTGCCGTGCTGACACCCGCTCCCTTGATTGCCAGAGTTGTCATGAAGGACACTGCCCGTTCATGCTGACCGAGTGCCCGGCGTGCAGAGGCCTCGTGCGCCTGAGCGAGAAGGAACACCACCTGGAGCACCAGTGCCCCGAGCGGAGCCTCAGCTGCCGGCACTGCAGGGCGCCCTGCTGCCCGGCTGACATGAAGGTGAGCGTGCCGGGCAGCGCGTGGGGCCGTGTCTCCCTCCCTCGGCCTCCTGGCGTCCAGACGGGCCCAGCCCCGAGCCTGTGGACGCCCCTTGCGCGCCAAGTGACAGCCGCTGTGCCCCTTGCAGGCACACCACCAGATCTGCCCCAAGTTCCCCCTGACGTGCGATGGCTGCGGCAAGAAGAAGATCGCCCGAGAGAAGGTGGGCGCTCTGGGCCCAAGGGTGGGCTCCATGTCTCTCCCATCCCCCCTCCCCACACGGCACTGCCCGGTGTCTGCGCCCTGGGCCCGCGGGGGCGGGGACCTGGTGCTGGGGTGCCCATGCTGTCGGGGCTCCCTGTGCCCTGGGGGCTCTGTCGCGGGGCGGGCGGGGCGGGGCAGGCAGCGGCTCTTGTCTGCTCCCGCATCATGTGGTCTCACAGGCCCCTCTCACGTCCCTGCTGGCTGTGCAGAGCTGACCTGTGTGGCCGCTGTCTCTGCCGCCCTCAGCTCTGGGAGGACGAGAGCCCCGTGGCCTGTTTTCAGGGAGGTGGCTGCGGTGCATCTGGCAGAGCCCGTCCGTCTTTTCCTTAGAGCATCCGGGGTCGCTCTGTAGAGAGAGCTAGTTCGTAGCTGTGTTGAGCCGTCATGGTGCTCCAGGGTGAGGACTGGGCGGTGGGTGCTTTCCAGGCACATGGGGGCTCGAGTCCCTCCCGAGTTGGGAGGGGTCCCATCCTGACCCTCCCTGCCAGCCTTGGTCCCTCAGGCCTGGCCGCACAGGGATGAGGACTGCGTCCCCGCTGGCTTCAGGTGGCAGTGCTCGGGTTGTGAACGTGGCCAAGAACCTTTCTGCCCTGAGTTTCACCAGCATCCCCCCTTTTTTTATATTGGGGTGTAGTTTGATCCCTGGAGGAAGGCATGGTACCCCACTCCAGTATTCTTGCCTGGAGAATCTCATGGATAGGGGAGCCTGGCGGGCTACAGTCCATGGGGTCGCAAAGGGTCAGACAGGAGTAAGTGACTCCCTCTAGCTCACTGCCGGCCTTAGAGCCCCAGGACTATAAATGGGCTGTAGAGGGAGGACAGCGGGGCTGCTTTCTGGGACTCGGAGGCCTGCGTGGGGAATAGAGGCTCCGTGGATGATCAGAGATGCCCTCAGCCTGTGCTGGCTTCAAGCACACACATGGCTAAGTTTGCATGTATGCGTGTGAGTGTGAGCGTGTGTGTGTGCGTGCTTGTGCACTGCGGCTTTGGGAGCACCTTGCTGGGCCTTGTCTGGCCTGAGTGTGCAGAAGCCGGTGGGGTGGGTCCGGGGACCTTTGCGCGGACTCTGACCTGGTCAGGGCCGCAGGGGTGAGCGGCCGGAGCAGAGGCGGAGCGGTGTTGACCCTAGGCCCGTCAGTTTCAGGACCACGTCCGGTCATGTGGCAGATGCCGAGTCCCGTGCAGATTCCACGCCGTCGGCTGCCCCGAGATGGTGAGCCCAGCTCTGCGGGTGGCTCGGCTCCTCGCTCCCCAGCAGAGGCCCTTCTGGACATGCCTCCTCTCGCTCCAGCCCGGCCCGCGCGTGCCTGGCTCTGTCCATTGTCCTCCCAGTGACCCCAGGGCCCAGCCCTGGCCACCCAAGGGAAAGGATGCCCAGCATGTTGCGCCCCCGAGGCTTGGCCACACCCCCTGCCCGTCTGCTCACCTCGCTTCACCTGGCTGTTCCGGGCAAAAGCCCGTGGTCACCCTGGACCTGCTCCTGTCTCTCGTCACGTCCAGTCTCCGGATGAGCATCCTTTCCTCCCAGCCGGCCCCTAGCCCTCCCCGCCTCGCTTCTGTGGCCTGCGTGGCCCGCTGTGAGATCTCGCTCCAGCCACTGGCCCAGCTGTCTTCCAGCGCCCCGACTTTCTCTGGACCTTGAACCCGCCTCCTCTCTGCAGCCGCACCTGCCGGCTTCTCTGCGGCTCCCTTGGGCCTGGGCAGCTCCCTGTGCGTGTGGCCCTGGCCCTCCTCTCTCACCGGTTCCGTGTCCCTGAGGGCTGGGCGTGTACAGGCTGGCCCCGAGAGACGGGCAGCCCAGCCCTCTGCGCTCGGCAGGGGCGGCCTGCTGGCAGCACGGGGCCTCAGCGCCTGCCTTGTTTCCCTGAGGTTGAATGGGGGTGGGGCCCTCTCCGTCCCCTGGGTCTGTGTGTGCCCTCCTGCTTCTGGGCAGCGCAGTGCTGGGTATTTCCCACGCGGGCCCGAGGGCTGTTCGCGGCCAGTGGAGGGGCCCGGGGTGAGAAGGGCCTTTTCTTGGCCTATGGAGGGTCCCGTCCTGTTGACCTCGTGGCTCGAGCAGCGGCCTCGGCGCAGCCTCCACATCAGGCGCCCCAGGTTCCCGGGCGCAAGGCCTCCCGTGTAGCTTCACCCCTTTATCTGTGCTTTAGACTTTCTTAGGCCTTCTGACCCTCCACACTTGCTGTGGAGCTTTGCAAGGGCCGCGGCTGCACAGTCACATCTGTGCGGAGGGGGGGCTACCTGGAGGTGCACTTACCCCCACCCCCGCCGTGCGGCCGCAGCTCTGATGGCTCTTCCAGCCCGGCTCACGGGCGAGGACAGCTGCCGGGAGGTCTGTGTCCCGAGGGCGGCTCGGGCAAGGGCGGCTGCGGGGAGGTCTGTGCCCCGATGATTGGGGGGGTGGGTGGCGCCGCGCTGGCAGCTCAGTGTCGGGACTCGCCTTCCTGCCGCCCTGCACTTGGGCGCCAGCGCCTGCCGAGGTCTGCGGCCGGGGCCTGGCGGGGCTGACGCTGTCTTCCCGGCAGGTGGAGAGCGAGCAGCAGCAGGAGCACGAGGCTCAGCGGCTGCGGGAGCACCTGGCCCTGCTGCTGGGCGCCCTGCAGGGCGCTGCGCGGCCCCCGGGGGACGGCCAGGCGGAGGGCGCCTGGGAGGCCAGCGCCCCCTCCAGGGCGGCAGAGCTGCTGCAGAGATGTGAGGCCCTGGAGCGGAAGACGGCCACCGTCGAGAACATCGTCTGCGTGCTGAACCGGGAGGTGGAGCGGGCGGCCGTGACGGCCGAGGCCTGCGGCAGGCAGCACCGGCTGGACCAAGACAGGATCGAGGCCCTGAGCAACAAGGTCCGTGCTGGGGGCGGGGTGCGGCCCGCAGTGCCCAGGCTTCCTCGGACAGGGGCTGGGGGTCACAGGGGGTCCGAGCCAGCGCTGGAGGGTGGCGCCTGGGTGTCCAGCAGGCTCCCTGCTCCCCCAGTGCCTGCTCAGAGCTCCCCTGGGCCCCTCGCCCAATGGGGCAGAGCTCTGCTGGGGTCCAGCCACAGCAGGATCCAGGGGTACCCTCAGGATGGGTGGCACTGGAGAGAGAGAGAGAGAGATGGGGAGACCAGGCTTTGGTGAGCAAGGCCTGTAACTTTATTTTCAAAAGGGGCTTTTATACCCTGACTTGTACATAGAGGGAAATGAAAGATGCAAGGTCATGCAGAGTCGGCCCAATACTCCAGCAGTTTTACCCTCATCAAAACCAGGATTTTTTCTGTATGCCTTTCCATAAACAAGGGTCTTATGTTATGTACATCATCTTCTGGCCTGGAGGCCTGTTGACATTTTATGACCCTTTTTTGATAAAGGCTGATCAACCAGAAAACTTGATTTCCCTTGAAGTGTTTTTTTTCTTTATATTTCTGTGTCAGCCTCAGAAAGTACTAAACAGAGTTACATTCTCACTGAGCAAAGGTGCAGTGGGTTACAACAAAAAAAGAACTTACTAGCTCAGAGGTCAGATGTGGCCACTGCCGAGGCCACTCCTTGTTTCTGTGTTGACTGATGCGCTCCCGGGCGCACAGTGGACACTTGGCAGCAAGCATTGGCCCAGTAATGAAGCCCTTTACCAGTACTGTTCTAAAACTTTTCACCCCTTAAAGGGCTCCATGCCCATTGGGACTTTTAGGATGTTTAGGCCTCCCGTGCCTTTCACTGTTGGGAAGTCTGTGAACAATCGTGTGCGTTAGTTGCAAGTGTGAGGAAAACCCTGCCAAGAAAGCTAGAATGCTAACGGGGGTTTGAGTTGAAATACTCCTTTCATGCCCAGGAGACTTATCAACTTAGAGCCCTAAGTTGATTTGCTCCAGAGAAAGGTGGCGGGGACAGCCCCCTGCTGGTATCAGAAGAGCTGGGGAGAGGCATGCTGCAGCAAGCAGCAGGCAGACAGATTCTGGTTTGGGGGTGATGCTCGAGCAGGGCCAGGGCCCCTCGAGTCCTGATCGCCTCGCCCGTCAGGTCGCCTCCACGTGACCTCATCATGGGTGGGATCTCCCGTGCGGGCTCCCGGCATCGCTCCTCTGGGCCCCTCGCCCAACGGGGGAGAGGTGGCTGCAGGGGCCATGCCTGCTGCCTGTGTGGACCCACATGCGTTTCCTCCTGGGTGGGGTTCTCGGGGGCACGGAACCCACCTGCGGCAGCTGAGCCCAGGAAGGCTGAGGCGCTGCGCGAGGGGCCATCCTCCTGGAGGTGAGGACAGCCGTGGAGGTCTGCCACAAGCTCGTGCGTGCCGGACAGAAGCTGGTCTCCGAGGGCCTGCTGGAGGCCCGTCCTGACGGCCTCGCACCCCAGGTGCAGCAGCTGGAGAGGAGCATTGGCCTGAAGGACCTGGCCTTGGCCGACCTGGAGCAGAAGGTCCTCGAGATGGAGGCGTCCACCTTCGACGGCGTGTTTGTCTGGAAGATCTCGGACTTCTCCAGGAAGCGCCAGGAAGCCGTGGCCGGCCGCACGCCCGCCATCTTCTCCCCAGGTGCTCTTCTGGGCCTTCCTGCCCCCACCCCCGGTCTGGGGTCTGCTGCAGGCCTGCTCCCTGCTCCTCACCCTTACATGTCCGTTCCCGCTGCGTCCAGTGCTCAGCCCTCTGCTCCTTGCTGGACGGGAGGCTCGTCCAGACCGGGGGTGGCTGACCTTGGCCCTCTGCCCGGAGCCCTGTGGGGTGCGCATTGATCCCACCCGAGCCCCCGGCCGGCACCCGGGCCAGCAGGGCTCACGCTCAGGCCCCGTTACTGAGTGCTCTGTCTCTGCGCCGGTGGCTGACCCCTCCTTGACCCGGGCTGCGTGGCAGGCGCCGTGGGGAGGCCGTGCGGCTGGCCCAGCTCACCCCCCGCCCCGCAGCCTTCTACACCAGCAGGTACGGCTACCGGATGTGCCTGCGCGCCTACCTCAACGGGGACGGCACGGGGCGTGGCACACACCTGTCCCTCTTCTTCGTGCTGATGCGCGGCCCGCACGACGCCCTCCTGCGCTGGCCCTTCAACCAGAAGGTGCGTGGAGGGCTGCCTCAGAGCTCGTGTGCCAGGGCAGCGGGCAGCCGGGCTGAGCCAGGGACCCAGGTCTGGGTCTAGGTCAGGACGGAAGTGAGGGGACGCACAGCCCCGTGTCCCTCGTGGAGGATGTGGTGTCCCTGCGCGTGAGGCGGGGTCGCACTTCTCCCCAGGGAGTGGTGCTGCTGGGCTGGGGCAGCTGGGAGCTCCTGCTGAGAAAACGCCCGTGAGTCAAGTGTTCTCAGAGAGAAGCCCCACGGCCCACAGGCCGTGCGCCGGCGCCAGCCAGTGGGCGGGCCAGGACGGGCACAGACGGACAAGCCCAGCCGACCGTGGAGCCGTGACTCCGTGTCTCCCCCGGGCGCTCTCCCAGGTGACCCTGATGCTGCTGGACCAGAACAACCGGGAGCACGTGATCGACGCCTTCAGGCCTGACGTGACCTCGTCCTCCTTCCAGAGGCCGGTCAGCGACATGAACATTGCCAGCGGCTGCCCACTCTTCTGCCCTGTCTCCAAGATGGAGGCCAAGAACTCCTACGTGCGTGACGACACCATCTTCATCAAGGCCATCGTGGACCTGACCGGGCTCTAGCCGCCTCGCGCGCAGCGTGGCCCTGCGCTGGCTACGCGCCTGCTGAGCTCAATCCTGAAGGGCCTGTCCTGAGCAGGGCTGGGATGCGGGCTGCGGGCTGAGGGCTGTGTGTCCCAGGAGGGTGGCCCCGCAGGCCTGGAGCCCTCAGCCCGCAGCAGGGTGGCTGCAGCAAGGAGCCCGGGAGAGGAGGGTCAGCCTCGGGCCTGGCTGCCGCTCAAAGGAGATCCCTGCTGGGCCAGCCTGACAGGCTGCACGCGGCCGGTGCCCCGTGTCCCCTGCCCTGCAGGGTGTGGGGGGCCCTGCCCTGCCGAGACACACGTCAGCGTCCCCGTCTCGGGGGGGTGTTAGCAGACCCTCAGCTCTGGGTGCTGAGTGCCGTCCTGGCCCCAGTCCCGGCCCGGGAGCAGTGAGCCTGGCCGTCTCCCTGAGTGTCCCGTGGCTCCGGACGCCGTGGACCTAGGGAAGTCAGCTGTTCTCCTGGGAGACTTCTTGCTGGGCGGCTTCCCTCCCTCAGGTCTCACCAGGGGCTGCACGGAGAGCAGGGCCCCAGGCCTGAAAAGCGCCAGTGGCTTTGTCTTCAGTGGGGGCCTGATGTGGAGTCGCCCCAGGAGCAGCCCCGCCCGCCCTGGGGGTCTCCTTGACAGCGGCCAAGCCCAGGCGGCCTGAGCATGGGGTGCAGCTGGTGGGCCCTGCCCTGGGGCCCCCGGCCGGGCGCAGGTCCGGGCCGCTGGCTGTCCACATCCAGCTGTGCTCGTGACTGCGACTGGGAGACTCAAGGGCCAGGTCCTCAGAGACCCCGACACGTGGAACGGGGAGGCTCCCTCAGCGCCGCCGCGCTCGCTGCTCTGGTTTGAGATGTTAAACAGCAGCAAAGCACGGAGTTACCAGCTCCGTGCCTGAGTTAACCATGTGCGCGTTTCGAAGTCCATATTTTAATTAAAAAGAGGCGTTGCAGGAAAGCGGAGTCCGGCCCCCACCCCCGCGCCACCTCAGCGGGCCGGGCGCTGCCCTCGCCAATCCGGGCCCCCTGCTGGGCATGTGCCTTCTCTCTCCGTGTGTGGTCGCCCACACATGAGCCGTGTCCCCCGTGGGGCCTCGCCCTCTGCCCCAGGGTGGAGAGCCCGGCGTGCTGAGCACGGCAGGGTGTGGGCGCCAGCCCCCGTCTGTCGCCTCCCTACTCTGCCCCCACATTCGCACATCTGCCCGTGCCGGTCCCCGGGGCTGGCGGGGCGTCCCTGCCGCCCTGCGTCCTGCCCAGCCCTGCGCACAGGCTCGCGGCTCCGGCAGGCCCCTCCCGGCTGCAGGAAGTGCCTGGAGGCCCGTGCCTGCTTGTGCTGCCGCAGTCGGTGAGGGGCGCGGCCTGTATGTGCCGGATTCGTGGCTGATGGTCGTTGTGGGTTGAATCGTGTTCCCCCAAAGCTACGAAGTGCTGCTTCTCGGCACTTAGAATGTGACCTAAGGGAGGCGCTAGGCTGGGCGCGGCCCGGCACGCCCGGAGCCCGTGGACACGCCGAGGGGAGCGCGCACAGGCTCGGGGCGCACTGCGTCCGGAATCCCGGAGACAGCGGGCAAGCCCAGGAAGAGCCCTGGAGGGCACCTTCCCAGGAGCGGCCCCGCCAGCCCCAGGAGCGCCGGAGAGGATCAGTCCTCCACGTTAAACTCCCCGGTGCGCGACTCCCTGGCCAGGCCGCATAGGAAGCCGCTGGAAGGGCTCCGCTGTGGCTCTGTGGCCTCTGCCGACTGGCCTCACCTCTCGCTGAGAGAGGAGCGCTGGCCTCTCCAGCAGTCACTTCTGTGCATCCCTTTCTGCCGCGTGTGCTTTGAGGCTCAGCTGTTTGACTGCACACCCTTGTGGGATGGCTCTGTCTGCCTGATGGGCCGGCTGCCTCGCCAGGCGTCAGTGCTGGCCTCTCCCTGGTCGGTCGCCACACAAGCTTGCAGAACTCAGGAGAGGGTTTCCCGTTGCCGCCGCCGCCTCCTGCTCATGTCGTGCCCTTCCTGTCGGGAGAGCGCCTCCACCAGGCCCAACAGTGGGGCCTTCCCACTGCAGACCTAGTTCCGGGCTGTCCGCAGTTGCCCAGCACTCGGAAGATTGGCTGCTTCTGGGCCTCCCTGGCAGGCCGGCGGCTAGGGCTCCGGGCTTTCACCGCCACGGCCCAAGTTCAGCCCTCGGTTGGAAGTGGAGTCCCGCGAGCCAAGGCGTGCCCATGCTGCTTCCTGTGGCCCCGGGTCTCGGAGGGCTGCACGGCCCCACACGCCGCCCCTGGGGTGAGCTGCGTCTCCTCCGCCGTCAGCGTCCTTCCGTCTTCAGTCTTGCCTCTGGATTACTTGTGTCAGGGTGTGCGTGCTGTCCCCAAGTCCTGCTCCACCAAATCTGCGGACGTTGTCAGCCACTACTTATGTAAACCGCTTCCTTCTGCCCACGGCCCTCAGACCCGCACTCGCCCTCACCTGCTCTCCTCTCCACCCTCTGTCCTCAGTCACGTTTGCCGGCTCATCTCTGACTTCATCCTGCTGTGGAGTCTGTCTAGTGAGTTTGTTTCTTTGCTAAGACGTATCTGCCCTA
>SJYF01008752.1:784982-814870 GCA_006410515.1 Procapra przewalskii | reverse complement strand
TATGAAAACTTGAAATATTTTGCTTTTACCTAAAATTCTACCAACTCTGTATGCTAAAGGTGATTATATAATGTGGTCCAAAATGTTATATTTACAGTTACATACTTTTTGTTCTAAAACATTAAAAATCATGAGATACCAAAGGATATTCATTGAGTGCTTAAGAGGACTGTCTTTAACTTTAGGAACATGGTTTTAAATTAAAACTGTTCCTCTTTCTATAGGCAACACACTCCAGTATTGTTGCCTGGAAAACCCCAAGGATAGAGGAATCTGGCGGGCTAAAGCCAACAGGGTCACAAAGAATCAGACACAACTTAGCGACTAAACAACAGCAACTCTTTCTATACAGTATTTCTTGAGACCTCAGTTTCTTCATCTGTAAAACAGGAATGTAAAAATCCCAATTACGTACAACTTTTTGAGGATTAAATGAGCTAACCATATAAAAGTCATATAAGATATTAATGCAAAAACCATTAATATTATTGCTATTTAGTAATGGCATTTTCAGGGCTTCCCAGGTGACACAGTGGTAAAAGAATCCACCTGCCAATGCAAGAAATGCAGAAGGCATGGGTTTGATCTCTGAGTCAGGAAGATCCCCTAAAGAAGGAAATGGCCACTCACTCCAATATTCCTGCCAGGATAATCCCATGGATAGAGGAGCCTGGCTGGCCACAGTCCACGGGGTCACTGAGAACTGGACACAATTTAGCAACTAAACAACAGTGACATTTTGCTTACTAGGCAAAACTATTTCAAACTGTGGAACACAACTGGGAAATAAGGTAAAATCCTGTATTCTTAATTGTCTGGGAAAATGGCAGTGCAGTGAGGTTGCTGGTCATACTAGAGTGACATCTTGATTTAAGAGCTGATATGGATTTCAGCCGTAGCTCTTCTTTGCCAGCAAAATGTTAACAACCATAGAGTCAAGATTTGTTATTGATGCTTCTTGGGGAAAACTCCACATGCAGCAAGAATGTTCATGTCTTTGTTCAGATCAGTTCCTCAACTTTGTGTAACTAAAGACACCCTAGGAATTTAACTTTCTTGCCAAGTGTGATAGATGTTCCAGAACCAAGGAGTCAGCTGGGAGCTCCATTTGTAGTCACATGATGACAGGAAGGTCCATTACCTTCCTCTCTGGTTACCTCTCCTTTTCATCTATGCTCGATCTGGCTCGGCTGAAGAGCTGAGATGTTCCTGAGACATAAGCCCTTGGAAGAATTGCATGGCGTTTCAGCTGAGCTCTTTTGATTGCCTGCAAACGTATTTTTCTTGGATATATATTCTGAGCCTGTTGAGAGATTGACCGTATTCAAAGTGGTTACAGTGACACACAGGTGGGCTTTAGAAAGGTTTTCTCAGGACTTTGGAGAAGTCTATGTAGTTATTAAAGAGATAGTAAGGAGTTTTCCAAAGTCTATCTCAGTATAAGACACAGAGTTACAGAACATAGGTCTCTCATCTTCAGTGTTTCAGCAGTTCAAAATATGTCGTTAATTTGAGTCACTGAAGGCCATAAAGCATTGAGGTGTGTTTGAGTAGGGCTTGTATCTTGTATCAGGATACAAGAAGCTACACTTCTAAGAATGTTCTGAGCTAATGCTTTCACTTTTTTATGAAGCACCGTGACATAAATGAATAATTCATTCATAATACTGAAAGTGTAACCACAGAGGCTTCTTCCCCAGTGTGTCTTGGAAAAGCTATTGAAGATACTAAAATGAGCGTTAACGGAAGAACATCACCAGGGAAGGATTGGAGGGAATGATCGTCAGACCATATCTTGAGGTTGTCTGTCAGCTTTTACAAAACGGGATCCTGTGCAAATTCAAGTGTGGTGCTAGAAAGCTCACAAATCTGACGCCAGTTAAAATGCTTCCAAGGTGTGTTTGCAGGGAACTATGTATATGGCTGGAGAGTATCTTGCCATTTTTCTTTAGGTTATGAGTAAGAAACAGGAAGTCAAAAATCCCCCGCTTTGGCAGTCTTTCCTGAGAATATAGCCTTCCTCAACAGAATCCACCAAAAAATGCCTTTAAATGAGACAGAGACAGCTACCGATGCAGGAATTTTCCATCCCAGTGGTACAGTGGGTTATGAACTTCAGGTATCACTGTGAGCTGACTGAAGGCTACTAAATAATTCACATAATAGCCAACAGTATGCCTGTGCTCCCAGTTATGATGCTGCTGCTGCTGCTGCTAAGTCACTTCAGTTGTGTCCGACTCTGTGCAACCCTATAGACAGCAGCCCACCAGGCTCCCCAGTCCCTGGGATTCTCCAGGCAAGAACACTGGAGTGGGTTGCCATTTCCTTCTCCAATGCATGAAAGTGAAAAGTGAAAGTGAAGGAAGTCAGTTGTGTCTGACTCCTAGCAACCCCATGGACTGCAGCCCACCAGGCTCCTCTGTATTGAGCTCTTCATGTACCCGTCTCATTTAACCCATACTACAATTCTGTGAGATAGATCTTTTTATAATTACCATCCCATTTTACAGATGACAAAGCTGAGGCTTCAGTAAGCAGGATACTTTACTCAAATCACCCAGTAAGTAGAGGTGAGTATCTGGATCTGAACACGTGTCTGCCTGATCAGTGTGCTTGTTCACTGCAGGAGAGCACAAAAATGAAGATGCGAAGAAGGCAGTCAGGACAGTCTTTGTTTGCTCCCACCCTAATGGGCAGAAGGGATTGTATGGGAATCATGAACCCCACCCAGACTTAGCTCCATCATTGCAAACTCACATAAGCTTCGAAACCTCTGTTTTATCATTTATGAACTGAACTTGCGGGGTTTTCCATGACAATGAAATTAGTTATCATGTGTGGAAATGATCTGAGATCACGAGAAGGCACTACAAAAAGTGAGGGCCTCTGGCTGGAGAAGACGGTAGAGGTGGGAACCGTGTCTTCAGGGTGCTAGCTGCATTTAACACAGTGTAAAGAAGTGATGGCTTTAAGGTACTAGAGCCTTGAGAGGTTTCCTGTGCTACATATTAGGTCCTTGTTAATTACCTATTTCATGTATATCACTCTGTACATGTTAATCTTCTTAATTTCTCTGCCCCACCTATCGCCTTTGGTAACCATAAGGTTGTTACCTATGTCTTCGAGTTTGTTTCTGTTTTGTAAATGAGTTCATTTGTATCCGTTTGATTTTTAAACTCTACCCGTAAGTGATACGGGAGGCAATTTGTCCTTCTCTGTCTACCTTCACTGTTGGCTATTATGTGAATTATTCAGTAGCCTTCAGTCAGCTCAAAGTGATACCTGAAGTTCATAACCTACTGTACCACTAAGATGGAAAATTCCTTCATTGGTAGCTGTCTGTGTCTCCACATCCCTCCATATTGCTGGAAAAGGCATTATTTCCCTGAGACATACTTCAATAAGGGATGTATATGATATTTTCCCTGCTGTTCGATCTACTTAACTCAGTATGACATTCCCCGGGTCCATCCATGTTGCTCCAAATGGCATCATTTCATTCTTTGAATGGCTGCGTAATACTCCACAGTGCATATATATGCACCATATCTTCTTTATCCGTCACTCTGATGGTGAACTTTCCGGTTGCTTCTATTAATATGGCTTGGCTAATGCAAACAGTGATGCAGTGAAGGTTGGGGTGCATGTATCATTTTGAACTATGGTTTTCCCCCTTGAAGAGGCCCAGGAGTGGGACGGCCAGGTCATGTGGTAGCTCTATTCTAGGTTTTTTTAGGAACCTCCATACCGTTCTCCATCGAAGCTGTAACCAATTCACGTTTCAGCACAGCATCGGAGGCTCGCTTTTCTCCATGCCCTCTTCCGTGTCCTGTTTTAGTCTTTCTGGCGATGCATTTTGTACCTGGTGCGAGGTAGTTTTGATTTGTAGGTAGTTTTGAATTGCTGTTTTGATTTCAGGTCTCTAATAATTGGCCATGTGGAGAATCTTTTCATATACTTTATATTTTTTTAAGTGCATTAAATTGACCCCTAGAGATTTACTTCTTGAAGGTCTGCCTTGTATTGAACTGTCTTTCGACTACTTACCCCCAGAACATTTCTTGAGGCCAGGTGTTCTTTACGGCCCGTAGGAATATGAAGTACCCAGAAGCCCGGGTTTTCCAGTTGTTGTTCTGGGAAATGTCCACAAGGCGGCAGCACTTCTCCATGCTCCTTTTGGATTCCAAGAGCCGAAGCCGCGTTACTGGCTTGTAGATCAGAGTGTAATGTGCCAGGGTTTGTGTCTCATTACTTTTTTCCCCTTTACCCTGCACCTCCCAGGCAAACATTAAACCCTGGCAAAACTGCAGTGCTGAGGATGCTGTCCTACTTAGGAACAGCAACTCCGAAGAAGGAGTGTGCTGGTGGGAACCCCACCATTGGGAGGCTTGGTGCCCAAGTGATTTTTCAGAGCTCTTCCAGACCAGAGGGTCCACCATCCTTTAAGTGCTAGACTTGCCTGAACTGTAGGAGTGCCCACCTGGATCTGGAGACTGGGGTCTCATCCACGGGGGCCCAGGCACTGCATGTCCAAGGCGGGGGGGCTCCTTTGCTGATACTTCCTCCCCAGCTGTCTCTGCCTCAATCCAGCCGTGTGACCCCAGAGCAGCTCAGGCTCCAGGCATGTGACTCCAGCCCAGGTGACCAAGCCCTGAGGGGAGTGTAGTAGCTATTTCTTTGTTTATCTTTCTTCTTTCTTTCTCTCGCTTTCTTTCTTTGTTTTGTTTGACTTTTATTTTAGATTGGACTATGACTTCCCTGGTGGCTCAGATGGTTAAGCGTCTGTCTACAATGTGGGAGACCCAGGTTCGATACCTGGGTCGGGAGGATCCCCTGGAGAAGGAAACGTCAATCCACTCCAGTACTATTGCCTGGAAAATCCCATGGACAGAGAGGCCTGGTAGGCTACAGCCCATGGGGTTGCAAAGAGTTGGACATGACTGAGCGACTTTACCTTACCTAGTTGATTTACTGTGTTGTGTTTGTTTTAGGTGGATAGCAACCTGATTCAATTATGCATATATTTATTTTTTCTTGGGTTCTTTTCCCATGTAGGATATTACAGAGTCTTGTGTAATATGTAATACGTATTCCATGGGCTACAGTGGGTCTTTTTTGATGATCTATTATATATATATATGTTAGTGTTTATATGTCAGTCCCCACCTTCTTATTTGTCCTTCCCACCACCTTTTTCCTTTGGTAACCCTAATTTTGTGTTTTACGACTATGTATCTTTTTCTGTTTTGTAAACTAGTTCATTGGTATCAATTTTTCAGATTCCACATTTAAATGATATCATATACTATTTATTTTTCTCTTTCTGACCTTACTTCACTTAGTGTGATCATCTCTGTATCCATCCATGTTTCTGAAAATGCTATTATTTCACTTTTTTATGAGCTTCCCTGGTGGCTCAGACAGTAAAGAATCTGCCTGCAATGCAGGAGACCTGGGTTCTGTTCCTGGGTCAGGAAGAGCCCCTGGAGAAGGGAAGGGCTCTCACTCCAGTGGTCTTGCCTGGAAAATTCCATGGACAGAGGAGCCTCGTGGGCTATAGTCCATGGCGTTGCAAAAAGCTGGGCATGAATGAGTGACTAACACTTCACTTTTCAAATATGTGTTCAAGAGTGGGATTTCTGGATCATGTGGCAATGCTATTTTTAGGTTTTTAAGGAAATGTCATGTACTTTCCATAGTGGCTGCTCCCACTTATTATATATTCCCACCAACAGTATAGGAGTATTCCCTTTCCTCCACATCCTCTCCAGCTTTTCTTGTTTGCAGACTTTTTAATGATAGCCGTTTTGACTGTTGTGGGGTAATAACCACATTTTAGTTTTGGTTTGCATTTCTCTAATGTTTAGCAATACTGAGATGAATTTTACGCTTAATGAGTTGATTGAATGAGACATGAATAAAATCTTCACAAAGCTTGTATTAAAAACAGGCACAACCTAAGATTTACTGTCATCCTCTTGGGTAGTCAGTGAAAGTGAAATTAGAGAAATGAAAACAAAGCTGCCCTTTAGTGTTATGGAGAGTTGTTATTAATAGTAGCGGGTCTGTAGCGTTCAGTCTTCACACTGATCTCAGTGACCTAGACGCATCTGTACTTTTTTTTTTAAACCAAACATACACATGCTTTTCTCTTAGTTCTCTTATTCAAAGACTACCAGACATGAAAGCATTCTTTCAGACCTTTCCTATTACTTTTCTTTTCATAATCAAGTTCATGAACAGGCCCAAGGGATAGGATTTGATGACAGCCTCTGCCTGTTGCTAAGCGTTTGGTTCTCTTACATAACTCTCAATTATACTGAACTCTGGCTGTGGTGGAAAGAGTCTTCCCAATGAATGATGCTGTTTAAATAAATGTGAAAAATATACTTCAATAATACCTTAGGGTAACAGTAAAGGAAATCACCGGCAAATCTCTCTCTAAGCCTGAATATTGTTTTGGGTGAGTAATATACGGTATTTATCTACTGAACACATTTTATAAAGATTCTTTATGGTGCACGTATCTTCCTAGCTTTTCAGGTTCATGAAATATGTCATCCCTGGAATTCTGTATTATTATCACAGTCAGAAGTGGATTTCTACAAATAGCAAAAATATGTATGTAGGCTTTGAGGTAAAAAAGGAAAAAGACAAACCCCTTAGAGTGTTTCTTGTCTCACAACATGAGAATAAACTGCAGCCATTTGATGTGGAGGAGAAATGGACCTCAGACAATGCCGTAAAGCTGTCAGTGCCATAGCTACCCAGAATCGCTAACAGACGATTACTGATGCGCCTCCTGGGAGGGCTGGCCACTTTAGAGTAACTCAACTGTGTAACTGATTTATATGCATAAATATGGCAACATAAGGTAAAGGTTTTAGAGAACAAAAATTTCCTAGGAAAAAAATAAATGTCAAAAGTAGAATAGCAAACTCATGAAACTGTTAGATCCAAAACACGGTGTGTGCATCCCACTCCCCTCGAGTGCGGCAACCAAAGTTAGTTTATTTTAGCTTTACATCTAAACGGTTAGAAATGAGCATTAAGTAATATTTCAGCTACAGATGGATTTATTTATATAATTTTAATAAATGTGTGCACATTTGCCTTAGAGCTTAGCATTCAAAGAAACTCCTTGATAGACTAAGAAGTCTAAGCTACATTTGAAAACAATTGGAAAAAGAATAAATACATGGATATGTATAATCTGAATCACTTCGCTGTACACCTGAAACTAACGCAACATTGTTAATCAACTGTGCACCAGTATAAAGTAAGTCTTTTTAGAAATGAAGTCTATAGTGTGTATCATAAGCTAGTGATCAGCAAATGAAACTGGGTGTCAGAAACGGGTCTCTTCTGGTTTTCTTGGCAGTTAAAAAATATTTTCCAACATTTAAGAATCAAAATGTTTAACAGAAAATCTAGATTTCTAGTTGATCTTGGGAAATGAAAAGCTGCAGAAACACTGAATTCAGATTGTAATGTGACCGCAGCTGGTGGAGTGATCAATGGCTCTCTCCTTTTGTCAAAATGACTCGATCTCTGTGTTGAGCAAATCTCTGCCATTCATCACTATATTCTGCCTGATTGGTTTCACTGTTTTATCTGCTTGGCCTCAGGTATGTTTTTAAATCCATGATAACAGTTGGCTGAGTGATCAATAGTTCCCTCCTTTAGTCAAAGTGACTAAATTGCTGTATTGACCAAATCTTTGCCATTCTTAACTGTATTCTGCCTGGATGGTTTCACTAGTCTATGTTATCTGCCTGACTGTGGTACCTATTTAAATTTGTAGCCTAAAGTATTTCATACTGAATCTATAACCCAAAAACCACAACCCTTATAATGTGAGGTAGAGACCAGACAGCTTGTTCACCAAACCGTTTTCCTCATTCTTAACACACAGCTAGACTCCTCTCCCAGATTCTTTTGCTACGCCAGGGATCCTGGCGGGCTACAGTCCATGGGGTCACAGAGAGTTGGGTACAACTGAGCGACTAATATTTGCTACGTCATTAAGTTTTATTTAATGGAAGAGGAATTGTAACTCTCTTTTCTTCTTGTGTCCACTGGCTAGATATCAACCACCCAGGTCATCTCAAAAGCTACTCATGCAAAAGTGCAGACTCCATCAACCTGGGGTCAGGAGCCAACTTATGTCTTCTCCCCCTCCACACAAAAAATTGGATTCTAAATGAATGTTCTCTTAAGTCACTGAGAGTTAAACTGCTACCTTAATTAATTCAAGATGTAATCATCTTTCCTTCCATCTCTATATGCTTCCTCTCAGGAAACACAACCAGTAATCTGGAGGAAAGAAAAAGGAGGAAGAAGATGAAGGAATATTCATCCCTCCTTCGCTAATGCTGCTTTTTATTTTTCTTTCACTTAATTGGCATTCCTTTGATGAGTTCTTAACCCTCACTCCATGTCTTTCTCCATATTATGTCCTTGAGGCAATATATAAACCAAGATGCTTTTAGCTGAAATATCAAAAAAAGCCCAGTTTAAATTGCCTTGAACAATAAAAGAACATTTTTTGGCTCCCATGATGCAAACAGGACAGCGGGAGGACAGACTTTATGTACTGCTGGATTTGGTCCCCTGGAGCTCTTTAACTTTTGCATTTCACAGATGAGTATCCCTTATGGTAGCAAAATGGCTGTAGGAGTTCACACCTATGTCTGTACAGCACACCGTCTGGAGCAGGGATGTAAGTCATTGTACTAGAAACTCTGAGTTTCTCTCTCTTTGGAGCATTGAAGTCATGTGCCTACCCTGAACCCAGTGTCTGTGGCTAAGAATTGCTTTGCGCTTGGCTGTTCATCCCTGAACTAACACTTTGGCAAGAGAGATGGCCTTGTGCCTGCCTATTGTTTATGCCAACTTGGGAGCTGATCAGACCCACTCAAATGGCAGGGTGGAAGAAGAATCCAGAATCCATGTCAGAATTCAGTGATACATAAAACTGATTCCTGGTGCCATGGCAACCTGGCTCTTAAGAAGGATGATTTCCAGTTACCCAGTGCCTTAGACTTTCTAAGACTTTATAGTTTTATGTCTTATTAATGTGCTTCCCTGGTGACTCAGACAGTAAAGAATCTTCCTGGAATACAGGAGACCTAGGCTTGATTCCTGGATTAGGAATATGCCCTAGAGAAAGGAATGGCTACCCACTCCAGTATTCTTGCCTGGAAAATCCCATGGACAGAGAAGCCTGGTGGGCTACTGTCCATGGGGTTGCAAAGAGTCAGACACAACAGAGTACCAAGCACACACATATTATTATGTATTAATCCACTAATAATTCTTTGGGATATACAATGCATATTTTATTGTATGTATTTTACAGATAAATCTTAGGCTGAGAGTTGTTAGGGAGTTTGCCCTAGATCACAGACTGGTTAGTGGCAGAACTAGAAAATTGTTTATTTCACCATGACTCTTCTCTTCCTCACTTTCTTTGAAAATGTATTAGGTAAAGATTGTGTTGTAATTGCATTTCTGGTTCAGAAAATCAAACTACTACTTCCATAATAGCCCCTATAAAGCACCACTGTGGCTGCTTTTAGTTCTAAATTGCTTAATCTTTGTGAGTTCAGATGGCCAGATACAACTGCAATTAGGCATCTTACCCATGAACAAGAGCCCGATTGAAGGCTAAGGAGTGACTCAGCCTTTGCTATGATTGAATCCTAGGGTTGAAAACAAATATACAATTATAGTTAAGGAAAACAGGCCCTCTTTGTGCTCTTCTGAGAAGTCAGTATACTGCAGATTAAAGAGGGTGATAGTCTGGCTGCATATAAGCATAAGCCATTGATTGGAGTATTAAAGCATTACAAGTTCATTGCTGTTAAAAGCAAAACCATATAGTTACTCTTCACAGAAGGCAGCACACAACAAGCGAAGAAGTACATTTCCAGGTTCACATATTTATGAACATAAAGCTCATTTTCACCTAAAGAGAAGGCATTGTGATTTCCGTTATTTAATCATTTTTCAGCAGAGAAAAGGATTCACCAGAATGAGAGAGAGAAGTGCTTTCAGTAAGACTCAAACATTACCATATTCCATGTAGAAACTATTGAGCCAAAGAGATATTTTTGGAAAATTGAATCCCCATCAAATCATACTGAACCAAAAAAAAAAAAGTTAAAGAAGAGGTACATGCTCCAGGTAGTTGAAATAATAGTTCAAAAGAAAGGAGAAATGACAGCAACTTGAAGGTAAAGTTTACAGTTAAAGCAATAGGAACCAAAATCGGTAATAAATCACGTACAACTGACGTGATCTCAGTACTGAGAGTGTTTTAAAGACAGATGCCTGAACAAGGGTTATGAAATCACATTTCTTTTCCTACATCCACTGAAGGTTGTTTATGAGAATAAGTCACTCAACTTCCTATCTACTTTTCCTATAAAATCAACCCATAGAAAATATTGATACTGATCTTTGTGGTTTTCACAACAATTACACTCTATTTTAAAGCAATGTCTCGCCATGTTCACCAAGCACAGCAGCCTGTGCTGCTGAGCATAGGCAGCATTTGGTATGAGTATTGTTCAGTCGCTAAGTCGTCTCCTACTCCTTGCAACCCCATGAATTGCAGCATGCCAGGTTTCCTTGTCCTTCACTATCTCTTGGAGTTTGCTCAAACTCATATCCATTGAGTCGGTGATGCCATCCAACCATCTCATCCTCCGTTACCTCCTTCTCCTTTTGTCCTCAATCTTTCCCAGCATCAGGGTCTTTTCCAATGAGTCAGCTCTTAGCATCAGGTGGCCAAAGTATTGGAGCGTCAGCATCAGTCCTTCCAATAAATATTCAGAGTTGATTTCCTTTAGGATTGACTGGTTTGATTTCTTTGCTATCCAGAGGCCTCTGAAGAGTCTTCTCCAACACCACAATTCAAAAGCATCAGTTATCTGGGATGCAATCTTCTTTATGGTCCAAATCTCACATCCGTACATGACTACTGGAAAAACCATAGCTTTAAGGATAGGGACCTTTGTTGGCAAAATGATTATTATTTTAAAAGATTGTTGACTTTTAAAACCTACTAGTTCCTAAACATTTTTAGTAGCCTATGACATTTTCATTATCTTTTCACACTTGGAAAGGTCACTGCCACATTATATTTATAGGTCTCTCTGGCAGGAAAAAAGTGAAGCAAAAACTATAAACTCTGTTATTTTCCTTAAAATTCTTACTTATTGTCTCAGATAAGGCCCTTTGGTTGCAGGTAAGAACCTGGATTCTGGCTAATTTAGGCAGAAAAGGAATATACTGGTTGTATGAAGGGCAGCTCACAGAATCCAAAGAATATTAATGACATTGGGTTGAGCATGGCAGATCCATAGCCCTGAGAATGTGGTCCCAGAAACTCCCTGAACATTTCAAGACATGAGCATCCTAGTGAAAGACATCCTGTGGGTTTTCCATCTTTGTGCAGCTTCCCAAAGATTCGAATTCCAGAAGATAAATTCTGTTTGGCTTAACTTGAGTTGCCTTCCCTGGTGGCTCAGATGGTAAAGAATCTGCCTGCAATGCGGGAGGCCCAGATTCAATTCCTGGATTGGGAAGATCCTCTGGAGAAGAAAATGACAACCCACTCCAGTGTTCTTGCCTGGGAAATCCCATGGACAGAGGAGTCTGGCGGGCTGCAGTCCATGTGGTCACAATGAGTTAGACTTGACTGAGCGACTGACCCACACAGACAAAAGTGTGGACAGGCCCTCTTGATAGAGCTCTCACCGGAAAGGCAATGGGTGTCTGCGGCAATGGTCTCCTCCTTCTGCAAACGGCAGCGTGAGTGCTGGTCAGCCCCCAGAATGGCCTTGTAACTCATTTTCTGATCTCACTGCATCTGCTTTTGTTCATAGTAGGGGATATTAGTTTATTCATTCGTTTCTCATATAACTGTTAACTGGGTGAGAAAACTTATTCCTAATTGGAGACTATTTGCTGAGAATCAGTAAGACAGTCTGAATAGCTCCCTTAAAGGAAAATATGCGAAAGCTGTGGCCACACTGCCTTTCACGGGAGGACCTAATGGTTAGGCAGTAGCGAATTGCACTGGTATTATGTCAAACAATAGGAACAAAACGCCACCTTTTGCTGGTCTATTAATAAACACCTTGCTGAGGAACACATTGTTTCAAATATAGGCAGCGATGGCCTGACGGCATGCCATCACCTTGAACATGAACTGTGAGGCAGGGGCTGTGAAGGCGTGCTGTCGTGGGCCTCCCACACAGGTAAACAGGGCTGACTGTTAACTGGTTGTCTGGCCATCAGTTCCCATCTAAAGCCTGTAAGGACAGAAGACTTCAAAATAATAGGCTTGCATTAGGCTGTCATTTTAAAAAAGAAGCAGGCACCTGCCTCCTGATTTCTGCACAGTGGGTCGAGGCAACTGCTGGCAGCATAAAATGCTTTAAAATACATTAGGACAGCCTGCAGATCAGCCAGTCAGTCACCAGAATTTGCATGGCGTTCCTAGGGAACAGCAATGTTGAGAGCTTTACAAAACAAAGTAAGCTCCGTGAAGACCAAAGCCCCAAATCAACCCTTTCGACAACATGGGTATCTATGCTGGTAAGGAACCAGTCTAATTTCAGAGAAAGACATTATAAGAACTTGCTACCTGCAACTTTCTCTCCATAGTAAGTGTTTTATTAGAGGATTATAGGAAAGTAAGCAAAATAGTACAGTTTAAAAAAAATCCCCCAGGATAAGAAATCAAACCTTCCATCTGCAATTCTTCCTCCTTTTCTTCACCTTTATCACTTTCTCCCTCCCTTTCTACCCCTGCCTCCTACTCTTCTTTCTCCATCATCATTAGTGCCATGAAAGAACTAGGTTTCACTCTATAACCCTCAGAATCTATGAAAAGACTCTGCCATTAAGCTACAAATTAATGGGGGGGAAGTTGTCCATGACATCCTAACCCAAAGTTAATTTTGTCAATCTGCTTACTAAGTGGGTGTTCTCTCTTTCTCTCTTTCCACCATCTGGAACTCTGCTAGGAAAATGACTTTCTCATATCGAAATGAACAGCTCATAAATCAATGGCGTACCAAGCGGCAACAGTAGGATGTCAATAGTTTAACTGGAATCCTTAGTTCATGTGCAAACAGGGCAAAGAGTGCCTGTCCTTTTATAGGCTTCTCTGGCAGCTCAGAGAGTCCACCTGCCAAAGAGGAGACACAGGGGATGCGGATTTGATCCCTGGGTCGGGGAGATCCCCTGGAGAAAGAAATGGCAACCCATTCCAGTGTTCTTGCTTGGGAAATCCCATGGATAGAGGAGCCTGGCAGGCTGCAGTCCATGAGGTCACAAAAGAGTCAGACATGACTTAGCTACTAAATAGCAGCCTGTCCTGTTACCTAAAACAAGGGTTGGCAAATTATGGCCCCAAGGCCAAATCTAGCCTATTTAGTTTTATTGGAAAAAAGCCACACCGATTTGGTTATTTATTGCCAGTGTCTGCTTTTACTCTACTCCTACAGAACTGAGTGATTACACCAAGGACCACATGAGACTTAAGGCTGAAAAATACTTATTACCTGGTCTTTCTGAGAAAAAGTTTGCCAACCTCTAGCCTAGAACTTTGCTAAGTGAATAGGAAAGAGCTCCTCTTACGTGTTAAAGAATGTGTCATCTTACTAGACTGGGAAGTTGATCACAGAGAAGATGTTTAGTTAATGGTGTAAGATAGAATTGAATAAATATCAAACTTGTGCAGTATTGATTGCATTTGTATAAATAATTCAGAGAGGAGGGATTAGGCTGGTACCATTGCAGAAAATGGTGTGATGGAAATGATCTTTGTAGAGTGGGTGAGGTTTGAATTGGAAAATTTCAGAGCTGGAAAGCGGCTTTGAAGACATCTGATTTGGGGATTCCCAGATACTGGGCTGTGGGCCAGTGTGAGCTTGTGATGGGTTTTTTGCTAATTACTGGCAAAAGAGAAAAATTTAAAAAAAAACCATAACAAGTGGTTTACAAGTTTTAAAGTAGGTGTTTCCCCAGGTCTATGCAACATGGACTGTGTCTTCTTATACCTGATAAGCTTCATAAAGCTGGGCTGCCATCTATGGGGTCGCACAGAGTCGAACACGACTGAAGCGAATTAGCAGCAGCAGCAGCAGCAGCATCCAACCTAAAAGTTCTCTCCTCCTTACACCTGCGTAATATTTCCCTTCTTCTGGAAATGACACAGAGAACTGAGGGTGTGTGCTGATGCTGCGGTTATTTGTTATTTGTACTCTTCCTTGACAGAAGAAAATTTAACAAACCTAGTGTTTGCTTGGCCAATAATTTTTTTTATGTTCATTGTGCTGCGAAATCCACGAGACTTGGAATCACACAACAGAGTGGATGCTAGTCATTGCTTCAATATCTTCTATATTTGGCAGCAGGCAAAATCAGCGAGAAGAGAAAGCTATGTAGATGGCAGAAAGAGAAATAAGTTTCACACGGAGATTGTGTTGATTTCCTTCCAACTCAGGGCTATCACTCTGCATTTGACTTTTGCACCCAAAGCTCTCAATTTTTAAAACTTTCTCCTCCACTGAGTATTACTCTGCAGAGCCTACCAGGGATTTTTTTATGTTCAGACTCAAGAGCCACCATAGGCCACAGTATACTAATAAGGCTGGGATTCAGAATCCAAAGCTCCCAGGAGGGAGGCAGTGGCATTCTCCTCCTGTGGAAAGCCTTGCAGTGTCCATGGGACAGTTATTGTGGTTTTCAGAGCATCTCTTCTGAGATGATTGCTCGAGTGCAAGAAAAGCTCATGGGGCAGATATCTGAGCAGCTGTAGCCTCACAGGAGCCAATATGCTCAAACTCTGCAGCACGGGCAGAGTTTCCAGGGTCCAGGCAAGGGCCATGTCCAGTTGTCAGAGCCACTCAGGAGAGCCTGGAGCTGACTTCCCATTAGGTAGATACACTTCTTCCACTCTAAATGTAACCTTCCTGTATGGAGTCATTTTATTATTAACAACATTGCCTAGCAACAGGTGACATATTACCTTATGAGGTTACCAGGGGAACAGAGTAGAGAATTAACCAAAAGGTTAAGTTCTTATGAAGAAGGGGAAAAAAGCTCTATTAACTCATTATCCATGATTGTCTTCTAAACCCTTAGAACAGCAGGTGACTAGGAGCATCTCTAAATCTCTCAGGTTATCAGAGAAATTGAACAACAAGCTGTCCTATTCAGACAGGAAGGGGATATTGACTTTTTCAAGAAAGAACCCAGAGGTTCTGAGTCACTGTTAAACTGTTAAACTATGAATAAAAAGCTATCTCAATAACCAGCACCTTCTTCTGAACAACTCTATCTAAATAGCTCCTCTTCCTGGAAGCCCTCCTTGACCACCTATAAAGTGTATCCTTCTCAGCTATTCTCCATCACACCATATTTTTTAAAAATTAATTTATTTATTTTAATTGGAGGCTAATTACTTTACAATATTTTGGTGGTTTTTGCCATATACTGACATGAATCAGCCATGGATGTACATGTGTCCCCCATCCTGAACCCCCCTCCCACCTCCCTCCCCATCCCATCCCTCAGGGTTGTCCCAGTGCCCTGGCCCTGAGCACCCTGTCTCATGCATCAAACCTGGACTGGCGATCTGTTTCACATGATAATATACATGTTCCAATGCTAGTCTCTAAAATCATCCCACCCTCACCTTCTCCCACAGAGTCCAAAAGTCTGTTCTATACATCTGTATCTCTTTTGCTGTCTCACATATAGGGTCATCGTTACCATCTTTCTAAATTCCATGCATATACTTTAATATACTATATTGGTGTTTTTCTTTCTGACTTACTTCACTCTGTATAATAGGCTCCAGTTTCATCCACCTCATTAGAACTGATTCAAATGTATTCTTTTTAATGGCTGAGTAATACTCCATTATGTATATGTACCACAGCTTTCTTATCCATTCGTCTGCCAATGGACATCCAGGTTGCTTCCATGTCCTGGCTATTATAAACAATGCTGCAATGAACATTGGGGTACACGTGTCTCTTTCAATTCTGGTTTCCTCGGTGTGTATGCTCAGCAGTGGGGTTGCTGGGCCGTGTGGCAGTTCTATTTCCAGTCTTTTAAGGAATCTCCACACTGTTCTCCATAGTGGCTGTACTGGTTTGCATTCCCACCAACAGTGTAAGAGCGTTCCCTTTTCTCCACACCCTCTCCAGCATTTATTGCTTGTAGACTTTTGGATCACAGCCATTCTGACTGGCATGAGATAGTACCTCATTGTGGTTTGGGTTTGCATTTCTTATTTCCTTCTCTAACCTTCCACTAAATGCTAACTTTAAAGGGTCCTGTTTATTTCCCTTTGGGATTATCACCCACACTCACACATTAGTCACTTTCTCTAAAGCATCTAATTTCATATCTAGAACATGGTGCATGCTTCAAATTCCTGTTCATCTCATGAAAGACCAGGGCAGTGAAGCAAACAGAATGCGCAGAGCTGTGAGTCCTCCCTGACATAAGGTGCATTTTGCAGTCGTATTCTGAATATTTCCCTCACTTCACTGGAAGAACAAAGGTTAAGATTCCCGTGGTTTGACCTTTTTCCCCTAAAACTTAGATCTAGATCTCTCATTATATCTGCCCCAGAGGTCTGACAAAAAGTCCACAGGAAGCCTTCCTAAACACATTCTAAACAGCTGCAGGTTTCATTTCAATGCCCTTTCAAATGCAGAAGGAACAGTCTGGCTTCCTGTGGCATTCCTTTGGGACCAGTCAGCTCTGATTCTCATTAGCATCCCTGGAGGTTAAACATGATGAGTTTGGCACAGAGAGCAAGCACTGCTTTTCTCTTTCCATACAGATCACTTTGATAAGCCCCAGCCTCAAACTTCAGCTAAACTCGAAGTAGAAGGAAGAGATTATTTCCCCTTTGATCCAGGGGGAAAACAAGTTCTTCGAAAAAGATGTCAAAATTAAGGGTTTACTTAAAAAAAAAAACTCACAATATAAGAAGAGGAAAATGTTTCCCTAAAGAAAACTTTAGAATTTAACTTCCTTTTCAGGCAAATTCATAAAAGAGAGGAATTCTGAGAAAACATTAAAGAAAAATTCTGCTCTTGCAGATTCCTGTGGTAGCTGAAATCATAGCAGCCGGTTCTTTGATGACGTTCTTTTACTAATAAATTTTTCAGCTGGAAAGAGAAACTGGCTTCCCAAAATGAGCATCAGCTCTGGATTTTTGTGGTTAGAATTTTGATGTGACTCATTGAAAACATACACTGGCATCAAGGAGGGCTGGGTGAGGCATGAATGGCGTGCCTAGGGACCCACTGTCCAGCCGTGATGCCTGGAGGTGTCGATTCTTACAAAATGGGATGAGTTTGTGCAGTGGGCTTGAATTTCAAACACCATGTTGACATCTCAGATATCCATGTCAGTTTTATCTCAAAGTTAAGGAAATTAGTAGGGACTTCTTTCTTCCCGGTTGGTTTAACACTTCTCACTCTGCTTGCCAGTATTTACTCTGGGAAAGAAAAGTGTATAACACCTTGAATTTCTGGATGGGCTCTTGGTTTGGTTGTTAATAGAGGAAGATGGAGTTTATTCCAGGTGACAGATATTTTAAGTGGCTTTTTGAGCTTAAAAGCAGGTGACCCAAGATTGGAGGTACCAGGAGCTCCTCATCAAAGTCCAAAGTGGGAGATGTCGCAGAAACTCTTCTTTCCTAGGGTAGCTGGCTCAAAACTTTATCTGTTCAGTTCACTGTGTGATCAAACTGATGCAGTGCCCTTTCCAAAAATGACATCATCAGGTATCTGGATATGCTGTCATCTCTAAGTATAACAGCTGGTGCTGGTCGTATTTTAAAATAAAATGGATGGAGATCAAGAGGGGATCAAGTGAACTTTAGTGTGTTTCTTTTACTAATTATTTCTCCATGTCCATTCTAGAAAACTACATAAAACAGGACAGATCAAAGCCAGCTTTTTCAAAAAGTGATGTGACTTGCAAAACTACACAAATTAAAATCACAATGAAATGCCTATCAGACTGGCTTGAACAATGCTTATAGCCAGTGCCAGATGGGGTGTGAAGAAAAAAATAGTGTCTTACACATCTTGCAAGATTGATACACAATTGATAAAGAGTTGTAAACTAGTTTAATCCAGCAATTTAGCTTCTGGGAATTAAACTTAAGGAAATAATTGTAAAGATAGACAAAGATGCATGTTCGCAGAGGTTCATTAAGTGTCATTTATTTGGAAAAGTATAAATGGAAGCAAACCAAATGGCCAAAATAGGTGATTAGTAAAGTATGGTACCTGAAAACAAGTGAATGCTATGAAGCCATTCATTAACTAGTTTTCATAAAGAGCTCATTCAATGAATGTTTGTGGAGTGCCTCTCCTAGGATGTCCACGTGCCATTCTGAACACTGGAGATTCAAGAAAACAAATTAAAATCTCTCTCTTTGAAAATCAGTAATCTAGTGAGACAGAAAGTCAATAGACAAGATAAATAAGTAAAATAATTATAGTATGTTATAGTCTGTTAGATAATTAAGTGCTAAGAGAAAAAGACATAAAAAGAGAAAGTGCATGAAGTAGGCTTTTTGACAGTGAGCCCTTTGAAGACGAGAGCCGTGGTTTCTTCTTCAGGCATCTGCAGTGTCTTGCATGTAGTAGCTGAACAAGTAAATGATTGTTAAACATTTATGAGTGGGCTTCAGACAGAAGGGTTGCTGTGTTTGGGGACCTCATGAGTATGGTTTCAGAGATACTCTAGACTTATTAGTAGTATGGTTGCCTGGAGCCTCATATGAGTAAGAGATGAAGCTTGAAGAGTGGTGAAATGTAGAATCAATTTGGGTTTTATTCTGAAAGCATTGGGGAGCCATTGACTGATTTAAACAGGTGAATAGCTTGATCTAGTTGGTGTCTTAGACGCATTACTTTGGGAGATGTAGACGGGGGTGAGAGGGAGGGAGCAAACCCGGAGAGAGGACCACCAGTTGCTGCTGCTGCTGCTGCTAAGTTGCTTCAGTCATGTCCGACTCTGTGTGACCCCATAGATGGCAGCCCACCAGGCTCCCCCGTCCCTGCAATTCTCCAGGCAAGAACACTGGAGTGGGTTGCCATTTCCTTCTGCAGTGAATGAAAGTGAAAAGTGAAAGTGAAGTCGCTCAGTCCGACTCTTAGCGACCCCATGGACTGCAGCCCACCAGGCTCCTCCATCCATGGGAATTTCCAGGCAAGAGTACTGGAGTGGGATGCCATTGCCTTCTCCGGACCACCAGTTAGGAGATGTTAATTGTGTATTACTGCTGCCAAGCACACACATGCATACACACACACACCCATCCCCAGAGATATCTGCAGCCAGTCCACATACATGCTGATGGCTTCCTGTGTGTCTCTGTTAAAAGTCCCATCTGGCCCAAGGAAAGAGCTTGGGTGAGTAGCAGCTTCCTGGAACTTCAGGAAGACAATTCCAAGGCATGTGCAGTGAAGTCTCTCAGGGGCTTCCCAGTCAATTCAGCCCAATTGCCCACAGCATTGACCCTCTAAGTAACACATTCGTTAATAGCCCCTCCCTCCCCAGTCTCACTTCCCCACTCCCCCACAGCATCTCTTGGACTGTCCTTCACACAGCTTGAACCAAAAAATAAAAAAGGTAGATGGGGATGTACTGCAGTTTTAGATAAGGTAGCCCATGAAAGTCACAGTGAGAAACAGGCAGGTGTGAAATCCTAAAGGAAGGAAGGGAGCTAGGTAGGTCTGGAAGAAAAATATCCATGCAGGACAGTACATGCTAATTCACTAAGCCTTGAGACAGCAGCATGCCTGGTGAGACAGCAGTCAGTGCGGCTGATGTAGAATGAATCAGGCCAAAGCTAATAAGATATGAGGTCAGGGAAAAAAAAAAGCTGAGGATGTTTAAGGAGGCATATTAAATTTTGTCTTTTACTTTGTGTGTAATGCAAACCCTTGGTCATTGAAAGAGTCTGTCTAAGCAGAGAGGAGCCTCTCGGACATAGGTTTAAGTGCTATCTCTCTGGCTGGCTGAAAGGGGACTAAAAGGAGAAAAGAACAGAAGCGTGGAGACCACAATCCAGGTGAAAGATGAGAGTACTTTGAATTATCTTGATAGCAGTGGTGGTGATAAGAAGCCTTTGGAAACCATGTTGTAGGAGAATTATTATCATGATAATTACTTAAAAGCAAGCAAAGAAATATGAAAGTTTGTCATGATTTTGTAGACTTGTAAAAAAAATTCCTTAAAGGGCATATTCCAGAATAATCACATTGGTTATCTTGGGTGGTTGGAGAATGCTTAAATCTTTCCAGTTTTCTGCATTATTTTTCTAGTCAAGGGAAGAGGGGCCTTCATAATTTGGAAGCTCAACAAAGGACCAAACCTCTGAACTCTCATTATCAGAACCACATGGAATATGTCTGTGGGGTTTTGCATTTCTACAGATCTCTGCTCCATTTCCTTTTGGAGAATAGCTTTCTCTTCCTCCCTTTCTTTCTCTTCTTCTAAATTCCACTGAGACCATGGAGGAAAACATACTACAATTGGCTTTTCAGAAAATGTTTTCGTGGGTTCAGGACTTAGACTGTTCCTGTCAAGGCCTCACTGTAAGAGCTGCTAAACTGGACGAACTCTGTGTAGCGCTGGCATGCTCTCTGGAGGACACAAGTAAAGATGTTAACTTTTGTTTTTACTCCCAAAGAATGTGCTGGTTTCCTACCTGGGTTAAGAGGAACCATTTCGATGGTTTCTGGTGTCCAAGAATATAGCATTTAAATTGTAGACTGAATGCTTTCTATTTATTTGAATTAAATTGTACACCCCTCTTGTTATTCTGGGCTTCCCTGGTGACTCAGAGGTTAAAGCATCTGCCTCCAATGCAGGAGACCCAGGTTTGATCCCTGGGTCGGGAAGATCCCCTGGAGAAGGAAATGGTAACCCACTCCAGTATTCTTGCCTGGAGAATCCCATGGATGGAGAAGCCTGATAGGCTACAGTCCACAGGGTTGCAAAGAGCTGGACATGACTGAGCAACTTCATTTGTTATTCAAAAATAACCGAGTGTGTTCATCACCAGACGTGTTTTGCATTGATGCTTCTGGGACTCCAAGGCTTGTTAGACATATTTTCCTTACAATCTTATTAGGAAACAATTCCATTTTCTTTTTATTTCCCTTCTGCTTAGTGACTAGAAAGTATGTAAGAAAACATTTTTATACCAAAAAAAAATCAACGGAATAAACTCATCAAATTGTAAAGATACAGAAGTGCTACATAAGCTCTTATCTTTTGTCAATGAACTTCTAATAAAAGGTGGTTAGATTGGCTTAGTGAGATAGTTCACACTGCTGATTAAATCAAGCTTGAATGATGCAATTCAACAGAGATTCTGGGCAACCTTATATTTGTACTAGAACGTTCTTCTGATAAGAGTTTAACTAATTAAGCCAAATGCAAGAAAATCATGTTTTAGTCATTGTTAAGTAAAGAATGTGTAGCTAGGCATTGCTGTTTATTTAAGGACATTTCCCCAGGTTTAGTCATAGGGCAATAATACCATTAGCATTAGTGATGATTCTAGTGATCATAACAGAGCGCTGAGGGTGAGTAAGCTCTGTGCTAAGCAGCTGACTTATATTATTTTACACAGTCTGAGGGAAAATTTATTATTATCGTTATTTTACAAATAAAGAAATGGAACATAAGAAAGCTAAACTAAAGAAATTCATTGCTCTTGTGATTTGCCATTTAGAGACTGAAGCTTTCAGAAGAGCTTTCATAGTATGATCTTCACTTGAAATTATTTAAAGGTTGTCTCGATAATATTGAACTTCTCTTGCCCATTGAACTCAGCAAGATGACTTGATGAGCTCAGAAAAATACACCTCCATTAAGTGTTAAAACTGATGTATGGATGTGGTAATCCTGACGACTTATGAACCTGCGTGTCTGGTTGTGATATTCTGATCATGCAGCCAGAGAACCAAGTTCTAGCCCAGATCTTGGTCATTTCTAGTTCCGTGTTGCTGTGCAAGTCTCTTAATGACTGGGGGCCTCGGATTCTCTAAACTGGGATCTTAGAAGATAGATTGGATTATTTCCAGGGTCTTTTCCAATTGTGACATTTAGAAGTGATAACCTGATTGCTGTCACTAGGATATGAATTTTAAGTAAGCCTGTCAGTGAGAGACCATAGGCTTCCTCACACAGATGCTTGATTCATCACAGAATTGGAACAAATCTGGGCTGAGGAACTAGGGAAGTCAGTTACTATATATATCCTAAATCCACTGGATATGCCTGAAATGAGTTTCAGAGGAGTGGCAATTTGAAGAGAAGATTTTAAAAAAAGGAAAAGGTACAGTTAGAAGAAGGACAAGTGGATTATGGGCAGCAAAGCAGAGCACACACCCGATGCCATATTTTAGGCATGCCTGGGTCTAATACCTGCTTCCAAAATGCCCATTTCCCCTGATAACTGGGTAAAATCATACTATTTCAGACTGAAAAGAACTTAGAAAGTTAACCTTTCTCTCACCTTTCACTGATGAGGAAATTCATTCCCTTAAGCCGTTACATGATAAAGTATTTGGAGCCACATTACCTTCATCTGATTTAATTAACCAATGTAATTTTAACATTTTCCGTCTTTGAATTCATAGAACAAGCTCAGAGCAATAAAATATTCTTCTCTCCATTGCTCCTTCAAAACTAACATCTGGAGAATTTAACACAAATAGAATTTAAATATAAATATGTACATTAGAGTTTTGATCCCCATACCCCAAGAGGGCCTTCATGGATACTGACTTTGTTTTTAATCAGTTAGACCTACAGATCAGTAACCGTATCCATCTACATTTTATCATTTAATCATTTCATCATTTCCCTCTAATCTGTTGTATTCTATGGCTGATTTTAAGAACAGAGTCCCTGGTGGCTCAGATGGTAAAGAGTTCACTTGCAATGCAGGAGACCCAGGCTCAGTCCCTGGGTTGGGAAGATCCCCTGGAGAAGGGAATGGCAACCCCCTCCAGTATTCTTGCCTGGGGAATTCCACAGATAGAGGAGCCTGATGGGCTACAGTCCATGGGGTCACAAAGAGTCGGACACAACTGAGTGACTTTCACTTATACTGATAATGAAAAAATAATGACTAAGCATGATAAATAAATAATGACTAAAATATATCATTCTTAGAAGACACAGAGCAAATAGTTGTTACTACTTCAATCATCCACTTTAGTTTTATTTTCTCAGATCATCTCTTAGTTGTGACATCATGTTGATGTGCTTTAAAAAGTACAGAATAAATCCAACCAAAAGCAAAATTGGTGACAGAAGATTCCTGAGTGTGAAATTAAGGCCCTTGTAAATTACTGAAATTATCATGCCATAATACAGCACTGCAGTGTATGTCCCCTCCACCCCCTGCCTCCCAGGAAAAGTTCAGACTTCAGAGAATATGAGAGGCAAGTAGCTGGATCTGGAAATAGAATGAGGGCTGGTGGTGCTGAGCCGTGGCCTTTGAAGACTAGTACCGCCATGGGCCCTTCTAACTGCCAGGGCTTGTCTTCAGAAATCACTGAGAGTCATTCAAATCCATACAGTTTCCCTGGCAACCGAAATAATCCATGGAGTCTTTTCAGATTTGGGGACTTCTTTGGAGACTTGAAATACAAGCATCACTACAACAAAAGTCTGTAGGAAAACCTACTGGTTTTAATTTGGTGAATCCCATCAAGATAGTTTGAAATCTAGGATATGATAAGAAGACAGTAAGTTTCTCTTTTTTTTTTTTCTTTTCTCTTCTTCTGCTTCTTTCTTTCACTTTTGTCACTACTTCGGAATTAAATCGAAATTTCTGGATATTTTCAGAATTTGAGGGCTATCTCTTCTGTAGTAATTCAATATGCTCTTTCTGGTTGAACAGATTTCCTTTTTGTTTCTCCCCCATGCTTTCCAAATGATAAAACTCCTGAAAAAATGAATAAATAGTGAAATAAGAAAGGAAAATTTCCTCTTTGAATCTTAGCTACATTTCTGCATAATATATCTCCCACAAAAAATGGAGAGAGTAGGGTACGCATCATTCTTTGCCTGAACTGGATTTGTATTCCCCAGACCAGAAAGGTGTTACCCAATGTGGGACCCAATTGGGATGCTAAGAGCCTTGCTCTTTGTAATTCCTGTGGTGTGCTTGGTGGACTGTATGATGGGATGAGCTCTTTCTTAATGCTGATGGGCTCTCTTGTTGTCCTGTTTTTCTCCTGGGGTTCAAGTCTACTCCCAAACTTGGTGAGAAACTGAGAGATGCATAGATGAGAAGACTTGGAACGGAGTTGCAGGGGCTGCATAACAACCTCTGAAGAGCAAGCACCCTGGAATTCAACAGCCAAGGATTTGAGGCCTTGCAGTTACTAGCTGGGCTTCTCAGATGGCATTAGTGGTAAAGAACCCGACTGCCAGTGCTGGAGACATAAGAGACATGGGTTCCATCCCTGGGTCAGGAAAATCCCCTGGAGAAAGGCATGGCAATTCAATCTAGTGTATTTGCCTAGAGATTCCCCAGGGACAGAGGAGCTTGGTGAGCTACAGTCCATAGCATAGCAAAAGATTTGGACACAACTGAAGTGACTTAGCAGGCATGCACAGTTACTAGCTATGTGTGGGTAGCTGCGATGAACTTCTCTGAAACCCCATTTCTTCTCCTATAAAATGGGACATTGAAATATCCATTCTCCTTCCTGTATCAGAGAGGGAAAAGGTCTTTATTTTCTAAAAGAATTGTCCTTCACCACAAATTCATCCTGGTACACGGTTGCTGCTAGAGTGACTGGATCTCGTGGTCTTCCTACAGGTTAGCTGTAGCCATGTGATAAAGGTGCATTCAGTGGGATTTGAGCAGAAGTAATGGGTGTTCTGTGCCTGGAACCTGAAAATGTTGAGTTTGTACATCTTGGCACACTCTGTACAAAGAAGGCACACTCTGCCTTCTTTCCCATGGCTGGGAAATGGTAGCGCCTGGAAGATCCAGCTTGGAACAGGGCTCATGAGAGCAGAGTCACTCTCCCAGCTCCTTAGCACTCACCTTTGCAAAACTAGGTGTGAAGAAGAAATACTTCTTTGATTGTACACTTTCTGTTACTCATTTGATGATATGTCTTCTTCCATTCTCTTATTTTCAACCTCTCTGCATCCTTTATATGTAAGGTTTTATCTCATAAGCATTACATTTTTGAGTTATTTCATCCACTTGGGCAATCTTGTCTTTTAATTTGTATATTTAGTATAATTATTGGCATATTGAGGCTTATATCTACCATCTTATTATTATTTTCTATTTAACTTATCTGTTTTATGTTCATAATACCTATTTTTTTAAACTGAAGGATAATTGCTTTATAATGTGTTTATTCTATATAATAATATGAATCAACTATATATATATATATCCCTTCCCTCTGAAGCCTCCCTCCCACTCCTCCCCTACTCCACCCCTCTAGTTCATCACAGAGCACCAAACGGAGCTCCCTGTGCTAACAGCAACTTCCCACCAGTTATCTATTTTACACATGGTGGTATATATAGGTCAGCTCTACTCTCCCAGTTTGTCCCAGCCTCTTCTACCCCTGCTGCATTCACGAGTCCATGCTCTGCTGCTGCTGCTGCTGCTGCTGCTGCTGCTGCTGCTGCTGCTGCTGCTGCTAAATCACTTCAGTCGTGTCCGACTCTGTGCGACCCCATAGATGGCAGCCCAGCAGACTGCCCCACCCCTGGGATTCTCCAGGCAGGAACACTGGAGTGGGTTGCCATTTCTTTCTCCAATGCATGAAAGTGAAAAATGAAAGTGAAGGAAGTCAGTTGTGTCTGACTCCTAGCGACTCCATGGACTGCAGCCCACCAGGCTCCTCTGCCCATGGGGTTTTCCAGGCAAGAGTACTGGAGTGGGTTGCCACTGCCTTCTTCAAGTCCATGCTCTACATCTATTCTATTCTGTGTCTCTATTCCTTCCCTGCAAATAGGTTTATTTTATACTTAAATGGCAATATTAGTTTACATATATATTTCTCTCCTACTTGAGATCCTCAAGGTCAGGTGTTTTGGTTAATCTTCATAATGAAAGTAGCTAAGCACATAGTCATTTCAGACACTTTACTGCACACTTCATGAGAATAAATTCACTTCATTCACATATCCATTCTGTGAAGTAGATGCTATTTTAACCCTCATTTCACAGAAAAACAATTAGATACTCAATGAGAATTTAACTTGTTCAAGATTCTCCTAATTGGATGTGTTGAAAAGAGAGTAGTTGTTCAATAAATATCTTCTGAATGACAAAGGAAAGAATGAGCCCCACGGGTGACTGTTCATGTCCCCATGGCTGACAAGGCTTTTCTACTCACGTGCCTTTCTTAAGGGATTAACTTGTGTCCAGTGACCATTAAAGGCAATAGATGAGCTAAGGAACTAGATGTAGTTGAGGTGAAAGGGTTTATAAATTTGTCATCCGATTTAACAGAAAGAAATATTACCTGTCTGCTATCAGACAGGTAATAAATTGATTAGACCTTATTGATTCACGATACACTGTGGAAAACTCTGAAAGAGATGGGAATACCAGACCACCTGACCTGCTTCTTGTGAAATCTGTATGCAGGTTAGGAAGCAGCATTTAGAACTGGACATGGAACAACAGACTGGTTCCAAATAGGAAAAGGAGTACATCAAGGCTGTATATTGCCATCCTGCTTATTTGACTTATATATAGAGTGTATAATGAGAAAAACTAGGCTGGATGAAGCACAAGCTGGAATCAAGATTGCAGGGAGAAACATCAATAACCTCAGATAAACAGATGACACCACCAGTATGGCAGAAAGTGAAGAAGAACTAAAGAACCTCTTGATAAAAGTGAAGAGGAGAGTGAAAAAGTTGGCTTAAAACTCAACATTCAGAAAACTAAGATCATGGCATTCAGTCCCAACGCTTCATGGCAAATAGATGGGGAAACAGTGGAAACAGTGTCAGACTTTATTTTTCTGGGTGGGCTCCAAAATCACTGCAGATAGTGACTGCAGCCATGAAATTAAAAGATGCTTATTCCTTGGAAGAACAGTTATGACCAACCTAGATAGCATATTAAAAAGCAGAGACATTACTTTGCCGACAAATGTCCGTCTAGTCAAAGCTATGGTTTTTCCAGTAGTCATGTATGGATGTGAGAGTTGGACTATAAAGAAAGCTGAGAGCCAAAAATTGCTGCTTTTGAGCTGTGGTGTTGGAGAAGATGCTTGAGAGTCCCTTGGACTGCAAGGAGATCCACCCAGTCCATCCTAAAGGAGATCAGTCCTGAGTGTTCACTGGAAAGACTGATGTTGAGTGATGTTGAAGCTGAAACTCCAATACTTTGGCCACCTGATGCTAAGAGCTGACTCATTGGAAAAGACCCTGATGCTTGGAAAGATTTAAGGCAGGAGAAGGGGACAACAGAGGATGAGATGGTTGGATTGCATCACTGACTCAATGGACATGAGTTTGGGTAAACTCCGGGAGTTGGTGATGGAAGGGAGGCCTGGCATGCTGCAGTCCTTGGGGTCACAGAGTCGGACATGACTGAGTGACTGAACTGAACTGAAAATTAATTAATCAAGAAATATCTGTGTGTACATGTATTTTGCAACATTACTAATTAAACAATAGAAGAAATAACACCAGAAAGAGTTGAATTAAATAATTCCTTCTGAGTTATAGCATGTAGAGGGTAAAGAGTTGTCCAAAGGACTATTTTTTCACACTGAGTTCTTAGGCAGCATTTCAAGTTCTATCCATGTGCATGTGATCATTTGAAATATTTCATGTTTCTCATAAAGCAACTTTTCACCTCTACTGAGGATGTAGAAAGCGGAAAAGAAGTGTCCCTTCCATCTTTGCCACTATACTAAAAAATACCAGATACTCACTCAACTCACAACTTTATTTGAACCCATCTGAGAGCTGTCAATCATCTGAAATCTAAAGCCAAACAAGCATTTTCAAGAAGACATGACATCTGAGCACTCAGTTCATGGCAAATGAGAAAGCCAGCAAGCCATTAAGAGGAAGCTAGCAAAGGCCAACCGAAGACCAGCATCTGCTTAGTCTGATGCTGAACTTGAAAGGCAGGGTATGCCCTTCCTCTGCCTCAATCATCAGCACCAAGCAAGTGTCAAGTTACAAAACAGAGTTTTATCTTTGGAGCAAGAATAAAAGCAGAGAGAAAAGGCCCTTCAAGGGACAGGTGTAAAGAAACTGTCAAGCTGCAGGCGGACCAGATACTGAGGAGACCCTTTGGCAAACCAACACCCACCCTAAAGCCCAAGTAATGCTGCAAGTTACTCACACAGCATTACTTGGGTATAAAGGCAATCCCAGAAAAAACAAATCCTAAGTTCAGGGGACACTCCTGTCTAACTTAATTCAGGTCCACAAATGGAAGTTTTAGTGAAGAGAAGTATGTCCATTTCCAACCATGTTATTGATGTTCAGTTCCAACCTTAAATGCTGTCACGTTTATTGCTACAATACACCCTTTGCTCTTTCCCTCCTGGACACTTGTACCATAGACTGGCACTGCTGATGGTCAGCACGGCTCCCTCTTTCTGGGCAGTGGCAGGTACCACGGGAAGACCGTGCCTTCCATTCAGACACTTTAGTTCAGGTGTCAACCATGCCACCCAGAGACCTTGAAGGCTGTTTAACTCCAAGCATCAGTTTCTTTATGTGAACTAAGGGCTTTAAAACCTACTTCAAAGGATTTTTATGACAAGGAAGTGACTTGCTGAGTATAAAGAGCTTAGTACCCTGAATCTCTGGTGACTCATAGACACTGAGCAGAGACTGGTCAGTCATGGCTCAGGGACTGAATGACAGATCTTCTTTGCACTCTGCTCGCTGATGTCTCTTCCTGGTTCATAACTTTCTAGTTCAGTGGTTCTAAGTGAGAGGATTGTACAAACTGGGGGAAGGACTGTTTGGGGTTGTTATAGAACTTGGTGTATGAAGGGGATCCTTCTTGGATTTAAAAGATAGGAGTCGTAGGTGTTGGATTTCCTGAACAGGAGAGAGAAACCACACAAGGAACAATTCTCTATTCTGCATTTGGCATGAGCTTCGAATGTCTCTTTGGACATTTTTGTAACTGAAAGCCTGTTTGTAATTATTTGAGCTAAGAAAATAACTCCATATGATCTACAAAGTCTTCCTAGCACCATTTTTAATATCACTGATTTAGCCAAGAATGCAGCCACAATGCAGATTTAGGGAAGATAGTTTTTCGTTCAAAATTTCACTAAGAGTTGTTCACTGTTTTGGAAAATTCTATTACTAATGGCAGTTGTTGACTGTATAGAGCTTCTCCATCTTTGGCTGCATAGAATATAATCAATCTGATTTCGGTGTTGACCATCTGGTGATGTCCATGTGTAGCGTCTTCTCTTGTGTTATTGGAAGAGGGTGTTTGCTATGACCAGTGCATTTTCTTGGCAAAACTCTATTAGTCTCTGCTTCATTCCGCATTCCAAGGCCAAATTTGCCTGTTACCACAGGTGTTTCTTGACTTCCTACTTTAGCTTTCCAGTCCCCTATAATGAAAAGTACATCTTTTGGGGGTGTTAGTTCTAAAAGGTCTTGTAGGTCTTCATAAAACCGTTCAACTTCAGCTTCTTAAGCATTACTGCTTGGGGCATAGATTTGGATAACTGTGATATTGAATGGTTTGCCTTGGAGACGAACAGAGATCATTCTGTCGTTTTTGAGATTGCATCCAAGTACTGCATTTTGGACTCTTTTGT
>SJYF01008752.1:768514-781645 GCA_006410515.1 Procapra przewalskii | reverse complement strand
TCAAATATAAATATTCATTAAATATTATCAATAATATTTCAAGATCTTGATTAAATGATAGTGCTTACATACTTTATGAATTAACTAAAATTGATATAAAATTATTTATTCATTGTTCTAAGTAAATATTTTGAGTGCTGTGTGCCACACCCTGTGCTCAGCACCAGGATGTACCAGTAAACAAAGCAAACAATATTCCTTGATGTTTATGGAGCTTCTGTTCTGCAGAAAAGCACCTTTACAAAGGCACTATAATTATCTTGGCAAAACAAATGAGGATACTGAGCATTATAGTCATCCAGGGCTTTGCCCAAAGTTACATAGCTTGCTGGTGACAGAGCAGAATTTGGAAACTGGATCTGCCTGGCCCCAGTGCCAGTTATTAACCAGTGGTCTACACTGCAGTAATGAATGTGCATCTTCTATTCACACCCTCAGCCTACTGTATGCAAGTTGCGGTTGTTTAATCAGAAAGTCATGTCTGACTCTGCAACACCATGGACTGTAGTCCGTCAGGCTCCTCCTTCCTTGAGATTCCCCAGGCAAGAAGACTAGAGTGAGTTGCCATTTCCTTCTCCAGGGGATGTTCCCAACCTAGGGATTGAACCCACATCTCCCGCATTGGCAGGTGGTTTCTTTACTATCTGAGCCACCAGAGAAGCGCTGAAGTATGCAATACTCCTTTTCATTTCCAGTAATAGCCACACTATATGAGAAATTAGAGGAAAAGGGAGATAAGTGAGTCACTTTTAAGTGCCCCAGGGATTTCATGAGAGTGTAGGAGAAATCCACAGAGACCAGTACCTGGTCACACAATGTTGCTTTCAAGTTTGTTTCCTTTTGAGAAATTCAGAGGCTTGTAAAATGGCTGAAGTTAGCAATTGCATTTCATTTTTTTTTAGCATGCCTGTTATTTGTTTAATTAAAAGTGATAAAAGGGAATGACACTGGAAAACAATTCCCTTTATATCAGAGGTATTGGACACCAGGTTTGTAAGCAATTCTTACAGTGTAACTGAAAGAACTTGCCTTAATATCTGGGGGAATTTTGTATCTAAATCCCTACCCACCACTTCAAACCATGAGGATAGCCAAAAAGGATGTGAAATGCTCTCCCTGACAAGATATTTATAGATTTTTCTTTTTTATAGAAGTGACAGAGGAGAAAGAAATTCTTTCTCAAAGGCCTGCCAACCTCAAGAAAATAAAGCATTTCTTTACCTTCCTCTTCCCTGCAAAATAATTATTATGATTATTTAACTTCTATTCTGATGCCAGTTAAAGTGTATAGATAAAATCCTGCTGGAAGTAGATAGCTTTTAAAAGGGGCAATTACTCAGGTCTTTCGAAGTTTCCTTAATCACAGTTTGAGCACAATCAAAGTGTTGTCATTCCAATGATGTTTCGCTAGATGGACACTGTTAATAAAATCTAGCTCTCCTCAGAGGAGGCTCAGAGGCTGCAGTACAGCAGTGACACCAAACCGTCCAGGTGGCAGTTTCTTCAGACTGGTGACGCGCCAGAGGAAAACCAAGGGACCAAGTCCCAGGGCAGACTTAGAGGGCACGCATTCATGAAAGAGCTGTGTTAACTGGGTTGTACTCCCAAGAACACAAGTAGGCAAGTCTGAGCTGGAAAACTGAGTTGGTTGTTGATTGTGTCCACATGGCTTCCTCTGTGAGAATCTGCACAGAGCCCAGGACAGAACTGGAGCAAACAACATTCCAGGATAGCAGGTGATGAGGAAACCACCCCGTTCTCCTAAAGTTAGGCACAGCAGCCCAGCATGCTGGTTTTCTAAAGTGAAGCAGGAAATCGGGCACATGCGAGAATCTCTTTTGGTTTGTTTGCTTATTGACATCAATCTTGCACTTGGTCTGGCTAAGTGAGACTCATGGACCCATAAAGGAATCCAAGTATAGTAGATTCAAGTTAGACAGGGCTGGCCAGGGGTTTGAGTTCCTTTGCTTACAAGTTGTATAAACTTGGGTAAGTCACCTGATCTTTCTGAACTCATTTCCCAATGTTGTTATAAGTTAATCCAGCTCATCATGTTGTTATAAGTGTTGAACAAACAAAAAATACTCTAAAAAATGCTTACATATGGAAGTTATGACAAAGTATAATGCCTTTCCCTATTAGAAGGCTATAGTGAAGTGAAGTCGCTCAGTCATGTCCGACTCTTTGCGACCCCATAGACTGTAGCCTACCAGGCTCCTCTGTCCATGAGATTTTCCAGGCAATAGTACTGGAGTGGATTGCCATTTCCTTCTCCAACTGACTATTATCTAATGAGACATCTAGCCAGTTGCTCAGTTGTGTCCAACCCTTTGCGACCCCATGGACTGCAGCATGCCAGGCTTCCCTTCCATTATCAGCTCCTGCTCAAACTCGTGTTCATTGAATTGGCGATGCCATCCAACCATCCTCTCCTCTGTCATCCCCGTCTCCTCCTGACTTCAGTCTTTCCCAGCATCAGGGTCTTTTCAAATGAGTCAGCTCTTTGCATCAGGTGGCGAAAGTATTGGAGTTTCAGCCTCAGCCTCAGCCTCAGTCCTCCTAATGAATTTTCAGGACTGATTTCCTTTAGGACTGGCTGGTTTAATCTCCTTGCAGCCCAAGGAACTCTCAAGAGTCTTCTCCAACACCACAGTTCAAAAGCATCAATTCTTTGGCGCTCAGCTTTCTTCACAGTCCATCTCTCACATCCATACATGACCACTGGAAAAATCATAGCTTTGACCAGACAGACCTTTGTTGACAAAGTAATATCTCTGCTTTGAATATGTTGTAAGTAATAGCTTTTCTTCCAAGGAGCAAGTGTCTTAATTTCATGGCTTCAGCCACCACCATCTGCAGTGATTTTTGGAGCCCCCCAAAATAAAGTCTGTCACTATTACCATAGTTTTCCCATCTATTTGCCATGTAGTATTGGGACTGGATGCCATGATCTTCGTTTTTTGAATGTTGAGTTTTAAGCCAGCTTTTTCACTCTCCTCTTTCACTTTCATCAAGAGGCTCTTTAGTTCTTCTTTACTTTCTGCCATATGGATGGTGTCACCTGCGTATCTGAGGTTATTGATATTTCTCCCAGAAATCTTCATTCCAGTTTGTCCTTCATCCAGCCCGGCATTTTGCATGATATACTCTGCATATAAGTTAAATAAGCAGGGTGACATATACAACCTTGAGATACTCCTTTCCCAATTTGGAACCAACCTGTTGTTCTATGTGTGGTTCTAACTGTCGCTTCTTGACCTGCATACAGACTTCTCAGGAGGCAGGTAAGGTGGTCTGGTATTCCCATCTCTTAAAGAATTATCCAGTTTGTTGTGATCTACACAGTGAAAGACTTTGGCATAATCAGTAAAACTGAAGCAGATGTTTTTCTGATATTTTCTTGATTTTCCAATGATCCAGCAGATGTTGGCAATTTGATCTCTGGCACCTCTGCCTTTTCTAAATCCAGCTTGAACATCTGCAAGTTCATGGTTCACATACTGTTGAAGCCTGGTTTGGAGAATTTTGAGCATTGCTTTGCTAGTTAGTGAGATGAGTGAAATTCCTCATCTAAGAGGTGATGAATTCAAATTTCCAAGTTGGATTGGGGATTGGAGGACATGGGCTCTGGAGTTGGAGAGAACTAGGGTAGATTTCTGCTAATTATGTTATTTTGAACAAATTAGGTAGTCTTTTAAGTCAGTTTTCTCCTCTTGAAAATGGATATATTCATAATAACTCATAGATTTATTAGGAGGATTCACTGAGGTATTATGGGCAAGACTTGTTAGCCCAGTGCTTGACAAGTAATGAGTAGCACATTTTTGGTAAAATAAAAAATACCCTATAATTGTGGTAAGAAGCAGGATATGGCCTAGAACCCGATAGGATGTGCAGCCAGACAGGAGAGGCAGGGAAAAGAAGATAATCAAGGTATGGGATAAGATCAAGGTACTGGATAAGAAAACAGAAGTGTGGACATGAGCTCAGAATGAAGACGATTCAGACAAGCACCGTGCTCTGCTGGGATGTCTCTGGTTTTCTGTGTTCTCACCCACACATCTGCAGTTCCCATGCATCTGCCAGGTTCTAGAACTCTGCCGTGCAATGAGAGATCTGCTGAAAACAAGACAGCTTCATTTTTGCCTTCATTATTGGAGCTGATGATGCTGCTGGAAAAGTTGAATAAGCAGTGATGGGACAAAGGGGAGAATGACTTTGCCAGGAAACCTTTACACATGTCAGAGAAGGGATGACCCAGAGCATGGTGAGCTGTTGGGATGGAAAGCACTGTAGCTTGGTGACTCTCCTGGTTATGGTGCTGTTACCAGGGGTGCTGTGCCATCAGCTAGTATTGGCAACACCAAATTGTCAAATACACTTGCTCAGGCAGCTCAGATGAATTTATTCATTATGAGACCTTGTGCCTGGAGGATAGAGTTTGGGTTACTCTGTGACACAGGCCTGGCCATTCACAGTCACCTGGAAATAAGAGTTGAGATCAAAGAGCTCTTGAAATTTTCTGTGCCATGGGTACTTTGTAGTACAGCTCTGCCCATAAATCCCCCTTAGAATAATATTTAGAAACGACCAAAATAAAATACAAAAATTTGTAAAGGGATCCGGTTATAGTAAAACAGTTATCAAAATATATAGATTCCTATTTATAAAATAATACATGCTTCTTTTTAAATGAATAAAATTATGAGGACTAGCTATGGGTGCAATAATTACCATCATTTCAAAATAGTGTTGAGTATAAATGATTATTTGAGGTATTAGAAACAATTGTAATATGATTGGAAAAAGATTGTGATTTCCATCATTGACAAAGTCATGGTTATTGCTTATCTTACTGTGGTTTGTTGTCAACAAAATAATGCTGCATTTCAGTTAAAATTTGGTGAGCGTGGCAAGGGCATTTGGACCCAGCCAAATTCACAGACACTGAATTTCCACCATGAACTTGCAGAGGTGTGGACCTCAGATTAGATCCCCTGTTTAGATGCAGGCAGAAATAAAGCTGGGGCCAGAGACTCCCGCAGTCACTGACCCACATAGATGCAAAGTATGACCTACTTCCCTCCACTGAAATATTTACTGCAGGGAATGAAAGAAGACAAAGGACATGTATTAGGCCCCTCTGGTTGCCACAACAGACTAGCACAGACTGAGTGGCTTAAGCAACAAGATGTACTTTTCTCATAATTCTGGAGACTGGAAATCCCATGTGAAGGTGCCCGCAGCCTTGATTTTGGGGAGACTCTGTCTTCCTGGCATACAGACACTCACTTTTTTGCTGCATCCTCAAACGGCCTTTCTTCTGCACTCTGGTATCTCTTCCACTTCTTAAATGGCCACCAGTCCTGTCAGATCAGGCCCCACCACTGAGACCTCATTTAGTCACAGTCACCTGCTTAAAGGATGCATGCATGAACGTGCATGTGCTCACCTGTTGCCCGCAGCATCTCAGTTCTCCGTGACCTCACTACTCCACTGCTCCTGGAAATACTTAAGTTTGCAATCCTGATGTTCAGAACTTCCCCAAGAGACAGTCTAATAAATGTAAATTTTTTTCCATGCCTTTACTTTTCCAGTGATAGTTTATCACTTCCTTGAAATTGACACCTCAGCCAAGTGCCCAGATTGGCCATTAATTGTGGTTTGGTTAAACCCAGGGGTGGGGAAGCCTGGTGGGCTGCCGTTTATGAGGTCACACAGAGTTGGACATGACTGAAGTGACTGAGCAGTTAGCAGTAAACCTAGCAAATTCTCTAAAACATAGAGATTGTAAAGATGTGTATTCTTAGCACATCAGTGGTTAGGGCAGAGAGACAAGGGGAGGAGACAGAGATTGGGACATCAGGGGTGGCCTTTACAACCTTGTCAAAATTATGCCAGAGGCAGGCTGTACAAATGTAGCCTAGTGATTATGCAGGCTAGTTAAATAAAACTTAGCATGCTAATTTCTCTCCTTTTCTAGATCATCACAGTGGTATCTTTGTATTCATAATATACCTGCTGTTAGAGCAATTCAAACAACTGATGGGGGAGGCAGCCGTAAGAATCAGAGTCTAAATTCTATTATAAAATAAAACTCTCTATTTCTGTCATTTGATCAGATAATTTTTAACTAAGCAGGAATCTGTCAACTGACCTTCATTTTATGTCCCATAGACCTAGTGAAAAGATTTTTTTTTTCCCCTTTCCCGCTACTTCCTACTGTGTTAAACTGGCAATTTTCAGAGAAACACCTCCTGTCAGTTAATGCGAATCAGCCTTGACTTTTGCAGATTGAGTTTTGTAAATTGGTTTTATTGAAAGTGAGAAATGGCATAAAGAACTAAAGAAGGGAGAAAAATTAAGAATATGCCCAAAGAACAGAGGCCTTGTCATAATCTTGCTTTTAGATAAGTGATCATGAGTTTGGGGGGCTTCCCACCAGGGAATCCACCTGCAATACTGGAGACCCAGGTTCGATCCCTGGGTCAAGAAGATCCCTTGGAGAAGTCAACAGCAACCCACTCCAGTATTCTTGCCTGGGAAATCCCATGGACAAGCAGCCTAGAGGGCTATAGTCCATGGGTCACAAAGAGTCAGAGACAAATGACTTAATGACTAAATGACCACAAGCTTTGGATCTGGAGCCATATGAGATAGCTTAGGGGTCTCTTCCAGGTTCAGACGCTGACATTTTCCACACTGATCTATGCACAGGGAGCAGTAAATTATAGTCACTTTCCACCTCTGAGGTATTGCAAGGGTTAATGACTTTACAATGCATCTTCCGCACTAGGATTTGAATGGTCTCTTTGCAGAGAAAATTATTGCTGTAGTCCTTTGACATTGTACTGTTCATCCAAAGAGATGATGTTGAATGGTCTCCCTGAATTTGAATCTGACAGTTTTCAGACTGTGAGTTTCTCTCTGTGCTCTCCAGAATTGTCTCAAATGCCTTAATAACACTTGATTTCATAGGAAGGGTTTTTTTTTTTTTCATCTTTCATTGTTGACTGTTGTGATTATGTTGAAGTATATTTTTTAAATTTTTTCTAATATTTAAAAAATTTTCTCTGGGTAGAAAGGTTGAATGTTGGGGGAGGGGAAGGTGATACACTGCAGTTTTCATTGGTCTGCCATATCTGAATTATAGCTAGCATTACTAGTTTCTCTTCAAAGAAGAAAGAATGATTTATGGTGCAGAATTTGATACAGAGTATCAAACCCAGTGATCTACTTTGATGAGAATAATTCAACTCATCCAACTCTATAAATCTACTTTCTTTAAGCATTTTGTTATTTCAGGATGTTTATGAAATGAAAAAGAATGGCAAATATTTATTGAATACTTTAGTGTACTATGAACTGTGCCAGGCAGGCACTTTAACTGCATTAACTAACTTCATATATAAACCCCAGTAAAGATTAATACTATCCTTTTTCCATAAGAAAGAGCTCAGTGAACTTTATATTTTTTGTGTTCTCCTGCTTGGGAATATGTTATCATATTCACAAGGTTCTTCAGGTTAGAAGCCTGTCCAGTTTCTTTTGCCTGGTATTTCCCAAAGTTACCAAACCATGGAAATTATTCTCCCATGGAACACTGATTAATACTAAAATTCCCTGTAATATAGTTGGGAAAGCCCTGCCTCGTACATTCTCAAGTATGCACAGTTTCTGAGCACCTCTGGTCACACCACATACATATTCTTACTTATACAGTGCTTTTTGCCTAAAGTGCCCTATCTCAGTCTACTCAAACACCACCCACCATTTAAAGCTTAGAATATTTTTGTTTTTACCTCCGTTGGGAAATCTCACCCAGTGACCCATGTTATCTCCCTTTGCTTAATAAAAACAAATGAAATCGGTTTTCTAGCACTTGGACTGTCTCTTGCTACTACTTGCTCCCAAGTCTGCCCTCTGCATTTGATTCTGAACTCCTTAAGGATCCACTTTAATTGCTGTATACCTAACTGCTACCTTAGAACTTGACACAAAGTAGATATTCAGTGAACACTGAAGGAATAAGTCATTGATCCTTTTGTATTCGAAGAAATAAAAGTGTTTAATAGCTTCCCTCGTGGCTCAGATGGTAAAGAATCTGCCTCCAATGCAGGAAACCCAGGTTTGATCCCTGGGTCAGGAAGATCCCCTTGAGAAGGGACTGGCAAGCCACTCCAGTATTCTTGCCTGGAGAATTCCATGGACAGAGGAGCCTGGTGGGTCCATTGGGTCTCAAAGATTTGGACATGACTGAGCGACTAACACACAGACAATACATTGTTCAAGAAAACAGAAGTGATCCTAAATGGAGAGAAGTTACGTAGGAGGGCAGAGGCAAGAAAATGCAAGCTAACTGTAAAAAATACAAGTGTGATCTTGGCTGTTAAGTTTGGTCACTTTATTTTTATGGGGGCTTTCCAGGTGGTGCTAGTGGTAAAGAACCCGCCTGCCAATGCTGGTGACTTTATTTTTGCCAGTGCAAAAATATGGATGTGCTGTAATTCGTGGCAGTAACAGCAATCACAGTTTTTGGAGATTTCTCAAGTGCCTGTTACTATTCTCCTCTTTCACATTAGCTTATGAAAGAACATCTTCACAAAGTAATTGCAGTTCTTACACACTGTCTCCACCAATAAGGTATTTTTTAAAAAATATAAATTTAATCCCAGACTGTAGAATGTTCCAGTGACTTCCAAAACAGCAGGCAAAACAGATGTTGCCCTGACTTCCACTCACCGGGATGTGACAGCCACCTTGATTGCCCTTTTCCAGCCATTTAATTTGGTTATTTAGGGAGGCAGTGACTTTGATGCATCTGTAAGAGGTAGCCTGGCATAAATCAGATCCTCTTACATTTCTCTAAGAAAAAAAACTCTGCACCCTTTTCATCTGAGAATTGCATTATTTCTACAGTGAGGCTGGAAAAGAAGAGAGATGAGTCATATTTCCCAGGATTCTAGAACAAATGAAAAATCTGCCAGCCTGGCAAGTAGGTAATGCTGCTATTCAGAAGACACGTGCAGATGACCAGATCGCCAACAGATGCTCATAAAATGTTCTTTCCCTCCTTTTGTCACCTAAGAATGAATTTTACATCTTTTCCCCCCCTTTAATTTCCACATATTTCCAGAGCTCTGAATTCTGCCTGACATTAGTGAGGCCTGGCATGCAAACACAAATAAGGAAAAGGCCCTGTGTCAGATGGTTCACTATTGGTTACAAAAAGCAGATACATAAATAACTAACTGTCTTCCATACAGATAATGGCAAAACTTCAACTGGCTTCCACCCAAGAGAGACCAGCATTTTGCCAGGCTCAATGATGTATTAACAATCCTATAATGAGAACACCAGCTGTCAGCCATGAGAAATATTAAAACAGGGAACAGAACATTTTCAACAGTTCACTTAATGAGTTCCAGCACGTGCTTGCCCATGTCCACTCAGCATCCTTGCATCTTCTTACGCGCATGCTTTAAAACCTTCTGTGACTCCTCAGTGCCTCCTGGAGAAAGCTATGCTTCATTTTCAGCATTTCATGGTGCTATGGTTGAGTAATTTAGAGTTTATTTCCTAGAATTATACATGCTGTAACTCAACTGCTCTGTGACCTTGAGTAAGTTTCTTAGACTCTGTTTCCTCTCCTGTTGGATGAAGTAATAATAGTGTCTAAGTCATAGGGTTTAGAGACATTTAAATGATGTAGTCTTTGTCAAGTGTGTGCATATAATAAAAGTAGAAACGATGATGGTGGGAAAAGTTGTGGAGGTGATGAAGGTAGAATAGGAAAGAGGTACAAATTTTAGATTTTTGTTTTCCACTATCGAATACATTGTTACATTAATATATTTGGGTACATATATGTAAGTGTATAGATATATATGTATGTTTATATATATCTATTCATATATGTAGACTTCCCTGGTGGTTCAGAGGGTAAAGCGTCTGTCTATAATGCGGGAGACCCAGGTTCGATCCCTGGGTTGGGAAGATCCCTGGAGAAGGAAATGGAAATCCACTCCAGTACTATTGCCTGGAAAATCCCAGGGACAGAGGAGCCTGGTAGGCTACAGTCCATGGGGTCACAAAGGGTCGAACACAACTGAGTGACTTCACTTTATTCACATATATATGTGTGTGTGTGTGTAATTTTAATTAACCTATCTTAGTTTGAAAAAACATTTCTTCCGTTTACTTGATATGGGACAGCTGACTTTAACTTAGCCTTAGTCTTCCATCTATAAAATAGGAATAGTGATAGCGCCCACTTCTAAGAAGTAGGTTTGTCATAAGGATGAAATGGTATAAACCATTTCTTAATATATTTATTTTAATTGGAGGCTAATTACTTTATAATAGTGTAGTGGTTTTTGCCATATATTGACATGAATCAGCCATGGGTGTACCCAAGTTCCCCACCCTGAAGCCCTCTCCCACCTCCCTCCCCATCCCATCCCTCTGGGTCATCCCAGTGCACCAGCCCTGAGCACCCTGTCTCATGCATCGAACCTGGACTGGCGATCTGTTTCACATGGTAACAGACTTGTTTCAGTGCTATTCTCTCAAATCATCCCACCCTTACCTTCTCCCACAGAGTTCAAAAGTCTGTACTTAACATCACTGTCTCCTTTGCTGTCTTGGATATAGGGTCATCATTACCATCCTTCTAAATTCCATATCTATGTATTAATATACTGTATTGGTGTTTTTCTCTCTGACTTACTTCACTCTGTATGATAGGCTCCAGTTTCATCCAGCTTATTAGAACTGATTAAAACACATTCTTCTTAATAGTTGAGTAATATTCCATTGTGTATATGTACCTCAGCTTTTTATCCATTCATCTGCTGGTAGACATCTAGGTTGCTTCCATGTCCTGGCTATTGTGAACAGTGCTGGGATGAACATTGGAGTACACGTGTCTCTTTGAATTCTGGTTTTCTCAGTGTGTATGCCCTGAAGTGTTATCCCTGGGTCATATGGCAGTTCTATTTCCAGTCTTTTAAGGAATCTCCACACTCTTCTCCATAGTGGCTGTACTGGTTTGCATTCCCACCAACAGTGTAAGAGGGTTCCCTTTTCTCCACACCCTCTCCAGCATTTATTGTTTGTAGACTTTTTGATAGCCATTCTGACCAGCATGAGATGGTAACTCATTGTGGTTTTGATTTGCATTTCTCTGATAATGAGTGATGTTGAGCATCTTCTCATGTGTTTGTTAGCCATCTGTATGTCTTCTTTGGAGACATGTCTGTTTAGTTCTTTGGCCCATTTTTGGATTGGGTCATTCATTTTTCTGGAATTGAGCTGCAGGAATTGCTTGTATGTCTTTGAGATTAGTTGTTTGTCAGTTGCTTCATTTGCTATTATTTTCTCCCATTCTGAAGGCTGTCTTTTCACCTTGCTTATAGCTTCCTTAGTGGTGCAAAAGCTTTTAAGTTTACTTAGGTCCCATTTGTTTATTTTTGCTTTTATTTCCATAACTTTGGGAGGTGGGTCATAGAGGATCCTGCTATGACTTATGTCAGAGTGTTTTGCCTATGTTCTCCGCTAGGAATTTTATAGTTTCTGGTCTTACATTTAGATCTTTAATCCATTTTGAGTTTATTTTTGTGTATGGTGTTAGAAAGTGTTCTAGTTTCATTCTTTTACAAGTGGTTGACCACTTTTCCCAGCACCACTTGTTAAAGAGATTGTATTTTCTCCCATTGTATATTCTTGCCTCCTTTGTCAAAGATAAGGTGTCCATTGATTGAAGTTACTCAGTAGTGTCCAACTCTTTACAACTCCATGGACTGTAGCCCAACAGGCTCCTCCATCCAAGGGATTTTCCAGGCAATAGTCCTGGAGTGGATTGCTATTTCCTTCTCCAGGGGATCTTCCCAACCCAGGGATTGAACCCGGGTCTCCCTCATTGTAGACAGATGCTTTACCGTCTTGAGACCCCAGGGATTTATCTCTGGGCTTTCTATTTTGTTCCACTGATCTATATTTCTTTGTGCTAGTACCATGCTGTCTTGATGACTGTGGCTTTATAGTGTAGTCTGAAGTCACTATAGGTTGATTTCTCCAGTTCCATTCTTCTTTCTCAAGATTCGAGGGTTTTTGTATTTCCATACAAATTGTGAAATTATTTGTTCTAGTTCTCTGAAAAATACCATTGGTAGCTTGATAGGGATTGCATTGAATCTATGGATTGCTTTGAGTAGTATACTCATTTTCACTATATCAAATCTTCCAATCCATGAACATGGTATATTTCTCCATCTATTTGTGTCATCTTTGATTTCTTTCATCAGTGTTTTATAGTTTTCTCTATATAGGTCTTTTGTTTCTTTAGGTAGATTTATTCCTAAATATTTTATTCTTTTCATTGCAGTGGTGAATGGAATTGTTTCCTTAAGTTCTCCTTCTGTTTTCTCATTGTTAGTGTATAGGAATACAAGGGATTTCCACGTGTTAATTTTATATCCTGCAAGTTGACTATATTTATTGATTAGCTCTAGTAATTTTCTGGTGGACTCTTTAGCGTTTTCTATATAGAGGATCATGTCATCTGCAAACAGTGAGAGTTTTACTTCTTTTCAAATCTGGATTCCTTTTATTTCTTTTTCTTCTCTGATTGCTGTGGCTAAAACTTCTAAAACTATGTTGAATAGTAGTGGTGAGAGTGGGCACCCTTGTCTTGTTCCTGACTTTAGGGGAAATGCTTTCAATTTTTCCCCAATAAAGATGATGTTTTCTGTGGGTTTATCATATATAGTTTTTAATTTGTTGAGGTATGTTCCTTCTATGCCTGCTTTCTGAAGGGTTTTTTTTAATCATAAATGATGTTGAATTTTGTCAAAGGCTTTCTCTGCATATATTGAGATAATCATTTGGCTTTTATCTTTCAGTTTGTTAATGTGGTATTTAACATTGATTGCTTTGCAGATATTGAAGAATCCTTGCATCCCTGGGATAAAGCCCACTTGGTCATGAGGTATGATATTTTTAATGTGTTGTTGGATTCTGATTGCTAGAAATTTGTTAAGGATTTTTGCATCTGTGTTCATCAGTGATATTGGCCTGTAGTTTTCTTTTTTTGTGGCATCTTTGTCAGGTTTTGGTATTAGGGTGATGGTG
>SJYF01008752.1:738313-768485 GCA_006410515.1 Procapra przewalskii | reverse complement strand
TCATAGAATGAGTTTGGAAGTTTACGTTCCTCTGCAATTTTCTGGAAGAGTTTGAGTAGGATAGGTGTTAGCTCTTCTCTAAATTTTTGGTAGAATTCAGTTGTGAAGCCATCTGGTCCTGGGCTTTTATTCACTGGAAGATTTCTGATTACAGTTTCAATTTCCATGCTTGTGATGGGTCTGTTAAGATTTTTCTATTTCTTCCTTGTTCAGTTTTGGAAAGTTGTATTCTAAGAATTTGTCCATTTCTTTCAAGCTGTCCACTTTATTGGCATATAGTTGCTGATAGTAGTCTCTTATGATCCTTTGTATTTCTGTGTAGTCTGTTGTGATTTCTCCATTTTCATTTCTAATTTTGTTTACTTGGTTTTTCTCCCTTTGTTTCTTGATGAATATGGCTAATTGTTTTTCTATTTTATTATCTTCTCAAAGAACCAGCTTTTAGTTGTATTGATTTTTGCTATGGTCTCCTTTGTTTCTTTTTAATTTATTTCTGCCCTAATTTTTATGATTCCTTTCCTCCTACTAACCCTAGGGTTCTTCATTTCTTCTTTTTTTACTTGTCTTCAGTGTAGAGTTAGGTTATTTATTGGATTTTTCTCTTGTTTCTTGAGGTAAGCTTGTATTGCTATGAACCTTCCCCTTAGCACTGCTTTTACTAAGTCCCATAAGGTTTTGGGTTGTTATGTTTTCATTTTCATTCGTTTCTATGCATTTTTAATTTTTTTTAATTTCTTCTATGATTTGTTGATTATTCAGAAGCGTGTTGTTTAGCCTCCATATGTTTGTATTTTTAATAGTTTTTTCCTGTAGTTGACATCTAATCTTACCACATTATAATCAGAAAATATGCTTGAAATGATTTCAATTTTTTTGAATTTACCAAGGCTATATTTATGGCCCAGGATATGATCTATCCTGAAGAAGATTCCATGTGCACTTGAGAAAAAGGTGAAATTCATTGTTTTCTTGTGAAATGTCCTATAGATATCAATTAGGTCTAACTGGTCCATTGCATCATTTACAGTTTGTGTTTCCTTGCTAATCTTCTGTTTAGTTGATCTATCCATAGCTGTGAGTGGGGTATTAAAGTCTCCCACTATTATTGTGTTACTGTTAATTTCCCCTTTCATATTTGTTAGCATTTCCCTTACATATTGCAATGTGCCTATGTTGAGTGCATATATATTTATAATTGTTATATCTTCTTGGATTGATCCTTTGATCATTATATAGTGTCCTTCTTTATCTCTTTTCATAGCCTTTATTTCAAAGTCTGTTTTATTTGATATGAGTATTTGTACTCCTGCTTTCTTTTGGTCTCCATTTGCATGAAATATCTTTTTCCAGCCTTTCACTTTCAGTCTGTACGTGTCCCTTGTTTTGAGGTGAGTCTCTTGTAGACAACATATATAGGGGTCTTGTTTTGTATCCATTCAGCCCATGTTTGTCTTTGGCTGGGGCATTCAACCCATTTACATTTAAGGTAATTATTGAAGTATGATGCTGTTGCCATTTTCTTTGTTGCTTTGAGTTCAAGTTTATAAATCTTTTCTGTGTTTCTTGTCTAGAGAAGATCCTTTTAGCATTTGTTGGAGAGCTGGTTTTCTGGTGCTGAATTCTGTCAGCTTTTGCTTGTCTGTAAAGCTTTTGATTTCTCCTTCATATTTGAATGAGATCCTTGCTGGATACAGTAATCTGGGTTGTAGGTTTTTCTCTTTCATCACTTTAAATATGTCCTGCCATTCCTTTCTGGCCTGAAGAGTTTCTATTGAAAGATGAGCTGTTATCCTTATGGGAATCCCCTTGTGTGTTATTTGTTGTTTCTCCCTTGCTGCTTTTAATATTTTCTCTTTGTGTTTGATCTTTGTTAATTTGATTAATATGTGTCTTGGGGTGTTTCGCCTTGGGTTTATCCTGTTTGGGACTCTCTGGATTTCTTGGACTTGGAAGGCTATTTCCTTCCCCATTTTAGGGAAGTTTTCAACTATTATCTCCTCAAGTATTTTCTCATGGCCTTTCTTTTTGTCTTCTTCTTCTGGGACTCCTATGATCCAAATGTTGGGGCATTTACATTGTCCCAGAGGTCTCTGAGATTGTCCTCATTTCTTTTAATTCTTTTTTCTTTTATCCTCTCTGCTTCATTTATTTCTACCATTCTATCTTCCATCTCACTTATCCTTTCTTCTGCCTCAGTTATTCTACTATTGGTTCCCTCCAGAGTGCTTTTGATCTCAGTTATAGCATTATTCATTATTGATTGATGTTTTTTATTTCTTCTAGGTCCTTGTTAAACATTTCTTGCATCTTCTCAATCCTTGTCTCCAGTTTATTTATCTGTAACTCCATTTTGTTTTCAAGATTTTGGATCATTTTTACTGTCATTATTCTGAATTCTTTTTCAGGTAGACTCCCTATCTCCTCCTCTTTTGCTTGGTGTGGTGTGCATTTATCATGTTCCTTTACCTGCTGAATATTTCTGTGCCTTTTCATTTTGTTTAGTTTGCTCTGTTTGGGGTGGCCTTTCTGTATGCTGGAAGTTTGTGGTTCTTCCTTATTGTGGAGGTTCTCTCCTGTGGGTGGGATTGGACGAGTGTCTTGTCAAGGTTTCCTGGCTAGGGAAGCTTGCATCAATGTTCTGGTGGCTGGGGCTGGATCTCTTCTCTCTGGAGTGCAATAAAGTGTCCAGTAGTGAGTTTTGATGTCTATAGTGTTTATGGATTTGGTGTGACTTTTGGCTGCCTATATTTTAATGCTCAGGGTTAAGTTCTTGCATTGTTGGAGGATTAGCTTGGTATGTCTTACTTTGAAACTTGTTGGCTCTTGAGTGGAGCTTGGTTTCATTGTTGGTATGGAGGCTTTTGGATGAGCTCTTGTTGATTACTGTTCCCTGGAGTCAGGAGTTTTCTGGTGTTCTCAGGTTTTGGATTTAAGCCTCCTGCCTCTGGCTTTCAGTCTTATTTTGAAATAAGACTTCTCCATCCATATGGCACTGATAATAAAACATCTAGGTTAATGGTGAAAAGATTCTCCACAGTGAGGGACACCTAGAGAGGTTCACAGAGTTATATGGAGAGAAGAGGGAGGAGAGAGATAGAGGTGACCAGGAGGAGAAGAGGGGGAATCAAAAGGAGAGAGAGCAATCTAGCCAGTAATCAATTCCCTATATGCTTTCCACAGTCTGGAACACTCAGAGAGGTTCATGAATTTACCTAGGGAAGAGAAGAGGGATGAGGGAGATAGGGGTAACCAGGAGGAGAAAAGGGGGAGTCAAAAGGGGAGAGACCAGTCTAGTCTGTAATCAGTTCCCTAAGTGTTCTCCACAGCCTGAAACACCCAGAAAGATTCACAGAGTTAAGCAGAGAAGAGAAGAGGGAGGGAGGAAATAGAGGTGACCTGGGGGAGAAAAGGGAGATTCAAAAGGTGAGAGAGAATAATCAAGCCACTAATCAGACTCCTACATAAAAATGGATACTGAAGATTAGATTCTTAAGGGTACAGAATTGACTATAAATACTAAAAAAGCAAAGATTAAAAATCTGGAGTAGAGGTTAGACTCTCAGAAATACAATATTTAAAAAAATAACAAAAAATATAAAAGATATATATATGAAATTTGCTTTAAAAATAGGATTTTTTGCAAGGTAATAGTAGGTTATAAAAATGAAAATTAAAGGTAATAAAGAACAAAATTTTTTTAAAATTTTTAATTAAAAAATGATAACAGTAAAATATATTTAGGAATTTCTCTGGAGCTCTTAAGGGCAGTGTGGGGTCAGTTCAGTTTCAGATTTGTTCCAGCTTATACTTCTTCTCAAGGTCTATAGGCCCCTTCCAATGTAGTCAATGCTAACGACAGGGTTTTAATCTGTTGCACCTGTCACTTCCAAAGTGGTTTCCTCTTTGTTTATTTTGGCTTCCTCTGTTTGCAAGTCTCTTCAATGCCTAATTTCTGCCTTGACACAAGGGGACAAAAGTTGTCACTTATTTAGGCTCCCTTGTTCATGTGTGCTGTGGGGAAGGAGGAATACTGCAAACAAATATTGCTGGCATGTGTGGGGAGTGCTCACAGTGTCTGGACCACACTGGATTTGCCCCAGCTCACGGAGGTGTATGCTTTCCCAGTCTACACTGCTCAGGCTCCAGGTTGCTCTGCAGGGGAGCTGTCCTAAAGCAGACCCTGAGTTGCATGCATTTCCCAGGTCTAAGCCACTCAGGTTCAGGTTCTGGGGTACTCCACAAAGGCACAGACTCAGTTGGGCCTGCGTTTTGTGCCCTTCCCAGCTCTGAGTAGCTCAGGCAATCGGGTGCTTGAGGAGTGCACTGTCCCAGGTGTGTGGTGCGTCTTATCACCTCCCTGGTCCCAGCCGCTAGGTTTCCTGGGTGTGCCACGAAAGTGCCATCTCAGGTGGGCTGGTGTGTCTCCTCTAGGAAGCTGATCTCAGACTGGCACCCTCCTGGCAGATGTCAACCGTCCAGGATCCCAGGGAGACTTGGTTAGCAGTGGGAGCCTGCTCACATTTTGGTGGAAGATGCCGTCTCTGGGGCCAAAACTGCCCCTTGCCTTCTGGCTCTGGCTGTCTCCTGCCTGCCTCTCTGCCTCCAATGGGGATGCGGTGGTCTGCAACCAGCTAGCTCTACTCTGGTATTCTCTCATTCCTTTGTTCTGTGAGCAGGCCCAGCTGTGCCTTAGGTTAGAGCTTTCTGCACGAAAAATCTCTCTCTCTCTCTCTCTCTCTCTCTCTCTCTCTCTCTCTTCTCTCTCTCTCTCTCTGGCTATCCCACAGTTTGGGTTGCTGTCTCACGTTAGCTCCCTCAGATTGTCCTCAGGGCATTCAGGCCTGGTCCTTACCCTAAGAATGCAACCGGCACCTCCCTGTTCAGCCTCTGCTCGCTGGTGGCAGACATGAGCATCTGAGCTACTTCTCCACTGGGAATTGCAGTTAGGTGCATATTCTGTGGGTTTGTCTTTGTTTCTTTTTTCCCTCCCAGTTATGTTGCCCTCTGAGATTCCAAAACTCCCTACACACCCACGGGTGAGAGGATCTCTTGGTGTTTGGAAACTTCTCCTTCATGACTCGCTCCCTGGGATGGGTCTCCGTCCCTAACTCTTTTGTCTCTCTTTTTGTCTTTTATATTTTGTCCTACCTCCTTTCAAAGAGAATGGGCTTCCTTTCTGGGTGCCTGGTGTCCTCTGCCAGCATTCAGAAGTTGTTTTGTGGAAGTTGCTCAGCATTCAAATGATCTTTTGATGAATTTGTGGGGGAGAAAGTGGTCTCCCCGTCCTATTCCTCCACCATGTTAGCCAATATAAAACGTTTTAAGTAAGTTCCCAATAAATGTTAATTTTCAAAAACACCTTTTGGAAAACAATATGGTATCTTGTTTTTTAAATCAGAGTATACTTGATTTACAATATCATGTTATTTTCAAGAATAACACAGTGTCTTTATGCCTATCAGTTCAGTTCAGTCACTCAGTCATGTTTGACTCTTTGCGACCCCAGGTACTGCAGCACACCAGGCTTCCCTGTCCATCACCAAATCCTAGAGCTTACTCAAACTCATTCCCATAAAGTCAGTGATGCCATCCAACTATCTCATCCTCTGTCATCCCCTTCTCCTCCTGTCTTCAATCTTTCCTAGCATCAGGGTCTTTTCCGATGAGTCAGTTCTTCCCACCAGGTGGCCAAAGTATTTGAGATTCAGCATCAGTTCTTCCAATGAATATTCAGGCCTCATTTCCTTGAGGATTGACTAATTTGATCTCTTTGCAGTCCAGGGGACTCTCAAGAGTCTTCTCCAGCACCATAGTTCAAAAACATCAATTCTTCATCACTCAGCTTTCCTTATGGTCCAACTCTCATATCCATATATGAATACTGGAAAAACCATAGCTTTGACTAGGCACACCTTTGTTGGCAAAGCAATGTTTCTGCTTTTCAGTATGCTGTCTAGGTTGGTCATAGCTTTTCTTCTAAGGAGCAAGTGTCTTTTAGTTTCATGGATGCAATCACCATCTGCAGTGATTTTGGAGCCCCCCAAAATAAAGTCTATCACTGTTTCCATAGTTTCCCTGTCTACTTGCCATGAAGTGATGGGACCGGATGCCTATAGAGGAAAAAATTATTATTATCACTAGTTCTGATCCATAAAAATATCATTTGTTTCCTGTCCCCTGAAATTTGCTCAGTTTTACTGAATTTGAGAAGCAGAAATGAAAAGGCACCCTAACTGTTCTACCCATAGGACTGATACGCAATTTCTGTGGTGTGGGTACTTTCTGGTTTAAAACCTGAAAACCCTGAGTTATTGTAATTGAATTTGAGAGTATAGAAATCTACTCTGTCACAGTCACTTTCGATGAAAACTACAATTTATGATGAGTTTCATAAAACCTGCTTAATTCAACATTTATGAGAGACACTGAAGATAAATGGAAGGTGTAGAAATGGAAAAATTTCTAATCAGTCATTTTGTCAAGAAAAAGGGACTAGAGTGATAGGCATAAAAAAGGAGCTGGGTGTGTATATAAATAATCTACTAGAGATAAATGATTAAATATTTTTATAAATTTTACCAAAATATTCTTAGTTCTATAATAAAATGCTTAGTTTGTGTGCACCTTTGAAAGATTAAGTGTGTTTGCCCACATCATACATCTGAACCAGGGCCCAGGTTAGGTTTGGGGAAGCAAGTTCTACAAATGTATATTCCAACAAGAGTAAAAGAAACTATAAGAAAGCTGATTTCACAAGCCTAGCACAAATTGCCTGTCTCTCCCTTCCCTCTAATTGCTGTGATATGGTGCAACATCTAATTAAACCCATGGAGGAAGTTTTATAGCTGTGTCATGCTGTTGGAAATGAGTGAGCACAGAACTAAAATAGCCCTCAAAAAGGAAGAGAACAGATGTATAGCATGAGTGAGGAGGATGCCATGCATGGACCACTTTTGGAACATCCCTTTCTTTAACTCAACAGAAGAGGCAGAAACAGGAGGCTGGCCCATTTTCTGGCCTAGCTGGGTGGCTGGAGCTCAGGGAGGAATGGAAGTGTGGTGTACCCTCTACGGTGGCCCTTAGTCCTGGCTCTGGAGCTTCAGCAAAGAACCAGGGACTGAGCTTTCTTTATATTGTATCCATTTTCTCACGCCCTTGGGGAATAATAAATACATGGAAGTGAAAGAAGTCTCCCAAGTCAAATTATTTTCCTCCATTAGAACTTCTGGTTTTTCATGCCCTCCAGCCCTGGTTGTGTCCAGTGAGTGCTGAGTGCTCTGTTTGATGAATTGCATGGAGTTACCCAGCTCTAACCAAGCAGATTTCCCCTAGCCTGGGGTGCTTGAGCACATTAGCATCTCTACACATGGGTTCTCATCCATATTTGTAAACCCCAGAGGACTATAACTTATGTAACAAGTGGAGGAACACTGTCTAGCCCTTTCATGACTTAAGGCTTCAGTCTCATGCTGCTCAATTATCTCTTAGCTCCGTTCACATAAGTAATAGTCCTTAAGAACTTTATCACTTCATGTGCCAGTAAGCCTAGAAAACCTGCCAACTGTTCTAGTCCTCTTGGCAAAAAATGAGCTTAACTTGCCTTGCCTGGGTTTAAGAACTCATTTGCCAGCTGTTGTAATTTTAACTTTTTAATTGCACTTTGGGGCTCCAGGATGAATTAAAGATTATATTTGCTTTTAAATTGATCTAGGTTAGTGATTCTCAAAATGTGATTCCCAGAGCAGCAGCATTAGTATCATCTCTGAACTCATGAGAAATGCAAATTATTTCACCCCATCCATGTCCCAGTGAATCAGAAATACTGGGGAAAGGGTCAAGAAATCTATATTTTAACAACCAATTAGTTGTTGCTAATAATCAAACTTGAGAACCAATAGTCCATATGCAGTGTACCAGTAGTGCACTCCAGGGCATATACTTCCTAAAGGTTCTTAGATGGTAGATCAGGGGGGCATAAGAAAATATGTATGTGCTGGCTTTTCTAAAGAATTTTAAAATGTCCATAAGAAACCTGGAAAAAATCAGTTTTCATCACAATCCCAAAGACGTGCAATGCCAAAGACTGTTCAAACTACTGTGTAGTTGCACTCATATCGCATGCTAGTGAAAGGTTGTTGCTGAACCACAAAAAGACCCTGAGATTCTTGGCCTCTGGAAGAGAAGAATTCAATCTGGGGCCAGAGACGAGGCTTGATCGCTCAGAGCTTTTGTACAATAGAGTTTTATTAAAGTATAAAAAGGATAGAGAAAGCTTCTGACTTAGTCATCAGAGGTGGGCAGAAAGCATACCCCCTTGCTAGTGTTAGCAATGGAGTTATATACTCTCCAATCAGTTATTACAGTGAATCAAAAGAATGTCTGGAGGTTGTACAGACCTCACTAGACCTACTCCCATAATTTACATTTTTAAGATAACAGGATTAGCCAGAAGGTTTTTTCCAGAGACTGTCCCCAAGCAGGATACATTATTGTTATATAATCCTAAGGAATGTAGAAGGGAAAAAAAGTTTGTCCTTTCTTCCTCCTTGAGAATTCCAGACCCCTCTCTCCTTGGGGACCCCTGGACTTCTTATCAACTTGCCTAGGAAATGACTCTCTCACTAGCAAGATAATGCTCAAGATCCTTCAAGTTAAGCTTCAACAGTATGTGAACCAAGAACTTCTAGATGTACAAGTTGAACTGAGAAGGCAGAGGAACCAGAGATCAAATTGCCAACATCTGTTAGATCATAGAAAAAGCAAGAGGATTCCAGAAAAACATCTATTTCTGCTTCATTGACTACACTAAAGCTCTACACTACTTTGTGTAGAGCACAACAAACTCTGGAAAATTCTTCAAGAAATGGGAATACCAGACCACCTTACCTGCTTCCTGAGAAATCTGTATATATGTCAAGAAGCAACAGTTAGAACCAGACATGGAACAACAAACTGGTTCAAAATTGAGAAAGGAGTATGTCAAGGCTGTACATTGTCACCCTGTTTATTTAACTTATATGCAAAGTACATCATGCCAAATGCTGGGCTGGATGCATCACAAGCTGGAATCAAGATTTCCAGGAGAAATAACAGCAACCTCAGATATGCAGACAGTACCATCCTGATGGCAGAAAGCAAAGAGGAACTAGAGCCCCTTGATGAATGTGAAAGAGGAGCGTGAAAAGGCTGGCTTAAGAATCGCAGTATTGTAAAGTAAAATAAAGTAAAATTAAAAAAAAAGACTCAATGTTCAAAAAATGAAGATCATGGCATCCAGTCTACCACTTTATTTCAAATAGATGGGGAAACAATGGAGGCAGTGACAGATTTTATTTTCTTAGGCTCTAAAATCACTGTGGATGGTGACTGTAGCCATGAGATTAAAAGACACTTGCTTCTTAGAAGAAAAGCTGTGACAAACTGTTAGACAGCATATTAGGAAGTAAAAACTTCACTTTCACAACAAAGGTCCGAATAATCAAAGCTATGTCTTTTCTGGTAGTCATATATAGATGTTGAGAGTTGGACCACAAAGAAGACTGAGCCAAAGAATCAATGCTTTCAAACTGTGGTGCTGTAGAAGACTCTTGAGAGTCCTTGGACAGCAAGGAGATTAAACCAGTCATCCTAAAGGCAATCAACCCTGACTATTCACTGGAAGAACAGATGCTAAAGCTGAAGCTCCAATACTTTGGCCACCTGATGCAAAGAACTGACTCATTGGGACAGACCCTGATGTTGGGAAAGATTGAGGGCAGGAGGAAAAGGGAATGGCAGAGGATACGATGGGAGGATGGCATCGTTGACTCATTTAACATGAATCTGAGCAAACTCTGGGAGATAGTGAAGGACAGGGAAGACCGTGCTGCAGTCCATGGGGTCGCAAGTAGTTGGACACTAAGTAGTTGGACACTACTTAGAGACTGAACAACAGACGAAACCTGAACTTTAGCATGGGTTTTCCCTTATATTTATTTATTTTTAAAATTAGGGTGCAGTCGCTTTACAATATTGTCTTATTTTCTGCTTTACAACAAAGTGAATCAGATACACACACACACACATACACACACACACATATATCCCCTGCTCCTTGAGCATGCCTCTGACTCCTCATCCCACCCCTCTAGGTCACCACAGAGCACTCATCTCCCTCTGACGTTCAGCAGGCTCCCACTAGCTGTCTGTTTTACACATGGTAGTGTTTATAGGTCAATCCAAGTCTCTCAGTTCATCCCACTCCTCCTAATCCCCCCACAGTGTCCATACATCTGTTCTCATATCACGTCTCTATTCCTGCCCTGCAAATAGGTTTATCAGTACCATTATCCTAGATTCCACATATATGTGTTAATACACAGTATTTTTTTTCTCTTTCTAACTTGCTTCACTCTGTTTGGCAGACTCTAGCTCCATTCACATCTCTACAAGTGACCCAATTTTATTCCTTTTAATGGCTGAGTAACATTCCAGTGTGTCTATGTACCACATCCTCTTTACCTATTCATCTGTCAGTGGACGTTTAGGTTGCTTTCATGTCCTGGCTATTGTAAATAGTACTTCAGTGAACATTGGGGTGCTTGTGTCTTTTTGAATTATGATTTTCTCATGGTATATGACCAGTAACAAAACCACTGGTGATCACAAACTGACATGCTTATAGAGACCAAAAAAGTAAATAAAGAAGTAGGCCAAGCATGAGATTAAACCATAGGAATGTGGTGGAATCATGAAGAAGTACGGAATCTATATTCTACCTAAGATATTGAAAAAATCATTCAAAAACCATTGTGCAAATCCAGTAAAATATTTCTTTGGGGTCCTGATTTGTCCTTCAGGCAGACTAGTTGTGGTTTTGATTATATATCATCTCTCTGACTATAAAATAGGCATTAAGGATGCCTGTCCTCTTAACTAAGTTTTCTGATTCATACAAAATTGATTGGTTATTTAAAAATGGATTTACCACTAATACACTGAAGAATTTTACCTCAATACTCACATGTTCTTGCAGCCAAGATGAATGCTGCCTTTGACTTTAGATCTGAATTCTGATGGTGAATTCAGAGTGATGAATGAATGAATTCCTATAATACCTGGGAGGAGATTTATATTAGAAGGAATACTTCTTTTTCAGGAATAATGCATGTACTGGCTTCCCTGGTGTCTCAGCAGTAAAGAATCCACCTGCCAATACAGGAAACACAAGTTCAGACCCTAAGTCAGGAAGATTTCCTGGAGAAGGAGATAGCAACCCACTCCAGTATTCTTGCCTGGGAAATCCCATGGACAGAGAGAGGAGCCTAGAGGGCTACAGTCCATGAGGTTGCAAAGATTCAGACATGACTTAGCAACAAAACAACCACAAAACTTATCAATTACTTGGTAATCAAAAGATGTTTCATTTTTCTTTGCCTTTTTTCTCAATAAAATCTGCTTCCAGTTTGTCAACCTCCAAAGAAGTAACTACCTTCTGTGAAGGGGTTAAAATTTAGTGACACTTAATCTGTTATCCTGGAGAAAATTTGATGCAAATTTGGGTTGTCCAGTTTCTTCGTATTATCTTTTAAATTAAAATCATCCGAGTAGGTATGAAGTGGTATTTGTGATTTTGATTTGCATTTTCTTGATGGAAATTCTGTGCAGAATTTACTCTAGATGAGACTGATAATACCACAGTCACATCTATGGTGTTAAAAACTTGAATGCCTTGTGTACATGTCATATTCTATCACTTTTTAACTAGGTATGTCCCCAAAAAAGGCAACAATTTTGATGGTATAGTAGAGCAGCTAAAATTTATTGGGTACTTATTATTTGCTACAAACTGTGCTTAATGTTTCATAGGCATGATCCCATTATCTACCATAAAGTGTTATTTGTAGGTAGTGTTGTTATTCCCACAGTACAGATAAGGACTCTGAGGCATGGAAAGATTATGTGATTGCTGCAGATCAATCACACAGATGTTGATATTGCCCGGAGAGAAACTTGAATCAGCTTGCCTTCAAATTATATGCATTCACTTCTGAGAACTGTTCATTGTGTATTCTCAACGGAAATTTTTCAGGTGGAAAAAAATGAAAACAAGTATAATTTGCTGATTTCTTTGCATTTGGTCATTGATTTCATGAGAACAAAGCAGAGAATTAAAGTCATGAGTGTGGTTACTTGGGGAAAAAGACCTGACCCCGAAATTCAAGAATGTCCCAACCTCAGTTCTGGATCTAATTGAAAATGAGTAAATTTGCTTGTTTACCTCCCTCTACACACAGTTAGATACAATGAATCCAAATTTCCAAGTCTGAAATATGAAGTATTCTGATATTATTTAATGGTAACTCTTTGGATTTTAAATGGGTTTTCTTGGGTTTGTTTGCTGTAATTTGAATTTAAATGATTTCTGTGACAGTAACCGAAGCACCATGAATTTTCGTTTCATATCAGTTTTATTCTTAAATTGACAATGTTACATAAGTATTTACAGGCTCATCTTGTAACAATTTTCTCTTTACTTGCCCACCATTTGCAGCTACTTTACTGACGCAGAATGGATAATAGATTCATTCTAGTTACCAATATGAATACCTCCTTTTGAACTTCCCATGGATTTGTTTTTGTCAGCTAACATACTGCAAATGTCAATGCTCCTTTTGGTTTTTGCAAAAGTCTGTGTGGATAAAAGGCAACAATTTACTAAAAATACTGATTATTCCCCACTGATCAATAAGACAGGAGGATTTATGATGTTAAAATAACATGAATGAAAGTGCTGATGATAGTATATTTTCTCTCCATTTTCACATTGTTACTAGATTTAGCTCTCAGAATAATTTTCTTTTGTGCTTATTGCATTGATAATTTTTCCTTCTGATAGGAACAGACTTTTTGTTTATCATATTTTTCCAGCAGCTTTCATTGTTGCGTGTGCCATTTAAATTCCCAGATTCCCTCATCTAATTTCTTCTTGAGTGTCAATTCAGTATCTTTGCTTGTTCAGTGAATGCACTGCTTAGTTAGGCTTAATTCTCTCAGTCACTGTAAGAAAGATGATATATTGAAAACTTAAAAACCATTTTTAAGGCAATTTTTAAAACAACCTGAATAAACCCCTTCAGGAGGTCAAGCATATTTTGTGACTTTAAAAAAACCTGGCATATAGAATATCTAGTAGTAACTGAGACTTGTATATTATTTCTGTGCTTTCATTCAGCATCTTTCTATTACTGTTTGTCATATTATTTTTATTTCCCTATATAAACTGATTTCCCAGTTCACTTCTATTGGCAGAGAATTTCAAATTGGATTAATAAAGATGTCAAAATTATAAAAATGTTCCACAATAGTTTGTTGCTTTCAGCAACATATATTCTGTTTCTGCTAGTTAAACCTCTATTGCATGCTCTAGGATTCTATACTCCTGGCAAGCATACCCGCACTCTCCTCTGCTGTAACCATGACAGACGTTGTTAATCAATCATGGAACTCTTTCCCAAGCATTTGAATCTTTCCCAGAAGTATATGTGAGGCAGACATTACAAAAAGTTGGATTCCATTGCAGGTCAGCTGGAAATGTCCTTTTCAATTTTGGAGAAATATTTGTAATTAACATAAAGATGCAAGTAGAAGTGAATCTCAATAGTTAAGTCTTTAAAGAGATTTAGAACTCCTCCTTGCAAACCTCTAGAGCGAGAATCAGCATGACTTCTCTCACTGGTCTGGAATTATAGATTAAGACCCAAAGCTGGGACAAAAAGTGCATAATACTGAATCTTGCAGTCAGAAGTAAGAATAGATGCCACCTCCAGGGCTAATAAAACAGCAGCCACACAGTCTCTGGCAGCCCCTAAAAAATCTAGCCACCCTTGCCTCCGGTGGTCCATATAAGTATTCAATTTGACAAGGAACAGCGAAACTTTCACCGAATGGCAGATGCTGCCCATCAGCCCCTCCATATCTGTGGAAGAATGGGGCTGCAAGGGACCCATGCATAGACATCAAGAGGGCTGCAAGAAGAGGAAAAGCTCCCTTGAGCTCCTTCTTAGGCCAAGGATTTGCTAACCTGCCTGGGACTTTTATAGACAGGAAAGAACAGAATCAAAGGGAGATGACAAAATAGAGAAAAGGGATCCCAGTGCATGAGGTGAACCAATGGAGGAGAAAGGAAGGGGATGGGGAAAGAATTCTAGAAGGAATTTAATCTTCTCAATCAGAGAGTTAAAACCTGAGCAAAATCTGCAGAGTCCCCAGCTGTCTGATACATGTGCTCCAGGGACAATCCAGCACTGGTTAAGGCACAGTTCTGCTCAGTTCAGTTCAGTTCAGTCACTCAGTTGTGTCTGACTCTTTGAGACCCAGTGGACTGCAGCATGCCAGGCTTCCCTGTCCATCACCAACTCCTGGAGCCTGCTAAAACTCATGTCCATTGAGTCAGTGATGACCTCCAACCTTCTTGTCCTCTGCCATCTTCTCCTGTTGCTTTCAATCTTTCCCAGTATCAGAGTCTTTCCCAGTGAGTCCACTCTTCGCATCAGGTGGCTAAAGTATTGGAGTTTCAGCTTCAACATCTGTCCTTCCAATGAATAGTCAGGCCTGATTTCCTTTAGGATGGACTGATTGGATCTCCTTGCAGTCCAAGGGACTCTCAAGAGTCTTTTCCAACACCGCAGTTCAAAAGCATCAATTCTTTGGTGCTCAGCTTTCTTTATGGTCCAACTCTCACATCCATACATGACTACTGGAAAAACCATAGCCTTGACTAGACGGACCTTTGTTGACAAAGTAATAACTCAGATTTTCAATATGCTGTCTAGGATTGTCATAGCTTTTCTTCCAAGGAGCAAGCATCTTTAATATCATGGCTGCAATTACCATATGCAGTGATTTTGAAGCCCAAGAAAATAAAGTCTTTCACTGTTTCCATTTTTCTCCATCTATTTGCCATGAAGTGATGCGACCAGATGCCACGATCTTTGTTTTTTGCATGTTGAGTCTTAAGCCAGCTTTTTCACTCTTCTCTTTCAGTTTCATCAAGAGGCTCTTTAATTCCTCTTTTCTTTTTGCCATAACGGTGATATCATCTGAGTATCTGAGGTTATTGATATTTCTCCCGGCAATCTTGATTCCAGCTTTTCATCCAGCCTGGCATTTCTCATGATGTACTCTGCATAAAAGTTAAATAAACAGGGTTGACAATATACAGCCTTGACATACTCCTTTCCAATTTGGAGTCAGTCCTTTGTTCCATATCCAGTTCTAACTGTTGCCTCTTGACCTACATACAGCTTTCTCAGGAGGCAGTTAAGCCAGTCTGGTATTCCCATCTTTTTAAGAATTTTCCGCAGTTTGTTGTGATCCACACAGTCAAAGGCTTTAGCATAGTTAATGAAGCAGAAGCAGATGTTTTTCTGGAATCCTCTTGCTTTTTCTATGATCTAACAGATGTTGGCAATTTGATCTCTAGTTCCTGTGCCTTTTCCAAATCCAGCTTGAACATCTGGAACATCTCAGTTCATGTACTGTTGAAGCCTGGCTTGGAGAATTTTGAGCATTACTTTGCTAGTGTGTGAGATGAGTGCAATTGCATGGTAGTTTGAGCATTCTTTGACATTGCCTTTCTTTGGGATTGGGATGAAAACTGACCTTTTCTGGTCTTGTGGCCATTGCTGAGTTTTCCAAATTTGGTGGCATATTGAGTGCAGCACTTTCACAGCATTATCTTATGTGATTTGAAATAGCTCAACTGAAATTCCATCACCTCCACTAGCTTTGTTCTTAGTGATGATGCCCACTTGACTGCATTTTAGGATATCAGCTCTAGGTAAGTGATCACACCATCATGGTTGTCTGGGTCATGAAAATCTTTTTTGTATAGTTCTTCTGTGTATTGTTGTTACCTCTTCTTAATATCTTCTGTCTCTGTTAGGTCCATACCATTTCTGTCCTTTGTTGAGCCCATCTTTGAATGAAATGTTCCCTTAGTATCTCAAGTTTCTTGAAGAGATCTCTAGTCTTTCCCATTCTATTGTTTTCCTCTATTTCTTTGCACTGATCACTTAGGAAGGCTTCTTTATCTTTCCTTGCTCTGCGTTCACATGGGTATATCTTTCCTTTTCTCCTTTGCCTTTTGCTTCTCTTCTTTTCCCAGCTATTTGTAAGGCCTCATCAGACAACCATTCTCCCTTTTTGCTTTTCTTTTTCTTGGGGATGGTTTTGATCACCGCTTCCTGTACAATGTTACAAACCTTCATCCATAGTTCTCCAGGCACTCTGTCTATCAGATCTAATCCCTTGAATCTATTTTTCACTTCCACTATTTAATCTTAAGGGATTTGGAGGTCTTTAAAGGACACATCACACTTGAGCTCAAAAGGGAAGGAGATACGTTATATAGACTAGACCTGATAATAACTGAAGGAGATGGATGAGAAAAAGAGGTACATTTGCTGACGGCCAAGAGCTGGCCTCATTTTACCAGCTAGGCTGGGTGCTGCTAGGAGCTGCCCTGTCCCTCACAGAATGGGCTTGGCATTGTCCTCATGCAGGTATACAATTTCATATACTGTCAACATCTGACAAGGCCCTGCTACACTGTGAAGACAGACAAAATAAAACTACTTCATAATTTTGTCTAAGCAAAGACAAAAACAAGGTCACTGCAAACCACAGGGTTCCAGACAACCTCCCTGCTGGCTGACAGGAGTGAACACTGCTTCTCTAGCTGTGACAGCTTTTGCCCAGCCTGGGTCTGTACTTCCTCTAGAGAAACTCAGATTCCCTTCATAGAATCACCCATCTCCTGATAAAACCCAGTCCAGAGAAATCCCCACTTCTTGAAACCCTTCCTCAAACCTTAAACCCTTTTCAAATTGACCTAACACAAGCCCACATCTTGTAAACAGTCCATTCTAACACTATCCAGTGGATATGCCTCACAGTTGCCCACAGCCCAGGGTTTTCCTCACTGAACCCAATAATGACCCCCATTCATTGACCATAAGTATGTTCTGGTGGTACATGGGCAGAAGTCAATGACAGGGAGATGTTATATATCCTATTGAAGATGTCCCTAAAGTACAGGAAATATTTAGCAGCATAGGGTAGAAGGCACTTATTGGAAAAAATTAGACAGTTTTATGATGCTGCCCTTTCTGGTTCAGTGTTCAATAAACAGATTCCACTTAGTATCCTCTTTCTTTGCCAAAACTGAAAATAAAAGAATGAAGTCCAGTCCAAATCCTATATACACATTTCAGATCGGCCATGTACAAATTAACTGGATACAGCTCTGTGTTGCTCATGTATATGCTTGAACAGCTACAGAATATTTTTGAAAATGAAATTTGGTCTTGGAACAGTTTAAAAGCACTGAACACATCTAATCCTAACAGGCAAGGATGATGACTTTTGTTTCTTCTGCTTCCAATCCAAATCAGCCTTATCCTCATTTTCCTAATACGTGCTTAGTAAATGTTTCTTGATTTACTTTGAGATGCATAAACATACAGGATTCCCTAAGTGTTAAGATTGCCATAGCACTTGTGAGAAATGAAAAAAAACAAATTTTAATGTAATGGTCATCATGCTGGCTTGAAGCTGTGGCCAATTTGACCCAACTTAACGCTTATTTATGTCCAAGTAACCTTAAAATTTCTCACTCCACATTCCACTTAGCTTTGTTCCCTATTTCCTAATAAATGGATAAGTAAATTAAAATTAATTTAAGCTCCTCATTAAGTTAGAAGCTTTATCTTTTCTTTAAAAAAAAAAAGGTTTACAAAAGAGCTCCAATACTCACTTACGTTTTCTCCCCATTATCAGTTCCACCCCAAAGCTTCAATCTAAAATTGTCCTGGATTTCTATTAGAAAAACAACAAAAATCTTAGTATTGTCATCCCCAAAGAGGCCATTCCCACTTACTTTCATTTTGCATTGTCTTTAGAAATGTGTATGCATAATTCAGTCTCTAAACTATAAATAGGCATAGCCGAGTTCTTCCTTCAGGTAGTTTTATCCTTAGGTTTTTAAGAATAGAGATAGTGAAATCTGCCAGATTTTAGTTTAACCTAATGCTTTCCATAATCATTTCTGTAAAGCAGAAGTTACTAAAGATATCATGAATTTCTGTTGAGAATGTCTTTTCTTTCAGTTGTCAGTATACTGTCCTCATTAACACTGCCAAGTCATTTGAAACCAATCTCAAATCTTTCTTGAAACAGCACTAGATATAAATGAAATAATAAAAATGTCGAATACTAAATGACAAAAATGGTAGTCAAGAAGCAAACTTTCTCATCATCACTCCTTGACCTTAAAATTCAGTACAGTCTGAAATTTGGGGGCCCTTTATTAATAATATCATTTTCCTTTGTTGAGGACTGAAAAGTGTGTAAACAGTTAATCCTAGAGAGTCAGTATGCACTTAAGTAAGTTATTTTTATCTACCTCAGAGTTGCAGAGTATTTCAAAACCTCAGAGACAATCAGACTATTGACAATTGAAACCCTTACAATCACACTGCTCCTTCATGTGTCAAGGTCCACCCGAGTGTGATACGGAAAGGCGTAATGCTAATGGGCAGAATCATGTTTACTTTCCCTCAGTGGAGCCTACACTGTACTAGCATGAGCTGATACAGATGTGAACATGCTGTCAAAATGAAACCCCTCCTTCCTTTTGGCTGAGGCCTTGAAGCCAAGAACACCATAAGAAGTGCCCAGCCACCATAGCAGGTTGTGATAAAATGTTTGTGGAACTAGTTTTGTAAACTCTTAGCTTATCACCCACTGTGAAGATATCAGAAAAGAAGTGCTTGCACACACAAAAAGGACAAATATATTGTATGATTCCATCTATATGCAGAACTTAGAATAGGTAAATGTATAGAGACAGAAAGTAGAATAGAGATTACTAGGGGCTGATGCAGGAAGGTGGGGAGGAGGCATAGGGAGTTATTTTTTAATGGATGTAGAATTCTAAAAAAGTCTGGAAATGGATATTGGTGATGATCATACAATATTAGGAATGTACTCAGTGCCGGTAAATTGTATACCTAAAAATGGTTAGAATGGTGAATTTCCTGTTATGCTTATTGTATCATAATATAAATACATATATACATAGATACATGCATACATATGCATTGTACATACATATGAGATTTTAAAATAAAAAATAATTGGTAATAGAAGAAACAAATGTCTTCCTTCTTCCCTCCAGTTGAGCTGACCCAGCAAATTCCAAAGACCAGTGTTCAGAACTTTACCTGAGGCTTTCTTTAACCCCTTGAACTCACTAGGTCTATGTACAAGTCAGGCCGAGATTCAGGAACTCTAATATCCCCTGGGAACAACCCTCAGTAAAAGGCCAAAAGGAATTGGTAGTTTATTGCCCCAGATCATCTTTGTGCCAAGGGGATGACTCTAAGGCATGTTCACCAATGTCTCCCAGGGCTCGAATGAGAATGAGGCCCAATCACCTGCCGTGTTCTAAATGCTTGAGAATATCCCTGTTATTGACTTCCCTCACCCCCTGTCTCAGTTCTCTATAGATGCTTTCTGGGATCACCTCTCTTATAAATTACTTGCCTGAAATCTTGGTCTCAGAGTCTGCTCCTAAGGAAACTACTCTGCAAGCTTGCAGGGTGGAGCTGGGATTTGAGGATGGAGGGATGGTTCCTAACACACACCAGGGAGGTCTTCTTATCAGGATAACAGAGCCTGGGTCGCCTGGAGAAAAACTTGCTCTACTGAAGCTGGGAGAGGGTGAACCACTCACCCATGTAGACTGGAGAGATGGGATTGTTTGGAGAGCTATCTTTCCAAGAGAAGTTCCTGGAGGGGCGAGGTGAGCCCCAAAGAATGGTAGTCTTCCAGAATTAGTTGCTAAGGTGGTGGCCATCATACAATTGATGCTTTCATGGGGGGAATTTGCATCTCTGAAGAACTCACAGACAGGAGACACAGAATGCATTTGGGACATCGGATGTACCATATGGACACCAAAGCCAGATGGTAACTGTACCAGTCTGGTGAGAGATTTACAGACCCTTCCTTCTCTCTTCCTTTCTGCTCCTGTCCTGAGGAAACTAGGAAAAATATAGGAAATTTAAAGTTGGAAATAAAACATAAGGTGTACAAACTCTGAAGGAACGGGTTGGGACTTCCCCCACGTGCCTGTTCCATCCCTATGTCAGGCTTGTAAACCCAAAGCAGGTTTGAGCCAGAGGAGGAAAAAAAGATTTAAGCTGCTGGAAATCTGGTCTATTTAGATGATACTGGTCATCAAATCTGTGAGACTGGCCTGATATCTTATCTAAGAGCCAAAAAGGCACAAGCCTGTGAGAATGGGTTTGCTGAGGTACTACTTTCTGCTCAGATCCTACAGATTATGGCTTGTTCAACAAACTGTTCAAATAGATATTTTCTCCATCTAAATTTTTAAACATAAAATAATGTCTATGATGGATCATATCTAACATAAATGATTAAAAAAGAATGATATCAAAGTTGATTAACGCAATCCCATCTATCAGGCACAGGAAACATCTGTGGTACTCTCAAATTTCATGGTACCAACACTAGGCTTTTTGCCACAGTTGTATTGAAATAAAATGACGTAGTTTTCCTTGTGTGTTTTGAGCACTTACTCATTTTTCTACAATATATTCAATGAGCATATGTTGTTTGTATGATTTGAAAAGAAATATTCTAAGAAGAAAGATGTTGTCCTAAATCAATGAATAGGAGATTGAAAACTTCAAATTAATAGAAGTATATCTGATTTTCATCCTGTTATTAACCAGAGCAATAATGACCAACAGATTGTGCTCCCTTATCAGAAGGAATAATTCCTGTTTATAATGAAAACGCTATGGTCACCAGAAGGTCTGAAAGCACCTTTGTGTTGTTGAATATAGATTGATTCACAAAGCTAATTCTTAAATTAGTCTACTTCTCATACCCAAGATAGAAACAAGACTGATTCACTGGAGTTTCCATGGCCTTTTCAATCAAGTTTTTTACCATGTATCATCTTCTGGGGTCCTAGTATCCATAGTGGACATGCTACTGATCAGCAAACAAACTGTATTATTCAAAGTTCTTGACAGCTTCTTTTCTCAAAAATCCCATTGATCTTTTTGGCCTGCCATGTCTCCTCAGTCAGATATTCCTTTTGTCCAAAGACATCGATGAATGTCCAGCTGAGAATTTCTGCTAATTAATGTTCTTCTTCTGTAATAATTAAGGTCCTTTAAAAGTCATGATTTTTTTCTTCCTTTTAATTAGATGCAATGATTAGAAAGTATTTTATATTATACAGCACTGTAGCTCTAATTGATTCCATTCTTCACTTGCTTTAATTAATTTTTGTGAGATGATAAAGCATTTTTTGCCTTTGGGCATTTATCAGAGTTGGTGTGTGAGTTTGTGTGTATATATACACAGCCAGTGTGTATCTATAACTGCTACTATTCCATTGACTTTGCCTACAAACAGTCATGAAAAGAGAAGTGAAGAAAATATATGTTGTACATGATATAAATATTTTCACCATGTGGTGTTCATCTTCTGTTTTGAAGTATGTATTTAGCCATTTTTTTTTAAATTGGAGTATAGTTGCTCTACAGTGTTACGTTCGTTTCTGCTGTACAGCACTGTGAATCAGTCACATGTGTACATATATCTCCTCTTCCATGGACTTCCTTCCCATTTAGGTCACCACAAAGTGTTGAGTAGGGTTTCCTGTGCTATGACCAACCTAGAGAGCACATTAAAAAGCAGAGACATTACTTTACCAACAAAGGTCTGTCTAGTCAAAGCTATGGATGTGAGAGTTGGATCATAAAGAAAGCTGAGCCCTGAAGAATGGATGCTTTTGAACTGTGTGTTGGAGAAGACTCCTGGGTGTCCCTTGGACTGCAAGGAGATCCAACCAGTCTATCCTAAAGGAAATCGGTCCTGAATATTCACTGGAAGGACTGATGCTAAAGCTGAAATTCCAATGCTTTGGCCACCAGATGCAAAGAACTGACTCATTTGAAAAGACTGTGATGCTGGGAAAGATTGAAGGTGGGAGGAGAAGGGGACAACAGAGGATGAGATGGTTGGATGGCATCACAGACACAATGGACATGAGGTTGAGTAAATTCTGGGAGTTGGTGATGGACAGGGAGGCCTGGAGTACTGCAGTCCATGGGGTTGCAAAGAGTTGTACACGACTGAGTTACTGAACTGAACTGAACTGACAGTCAGCTCTCGTTATTTATTTTACGCATAGGCCAATTTCAGTGTCCCAATCCATATTACATGCCACCTTCCCCCTTGGTATCCATATGTTTGTTCTTTACATATGTGTCTCTATTTCTGCTTTGCAAATAAGATCATCCATATCACTTTCATAGATTCCACCTATATGTGTTAATACATGATATTTGTTCCTCTTTCTGACTTAGTTCACTCTGTGTGATAGTCTCTAGTCCATCCATGTCTGCAGATGGCACAATTTGTTCCTTTTTACAGATGAATAATATTCCGTTTTATATATGTACCACATCTTCTTTATCCATTCCTCTGCTGATGGACATTTAGGTTGCTTCTATGTCCTGGCTATTGTAAACAGTGCTGCAATGAACACTGAGGTGCATGTGTCTTTTTGAATTATGGTTTTCTCCTGATTAGCTGTGTTTTTGGTGTTAACTTTTCTTAAAACCCTAAGCATTTGAGGAGTTAGAATTTCCAAGACACTTTGTAACTTCTTTCACCATCAGAGCATCCCAAAACTATGAAGAACAGTTCACTATTTGGGGTTTGGATAGACCTACAATTTTGAACTTTGAAATACCCTAGGATCCAGTTCATATTTTGACAACCACAGATAGCAGCTCTCCTACACTACAGAGAGATGCTGAGTGCGGGGTGCCTGTCTGTGAAAATATTTTTTTAAAAACCCTTTGAAATGATCAGCACAGGGGACTGAAAGCAGGTTCTCCTGCATTTCCTTCCTATGCTGCTGCTAAATCACTTCAGTCGTGTGCAACTCTGTGCGACCCCAAAGACGGCAGCCCACCAGGCTCTCCCATCCCTGGGATTCTCCAGGCAAGAACACTGGAGTGGGTTGCCATTTTCTTCTCCAATGCATGAAAGTGAAAAGTGAAAGTGAAGCTGCTCAGTCGTGTCTGACTCTTCGCTACCCCATGGACTGCAGCCCACCAGGCACCTCCGTCCATGGAATTTTCCAGGCAAGAGTATTAGAGTGGGGTGCCATTGCCTTCCTATAGAAGCATAAATTTCTCCTTCTGTACATTTTTGTGCTTTATTTTATTTATCCTTATATTTCCATCTAAATGTATTATTCATGTGAGTCCTGTCATTGCAGGTAAGTTGTAAATTCCCCACAAGAAGGACTCACATCTGATTGCCTGTCCTCTGCTGTGGAGATCAGCAAGTAACTGCTCCAAAGACCTTACTGAACTAAATTTAGCAGCCTGGTGGTCAAAGCATAAGACTGGAAAGCAAAAATCATTGTCAAAGAATGTTATTACTAGAGAACTCCCTACCCTCTCTTTACTGCATGGGGGGAATGATCTTAATGGGATTTTCTATTATTTTTACAAGTATGATGTACATACAGTGTCCCTGACCTAGACCTTTACTTCAGGTATGATCCCCAGACCAAAACAGTATCAGCATCACCTCAGAATGTGAGAGAAAATACCTAATTCAGTATTACCTACCCGTAGGAGGCGGAAATGGCAACCCACTCCAGTGTTCTTGCCTGGAGAATCCCAGGGACAGAGGAGCCTGGTAGGAGGCCGTCTACGGGGTCGCACAGAGTTAGACACGACTGAAACGACTTAGCAGCAGCAGCAGCAGCAGCAGCAGAGATACTGAATTAGAATCTGTATTTTAACAAAACCTCCAGGTGATTTGTAAACATATTATAGTTTGTAAAGGTCTATTCTAAAAGGTGGCTTCCCTAGTGGCTCAGTGGTAAAGAATTCACCTGCCAATGCAGAAGACATGAGTTTGATCCCTAGGTTGGGAAGATTCACTGGAGAAGGAAATGGCAACCCACTTCAGTGTTCTTGCCTGGGAAATCTCATGGACAGAGGAGCCTGGCAGGCTACAGTCCAGGGGGTTGCAGAGTCAGACACGACTGAGTGACTAAGCAACAATGCTTGAAGAGACATCTAGTGTTTTCCCTCCATACCATCCCTAACACTACCACCATCTTTTATTGTTTATTGAGTATTATCATATGCCAGAAATTGTGCCATGCACTTCATATGCACTATCCTCTTAAAAACTCACAATTACTCTATTTGGTAGATACAACTTTATTTCAGTTTTGAGTAACAAAATCCAATTGCTGGTAAGTGGTAGATCTGAGTCTCAAATACAGTTTTCTTTTGGTCCCCAAATATTTACTCTTCACATTCTACTGTGAATACATTCCACTGCCTTTCATTCTGAGTGAGACATTATGCAGTCGTGGATTCTTTTAAGTAGAAATATTGTCCTATTGGTGGCTTCCCAGGTGGTGCTAGTGATAAAGGCCAGCCTGCCAGTACAGCAGATATAAGAGTTGTGGGTTTGATATCTGGGTTGGGAAGATCCCCTGGAGGAAAGCATGGCAACCCACTCCGTTACTGTTACCTGGAGAATCCCATAGACAGAAGAGGCATCCTATTGACAAAAGTTGCACCTGAAATAAAGTTCTTTCTGCTATACAGAAGTCTGACTCACTTCCATTAAAGCATAACTTACTTTTTAAATCAATTTTTTGTTTTTTTCCCCCAAGAAACCATTTATAATTAGCCTCCTTAAATACCTTTCATTTGTTATTTCTCCCCAGAGAGAAAAGGAAACACTAATAAATTTAAAAATGATCATGATTTAGTCTTGTTGAACTTAGCTTTCAGTTTTTCCATTTACTTATGAAATTCACACACACAGAAAAAGTGTAGGTTAAAGAAAATCCAAGATTTCAACCAGCGCCACTTTCTGTAACTGAATATAAGGCAGTATTTCTGCATAGGGCAGAAAACTCTTCAAAGTGAAAATACATGTGTCTAGGGGGAGTTCCATGCAGTCCAGTGGTTATGACTCTGCTCTGCCAGGGCAAGGGGTGGAGTTTCCATTCCTGGTCAGGTAACTAAGATCCCACATGTCACACAGTGCAACTAAAAAAAAAAAAGCTGGTTTAAATACATGTTTTTATTAAAATGTTTTATTTCTGAATCTAGAGTAAATGCTGCAGAGATACTTGAGGGAAGAGGGAATATGGAGTCATGATGAAGAGCATTGGTCCTGAAGTTCAACTGAGAGGGTTTTCATTTCCTGGGCCACCACCTATTGGCTTTGTGGTCTTGGCCAGCTTACTTCTCTTTTATCACTGGTTTCTTCTCTAGAGCATATAGATAACAATCCTTACCTCTTATGGGCACCATGAAGATTAAATAAGAGAGTAAACATGAGAAATATAGTTCTCAGCAAAAAGTAAACCTAGCGTTTAGTAAATAGTAACAACCAGTTAAATTGTTTTCTTGTAAAAGTGGACACTTTTCCTAAGAAAATAGGTTTCTCTTCTGCTTTCCTTCCTTTTGCTCTAAGAGAACTTTCCTTTTTCCTTTAATCCCCTCAGTAGGTAAAGGTTTTGAGGGAAGTAAAATGTTTTTGAGGGGGCGATTGATTTCAGGGCTTGCTTTTGAAATCTCCTCTTTCTCTTTCAACTAGCCAATTCCCCTCTCTTTGACCCAAGGGTAGCCAATATTCATAAAGTCATGAATACCAGTCCAAACTTTATTGGCTCTCAGACTGATTAGTGCAATGCTAGCTTAATTGCACTGTGCCCTGCTATGATCAAAGGTACAACCAAAGCAGAGTTGCTTCATAGTAACATGTGAAACTCGGTCCTGGCCCATGTGCTCTCATAACCCCCAGGTTTCATTCTTAGTTATTTATTTTCATGTTCCATCACATCCAAGTTATTTATTAATTTAATCTATGCCTTTTTTTAGGACATTAAAATATGCATACTGATAACCTTGAGTGGATAAAGCAATATTTTTAAATACAGGAAATAATGTGAAACCTGTGATTACAGCAGTTGAAATTTTTTACTTAAAGAAACCCTGAATTTCATATAATGTTTTAATGGGAAAGTTTATAATGTTAGTAGACACTTAAATTTAAACTTGTTTCAACAGGCAAACATTTTACAGTCCAGAGAGTGGCTATTGACCTCACCCAAGGTTTCATGACTATTCTGGTTCACACTAATCTTGTTATTGGAAGTCATTCAATATCTTCCTAGACATCCCAGTATTTATTTTGTTTCTGCTGAAGATTGGCAGTATAACCTGCTGAGTTTAAAAGTCCATCTTTAGATAAGCAGGTTGATCAGAAGTGAGGTTATCTCAGTTCAGCATGCTTGCTAGACAAAGACTCACTTGAATTAATAGAAGTCCTCAGAGTGGTCTAATTTTATCAATTTTACTATAAATATGTACATATGTGTTTTGAAATCCCTTTGTTATTAAAAAAAAAACTTAGATGGTTAAGAAGTTTTGTCATCTTCACTGAAACTTGTTTGCATTTTCTTGGCCATATACCAAATCAATGTAATGTAACTAAACCTCATTTTAATTGCAATGTTCTAGACTACGTTCATTAATTCCATCTCTGGAATAATTGCACTCTCAATCTACTTTGTTGGTTTTTAAAAGAGTCAGTATACATTTTTGTGCATTCTTTGTTGATGTCCTTTTGTACATCCTAACAATTAAAGAGTTGAAAACTTTCCGTCTCAAGACTAGCCAAATTCATAATCTTTTTCCAGACATTGTCTCCAACAACAGATCTTGCCCCTGTTGCTCTGGATCTTCAAAGTCTCCCTCAGTCATCTTTCAAATGAACTGCTGGTCATTAATACTAACATACACCAAATCCACATGTCCTTCAACTCCCTTCTGTATATGGCTGCTGCTGCTGCTAAGTCACGTCAGTCGTGTCTGACTCTGTGCGACCCATAGAAGGAAGCCCACCAGGCTCCTCTGTCCCTGGGATTTTCCAGGCAAGAACACTGGAGTGGGTTGCCATTTCCTTCTCCAATGCATGAAAGTGAAAAGTGAAGTGAAGTCGTTCAGTCGTGTCTGACTCTTAGCGACCCCATGGACTATAGCCTACGAGCAAGGCTCCTCCATCCATGGGATTTCCCAGGCAAGAGTACTGGAGTGGGGTGCCATTGCCTTCTCTGTCTATATATGGCAGTATCCCCCAATTCAAAAGCTTCAGATCCCATTGCCCTTAATAGTAATACCTAACTTTCCAACACTGACTGAGTCCTGGAGCAGTGCTAAACATTGACATGCCTTTGGTTATTTGCCCCTCTCAGCATTCAAATAAGGTAAGAATTACTATTGATATACCCACACTGCCAATCACTCTCAGAGAGAAACCTGGTAAGCTACTTAAGGCCACACAACTGCTAGATGTGGGCACCAGTCTTGAACTTATTTTTGCCAGATTTCTAGCTCCCATACCAATAGCCCCTATGCTTTATTACCTGTAGAGCTGGCATCAAGCATCTTCATCTGTCACCTATTATTCTCTGTGCTAGGACTCATACCATCTTCCCAGCTATATCTCCTACAGTACAATTGCAATGCAGAGCTGTGCAGTCCATGGTCTGTGAGCATGCCCTATATTTTAGTGTTTCAGTGTTTCGCTTATGCTACTCCCTCACTTCTAAAGCATTTTTTCCTTTTTATGCATGCTTAAGCATCCTTATCTTTTGGATGCTGTTGTCTATGATTTCTAAATTAAGTTCCTCCTCTTCCATATTCTAATAGTGCTGTCTTTTCTTGTCACATTCAGATTTTGATTTACTCGTGGATTTGTCCTGTAAGCTTCTTGAGGCACACGGTTCAATAAATACCTCTTGAGTAGAATTAAATGTATACCTGCAATTGACCCTTGAACAATGCAGGATTTAGGGTTGTTGACTCTCCTCACAGTCAAAAATCTGTGTCCTTAGAGGAAAACATAGGCAGAACACTCGATGACATAAACCAAAGCAAGATCCTCTATGATCCACCTCCTAGAGTAACAGAAAGAAAACCAAAAGTAAACAAATGGGACCTGATTAAATTTAAAAGCTTTTGCACAGCAAAGGAAACTATAAACAAGGTGAAAAGACAGCCCTCGGTATGGGAGAAAATAAGAGCAAATGAAACAACTGACAAAGGATTAATTTCCATAATATACAAGCAGCTCATACAACTCAATGCCAGAAAAACAAACAACCCAATCAAAAAGTGGGGCAAAGACCTAAACAGACATTTCTCCAAAGAAGATGTACAGATGGCTAACAAACACATGAAAAGATACTCAACATCATGCATTATTGGAGAAATACAAGTCAAAACTAGAATGAGATATCAGCTTACATGAGTCAGAATGCCGCTGCTGCTGCTGCTGCTAAGTCGCATCAGTCGTGTCCGACTCTGTATGACCCCATAGACAGTAGCCCACCAGGCTCCTCTGTCCCTGGGATTCTCCAGGCAAGAACACTGGAGTGGGTTGTCATTTCCTTCTCCAATGCACGAAAGTGAAAAGTGAAAGGGAAGTTGCTCAGTCATGTCCAACTCTTTGCGGACCCCATGGACTGCAGCCTACCAGGCTCCTCCATCCATGGGGTTTTCCAGGCAAGAATACTAGAGTAGGGTACCATCACTTTCTCCTCCAGTCAGAATGGACATCATCAAAAAGTCTGCAAATAATAAATGCTGGAGAGGGTGTGGAGAAAAGGGAATGCTCTTGCACTGTTGATGGGAATGTAAATTGATACAGCCACTATGGAAGACGGTATGGAGATTCCTTAAGAAACTAGGAATAAAACCACCATATGACCCCAAATCCTACTCCTAGGCATAAACCCCGAGGAAACCAAAACTGAAAAATACACATGTATCCCATTGTTCATTGTCCCACTGTTTACAATAGCTAAAGCATGGAAGCAACCTAGATGTCCACTGACAGATGAATGGATAAAGAAGTTGTGGTACATATACAGAATGGAATATTACTCAGCCATAAAAAGAAATGCATTCGAGTCAGTTCGAATGTGGATGAACCTAGAACCCATTATACAGAGTGAGGTGAGTCAGAAAGAGAAAGATAAATATCATATTCTAAAGTATATACATGGAATCTAGAAAACTGGTACTGAAGAATTTATTTACAGGGCAGCAACGGAGAAAAAGACATAGAGAACAGACTTATGGACATGGGGAGAGGGGAGGAGAGGGTGAGATGTATGGAAAAAGTAACAGGGAAACTTACATTACCATATGTAAAATAAGTAGCCAACAGTGTTGGGGGGTGGAAATCTGAGTATCACTTTACAGTGGACATTCCATATATGCAGTTTTGCCTCTGCAAATTTAGTCAACCACAGGTCATGCAGTATGTATTTATTGAAAATTTTCCACATGTAAGTGGACCCACACAGTTCAAACCCATGTTTTCAGGGTCAACTATATTCTCTTCCACCTTTAATTTCTGCCCTTAAAATAGAAAAATCCAATTAAAAGTTAGAAAGTAAAATCTTAAGATGTTGTTCACCTTGCTTGTTTAAATTAGAAAATAGAAATTATTTCTGGTTTTTTTTCCCTTTGCTTTTGAGATCCTTGTTACATTAATATAAAATAAAAATCAACATTTGATTGAGCTATTACTACTGCTTTTTGTTTTTGTGTTTTACAGGCATGAAATATTCCTAAAACAATTGCTCTCTCCCAATGGAGTCATTTAGTTTACGTGTCCCATCTCTTTAACCAGGAGGCTGAAGAGTAAGTCTCAAAACACAGAACCTAAAGGACATATCTATGAAGCCTCCCAGATGGGGTACACAGTAACAGACCAGTGCCATGGACATATTTTGTCCCTTGTAACTTTGTAGAAGCCACAAAAGCCTAGTTACTTTTGATTTATAATAGAAGGAAGGTCATTCTTATAATGAAAAAAGATAAAAGAAGGAAAACAAGGTCTATATTTTCAGGCCCCAAGATTCAATTTGTCATAAAGATCAATGACAGTTTTATTCTCTAGAGAGATGAACTAACCTTTTGCTGTAAAAAATCATCACCCTTTTTCAGACCTTATGTTG
>SJYF01008752.1:703979-717306 GCA_006410515.1 Procapra przewalskii | reverse complement strand
CGAAGAGCTGACTCATTGGCAGACTCTGATGCTGGGAGGGATTGGGGGCAGGAGGAGAAGGGGACGACAGAGGATGAGATGGCTGGATGGCATCACGGACTCGATGGACGTGAGTTTGAGTGAACTCTAGGAGTTGATAATGGACAGGGAGGCCTGGCGTGCTGTGATTCATGCGGTCGCAGAGTCAGACATGACTGAGCGACTGAGCTGAACTGAACTGATGCCACGCATTCCGTGGTACACTGTTGCAGAAGCCCCAGCAGACTCATCTAGCAGGTCAAGAAATTGGTTTATTTCCCACGTGTTCACCTTTGGTCTCCCTCTTTTCCTAAGTCACTCCCCTTCATTATAATCCCAATATTTTCTGTTTGCCATGAGGGTGGACATCCTCTAGGAAATGGTCAGAGTTACCCAAACCTTCCTCTCGTCCACCCAGAATCATGGCCAGTCAAATGCACTATGATGGTCACTTTTTGTGGCCAGGTGAAGCCTGTCTGTACCCAATAAAATGGATTTAATCCAGGCAAGAAGGACAGTTAATTAAATGAATTTCATTGGTCCTTGTGGCTGCTGCTGCTAAGTTGCTTCAGTCATGTCTGACTCTGTGTGACCCCATAGACAGCAGCCCACCAGGCTCCGCTGTCCCTGGGATTCTCCAGGCAAGAACACTGGAGTGGGTTGCCATTGCCTTCTCCAGTCCTTGTGGCTAGAAATAAGCAAAAGTTTTGACATAATTTTCCATGATGTAATTAATTTATAGTACTATAGTGTCTTGGAGAAGGCAATGGCACCCCACTGCAGTACTCTTGCCTGGAAAATCCCATGGATGGAGGAGCCTTGTGGGCTGCAGTCCATGGGGTCTCAAAGAGTCAGACACGACTGAGCGACTTCACTTTCGCTTTTCACTTTGCTGCATTGGAGAAGGAAATAGCAACCCACTCCAATGTTCTTGCCTGGAGAATCCCAGGGACGGTGGAGCTTGGTGGGCTGCCATCTACGGGGTTGCACAGAGTCGGACACGACTGAAGCAATTTAGCAGTATAGTGTCTAAATCTTTTAAAATTAGCTTCATGTGGAAGAATTAAAATTAAGAATTGAAGAATAGTTTGCGTTCCCCTGGATCTGGCTGGGTTGATTTAGGTAGAAACCAAGTAGTTAACCTGTTCACTTCTTAGTACAGGAGAAAAATTCTATCTCCAGGGGCCTACCCTGAATGGAAGTAACAGATGAACCAACACTAGAGATTCTGATCCTGTATTAAAATTCCATATTGTGTACACCACATGGGCTAAGGATTCAGTAGCCCTGAATTTGTGATTTTTCAGCTGTTCAGATTTGACACAAATGTGCAGGTACCTAGAAATTAACTAAAAGGTATCTGTTTCCATTATTATTTGTATTTGCTTCTTTGGCTGAATACATTTCATTTTCCCTCAGGTATTTCTTCTTTCAATATTTCTTGACTGAGGTCAGTTTGATTTCTGCCACTTTGGCAGCATTAGTTCAAGAGACAAATGCAACTAATTTGGTAGATAAAATTTTAATCTTTCCTGTCTTGATTGTCAATTTTTGAAGGGTAATCTAAGATGATGTCTTTATCCCATAGTTTATTTTGTCTAGATTTGACTAAAGCCAGGTTTGAGCAGTTGATTACATTCTCTCATCTGATCTACTGCAGGCTCAGACCAATGAAAGGCTCTAAGTGTGAGAAAATAATATACTTCTATAATTTTTGTGATATGACATTAGCTATTAATTTGCCAGTCCAACAGAGTGTTTATGAAGTTGCTAATGAGTGAACTTAGCTTTCTTCTTTGATATTTGCCTTATTTTGTTCTCCTTGGTCCAGCAGAAGACTCTGTGGCCATGATTTTTGAAGCGCTAGGAAAGATAATTTTTCAGAGTGAACTCTTTTGACTCCCAACAAAATTCCATTCCCCAAAGTAAACTTGATATCGGCCTAAGCAGGTGCCGGCCACTGGAATTTGACTCTAATAAATGTGTTCATTAAATTGTAGGTTTGGTGGAGAAGCCGTTAAAAAATAATCTAAATTGCTTGTCTATCACTTTTAAGAAACTGTATAAATACACACATACTCCGCTCCTTTGGAGCTCACTAATGCTTAAATTGTTTATTCTCTTCATCTGGAAAGATTCTGTTTACACAAATGAGTTTAAATATTTTCACTTCAACCCTGGGCTTTTTAAATTTAAATCAGTAATGAACTTGCTCATCCTTGTGTGTTACCAAAAGGAACATCTCCCCCACATCTGTGGACATGACCTCCGCACACTAGTCGGGGGCAGAACTGCCTAGACTTTCTCAGCTTTAACCTTTAATGTGGCACAGGCACCCTGAGCCCTGCATGCATGATGAATGGGAATTCTGCCCCCGTCTGAAAACGAGTTTGTGTCGGCAGGAAGATTTAGTATCCCGTGTGCACTCTCAAGATAAAAAATCATCTGGGCCTGTGGGAGCAATTTGTCTAAGAAGAGTAATTTTAGAAATTCTTGCAATGACTTTAGAGGGGCTGAATTCATAGTGGTTTCCCCTTTATTTTATTTCCAACACCTGTTCTTCATGAACAAGCATAATTTGAAGCTGAGGTAATGGGAACCCTCGGATGCACAGAATACACAGAGCTGACACTTGTCCTTTCCGTGGCTGCTCTCCCCAGACTGTGTGTGAGCCCGGGTGTGTATTAGGAACAGTTGCTAACTCTGTATTTTCAAAACCGCAGTCCCTATTATGAAGTGCTCTCAGTGTGATAAGTCTAACTGATAAATTACTAAAACAAAAATAGAAAATTGATAGTTGCAGTAACTTTCTTTAGTGCACAGCTGGTGAAAGCATCTTGTTCTCACATCTGTGTGTCAGCAGTCTGCCTCCCACCCCCACCACTGCAGGCACTTCTTTTCTTCTTGGAAGTAAATCTCTTTGCCAAAAATCTGTTTGTTTGTTCTGCTCAACAAATGGCACATGTTCTTATTAATGAGCTCTCTTCCAGTTTTTATAGGAAGATTTTCAGACATCTCTTCCTTTTACATAGCCTTTTGACCAGTCTTAACTGCATGACTGTGCGTTTTCTCCAGATGAGCAGTGTTGTGGGGAGTGCTGTGGGGAAAGTTTGTCTCTGATCTCCTTGGCATTTTTCTCGACAGCAAACACTGTTAGCGTCTAGTCTTTTCAGTCTGCCCTGGCCAGTCTTAGGCCAAGTGGAAGAACGTTTGAGAATGCAAAATCTGCAGTCATGCAGATCTGATTTATGTCTGTTGCATGGATGATCTCAGGACCACTCCATCTCTCTTGGGGCTCAGGGTTCCCATCTCCAACAGGGCAATGGCGACACTTGGTCAATACAGAATGTGGGAGAATATTCATTTAGCCTAAGTCTGGGCCACTATAACAAAGACATCTGACACTAACCCAGTGGCTTAAGTATAGCAGAAGTTTCTATCTTCCATACATCTGAGTCTAAAAGGAACATTCCAGATTGGTGGATAACACCACCCTATACAACAAATCACTCAGAGCTCTTTTTTAAAATTTTTATTGGAATATAGCTGATTTACAATGCTATGCTAGTTTCAGATGTGCAGTAAAGGGAGTCTTTCATATGTATACATATGTCTACTCTTTTTTAGATGTTCTCCGCATGTAGCCTATTACAAAGTATTGTGTAGAGTTCCCTGTGCTATACAGTAGGTCCTTATTAGATATCTATTTTATATGTAGTTTTATATATAGTAATGGGTATATGTCAATCCCAACCTTCCAATTTATGCCTTCCCCCTTTATCTCCTGGTAACCGTAAGTTTATTTTCAACATCTGTAATTCTATTTTTGTTTTGTAGATGAGTTCATTTGTACCTTTTCTTTTAGACTCCACATGTAAACAGTCTGTTATTTGTTTTTCTCTGTCTGACTTACTTCACTTCGTATGATAATTTCTAGGTCCATTCATGTTGCCACAAATGACATTATTTTGTTCTTACATCTGAGTAATATTCTGTTCTATATATGTGCAACATCATCTTTATTCATTCCTCTGTTGATGGATATTTAGATTGCTTCCATGTCCTGGCTATTGTAAATAGTGCTGCAGTGAACATTAGGATGCATGATTCTTTTCAAAGTATGTATTTCTCCCGATATATGTATGCCAAGGGGTGCGATTGTTGCATCATATGGTAGCTCTGTTTCCAGTGTTTTAAGGCATGTCCATACTGTTTTCCATAATGGCTGTCCAGTTTACATTCCCACCAATAGTGTAGGAGGGTCTGCTTTTCTCCATACCCTCTCCAGCTTTTATTGTTTGTAGATTTGTTGATGATTGCCATTCTGATCATGTGAGGTGATACCTCATTGTAGTTTTGACTCACATTTCTCCAATAATTAATGATGCTGAGCATCTTTTCACATGTTTCTTAACCAACTGTATGGCTTCTTTGAAACATGTGTATCTAGGTCTTCCACCCACTTTTTAATTGAGATGTTTGCTTTTCTTGGTATTGAGCTGCATGTGCCATCCATATATTTTGGAGATTAAACCCTTGTCAGTTGCTTCATTTGCAAATATTTATCCCATCCAGAGAGCTGTTATTTTTTTGTTTTTTTGTTTTTTTCATTTTGTTTATGGTTTCCTTGGTCTTCATTGGGCTTCCCTGGTAACTCAGTTAGTAAAGAATCTGCCTGCAATGCAGAGACCCCAGTCAATTCCTGGGTCAGGAAGATCCCCTGGAGAAGGGATAGACTACCCATTCCAGTATTCTTGCATTTCCCTTGTGGCTCAGCTAGTAAAGAATCTGCCCACAATGCGGGAGACCTGGGTTCGATCCCTGGGTTGGGAAGATCTCCTGGAGAAGGGAAAGGCTACTCCCTCCAGTATTCTGGCCTAGAGAATTCCATGGACTGTATTCCTGTTGCTCTGCTATTCCCTAGAGCTTTGTTTTAATCACTAGAGTCCAGCCTAGGTTTCAATGGGTCTAGCTTACTGAAAGGAATACAGAACATCAAGGAAACTTGACTGTGGTCTTACAGTACATATTGCTTCCACTCACATTCCACTAGAGTAGATACAATCACATGACCACAATCAACTGCAGGGAAAGTTGGAAAACATAGTCTTGCATGGGCCCAGGAATATGGATGACATGGTAAGATGGAGAATTAGAATATTCCACCACAACTGTCATAGACTCTATCTCAAAAATCCTCAGAAGATTAAATTAAATCACATATTTGTGCCTGGCAAATACATGTAAGTCCATAGTTAAGTATCTGATAAAATCAAATGCCAGGATGAAGACACACTACCAGCTGACTCAATTTCACTTAATCCCAGCACTTATAAGACCCACCTCTAACAGGAAACTAGTCTATGTCCCGATGTCCACTGGTCTGGGGCCTTGGGAGGTAGCTGTCTGCTTGGTTTTGCAGTATGGTTTGAAATACTACTTCCAGTATGTCTTGGAATCTATTTCATTTATCTGCTAGGTTAAGACAATTCCCTCTCTCTGTAGTTCTTGATAGTTTTCTTCGGGATATGGACCCTGCTCTCTCAACCCTGAGCATCTAATCAGGCTCCCACCTCCCTGAGGACCACCAAGTGTGGATTAGGATGAAAACTGGCAGAGTAGCTTCTTTGCTCTCTTGTCCTGTCTCCTCATATAGTTCATCTTAACTGCAGTTGTTTGCTTGCCTGTCTGCCTTCTGCCCCAAACTATGAATTTTCCAAGAACTTTGAAACTAGATATGTCTTATTTATCATTATATCCTCAACTGACTTAAAGTACCTAGCATATAGTAAGCACTCAATAATTATCTGAATAAAGAAAAAATAACTGAAAAATGTCCCTAGAAAGTCAATATATCAGTTTTCTTGGACATAAGTATCTGAAGCTGACAGTGGACAGATTGAAATAGAAAAAAAATAATTTTAAAAGGTTAATATATGGGAAGTCCCAGGATTATTGAGCACATACATGTAAGAAGTGGGCCTGAGGCCAAGCGACCAGGGCAGCACCCAGATTCACAACTGGAAAGGGGTTAGAGGTAAGAAATGGTACCACCACTGACTATGGCACCACATTTGCATTGCTGCCACTTCTGTGCTCAGAATTTGATCTTGAAAGAGCCATCAGACAATGCATGGTTGTTTTCGGCTGAGGCTTTGTCTTGTGCCAGTACCCTAGCAGCAAGGGGCTTTGTAGTATCTTGGTATGATTCAGTATCTGCTGTGCCCCAGGATTAATAGAAGAAAAGTTCACCAACAAATACAATAAGCACCATTTGGCAAATGTCAGTTGGCCAAAAAAGAAGATAATCACTTATTATACGCAAATGACCTATTGCTATTTTAATGCTCTGATTCCATCCAGAGAAATTTGACCTAAGACAGAAAGGATTAAAGCATACCATACCTTATCATACCAAAACAAATTTTTTTTTCTAAATCCTGTCTTGTTTTCTCTTAATCTTCACCACTGTATGCAGGCCCATTTCTGAATGGTTTCTTCACCATTTTCTTCATCATGTTGTCAGCCACATTTTATACTTCTCTGGACACAGAAAAGAATTGCACAAAATTTTCTCAACCTGTACTACTTTACTAAGACGAAAGCTTGTTGATATACATGAGATTAAGGAAGATGCTAAGCCTTAGGGCTGTGGTACGTTTCCTCTGTGACAGGACAAGAGCCATATTCTGTATTTGTATATTTATACCCTTGTTTGGGGCTTCCCTGGTGGCTCAGAGGTTAAAGCATCTGCCTGCAATGTATGAGACATGGGTTCGATCCCTGGGTCAGGAAGATTCCCTGGAGAAGGAAATGGCAACCCACTCCAGTATTCTTGCCTGGAGAATCCCATGAACAGAGGAGCCTGGTAGACCACCGTCCACTGGGTTGCAAAGAGTCGGACATGATTGAGCGACTTCACTTTACCCTTGTTTATTGTCTTTTTTCCCCACAGAATGGAAATTTTGTAAAGGTAAGGTCAGAGGTTTTTGTTTGCTTTTGTTTGTTTTTTACTGTCACATCCCTAGAACACGTTATAATGAATGGTAAGCATTCAATAAATACTTGTTGAATGAATGAATATATGAGTAAAGGCTTAGCCCATAAGCTAACACTCTGACCTGTTTTTTCCCCCTCTTCATGCATCGTTGGTCTTTATGTATTATCTTTCTATAGAGTAGGATAAGGAGACTATAGAAATCCATGAAAAACCTAAGTCCTTGTATTCTCTACCTTTAACTAAATGCCTAACCCCCTATGTCTCCAATTATAAAATTTCCTTCAGTCAATAAAACCCTCATCCTCTTACTTCTGATAATCTTAACTTCAGACTCCTCTTTGGTCCCATAACCACACTGCTGCTACTGCTGCTGCTAACTCGCTTCAGTCGTGTCTGACTCTGCACGACCCCACAAACAGCAGCCCACCAGGCTCCCCCATCCCTGGGATTCTCCAGGCAAGAACACTGGAGTGGGTTGCCATTTCCTTCTCCAGTGCATGAAAGTGAAAAGTGAAGTTGCTCAGTCGTGTCCGACTTTTCGTGACCCCATGGACTGCAGCCTACCAGGCTCCTCCGTCCATGGGATTCTCCAGGCAAGTGTACTGGAGTGGGGTGCCATTGCCTTCTCCATAACCACATTGGGTTGCTTTACTTCATCATCACCTTTGTCAGTTCTTGACTGTTCAATCTATTCTACACCCATCATTTCATGACTTTCTTATGAATTTACTGTGTTGAATAAGAGCCCCCTAAAATTTATGTCCTCTTAGAATCTCAGAATGTGACCTTATTTGGAAATACAGTCTATATATGTTATCAAGTTAAGATGGGGGTCGTATTGGATTAGGCTGGACCATAAGTCCAATGGCATATCCTGATAAGAGAAAAATCTGGAAACACAGACTTACAGTAAAGAAGGCCATGTGAATAGAGATTGGAGTTATTCTGCCACTGACCAAGGGATTCTAAGAATTGCTGGCCACCACCAGAAGATAGGAAGAGTCAAGGAAGGATCCTTTTCTAGGGTCTTGGGAGGGAGCCGTGCCAACACCTTGATTTCAGACTTCAGCCTCCAGCGCTGTGAGAGTATAAATTTCTATTGTTCTATAGCAACAATTCATGGAACTTTGTTAAGACGACCCTAGGAAATAAATACTCTAGCCCTGAAGTCCCTCACTACTTTCTCAATCATGATCCCATCCTCAATCTCAAGTCTTTTCCAATTTTTGCCCCTGGTTCTCATTAGCTATAAAATTTGCTTTAAAAAGTCACAAAGAAGGCCATCGTTGGCCTTCACCCCATTTTTCCACCTAACATATCGTCTTATTCCACTAAAACACCTGCCTCCCCAAAACTTACTCCTTACATCTAGAACCACTCCCTTTTCACTAACTCCTTTTTGTAAACTTACCCTTAAAAATCTTCCCAATGGCCCTATTCCTTCTAAAGCAATAAAGGTAATAGGGCCATCGCTGTCTCCTTCATGCGAGACTAAAACAATAAACAAACGTGCTTTCCCTACATTCAGTGACCTCTCATCCCTCCAAAACAAGTCTGTAAATACTTCTTATATTAACTGACATTTCTGTGGGATTTGGCCATACTGAGCTCTCGTGAATTTCTTCCTAAACTCTTTCTCATATACCACATTCTGGGACTTTATGTTGCTCTGAGCTCTTCCCTCACTGACGATCACTTCTTTTCAAATTTCTCTTCCTCCTTCCTATGCCTCTTAAAATAGACACTCCTTGAAGTCTGGCCTTTTACCTTCTTTTACCATTTCCCTTGATGATCATCTTTATTTTCCCAAATTCCTCTCTACCCTCTGCTTTGTATATCACATGTTTTAGAACACCCCGAATACATGTTTTAATGAATAAACAAATAAACACTAAATCTATATCTTTCAGATCCGTGCATTTCTAAGCAGTATTTTTATCTATTGTATTTTTTATTTGTAAAACTAATTTTATTTATTGTGTATCTCTAACGCTTAATGTAGATCTGTGTTCTTTATGTGCTGAATTAATGAATAAATGAATGAATGATTCACTGTTTCTACACAAATAGCCAATTTGTATAGAAAATTCAGTAAATTCAGCAATGAATGTATTTCCCCTTCTGTACCCACAGCCAATATTGTCCTTTCTATATTTTCCCAACCATAAAGTGTCGTACCAGTATTTAGGATCCTTTTCATTTCCTCTCTTTGTCTTACACTCTGTCAGTTTCCATAGTCTTTTGAGTTCCACATCTATGGAATATTTCAAATCCCTTTTTCCCCAATCCCAAATCTCATACAATAGAATGGAATTCATTTCTCTAGCGTTTTCCACATTCATTTGCATCCATCCTGAACCTCGTAATTATAACCCAAATGTTCCTTCCTTCTTTCTTCCTATCTAGCCCCTCTAGTAAAATAGCAGTTCTGTTAAGAATATCAGTTGGACTCAAGTTGAACCCCTTCTCTGCTGTTTCTCATCTGTAAAATGAAAGGAAACATATAGTATGGGGTTAGCCAAAAAGTTCATTCAGGTTTTTTGTAACGTCTAGCAGAAAATTCAGATGAACTTTTTGACCAACCCAATGCCTGTCTTAGGTGTGGAACACAGCATCTGGCATATAGAGTGTTCAGTAAATATGAGGAATCATGCAAATGACAATGGGACCCTGGTGGCAGCAAAAATAGCAGCTCTGGTGCCAGTCTCCATCCACTGTGGCTCATCTCATAATCTTTCAGAAACTCTTGAAAGCATACATCTAATGAGCAAATATTGCTAGTCAGCGCTATGTATTCTGTGAGTAAGAACACAAATGACAGGGATTGACCAACCAGATGCTAAAACCAACACCAGAGAAATTTTTTTTGGAATTCAGACAGAAAGTTCCTATTAAAAAGGTCAGCCCTGTACCTGACATTCCAGTTGAGCTATTCCAAATCCTAAAAGATGATGCTGTGTAAGTGCTGCACTCAATATGCCAACAAATTTGGAAAACTCAGCAGTGGCCACAGGACTGGAAAAGATCAGTTTTCATTCCAGTCCCAAAGAAAGACAATGCCAAAGAATGCTCAAACTACCGCACAATTGCACTCATCTCACAGTAGCAAAGTAATGCACGAAATTCTCCAAGCCAGGCTTCAGCAATACGTGAACCGTGAACTTCCAGATGTTCAAGCTGGATTTGGAAAAGGCAGAGGAAGCAGAGATCAAATTGCCTTGGACCATAGAAAAAGCAAGAGAGTTCCAGAAAAATTTCTACTTTTGCTTTATTGATTATGTCAAATTTGATTGTGTGGATCACAACAAACTGTGAAAAGTTCTTAAAGAGATGGGACTACCAGACTACCTGACTTGCCTTTTAAGAAATATGTATGCAGATCAGGAAGCAACAGTTAGAACTGGACATGGAGCAACAGACTGGTTCCAACTAGGAAAAAGAGTACATCAAGGCTGTATAGTCACCCTGCTTATTTAACTTCTATGCAAAGTACATCATGAAAAATGCTGGGCTGGATGAAGTTCAAGCTAGAATCAAGATTGCCAGGAGAAATATCATTAACCTCAGATATGCAGATGATACCACCCTTATGGCAAAAAGTTAGAAGAATTAAAGAGCCTCTTAATGAAAGTGAAAGAGGAGAGTAAAAATGTCGGCTTAAAACTCAACATTCAGAAAACTAAGATTGTGGCATCTGGTCCCATCACATCATGGCAAATAGATGGGAAAACAGTGACAGACATTATTTTTCTGGGCTCCAAAATCACTACAGATGGTGACTGAAGCCATGAAATTAAAAGACACTTACTCCTTGGAAGAAAAGTTATCACCAACCTAGACAGCATATTAAAAAGTAGAGACATTACTTTGTCAACAAAGGTCCATCTAGTCAAAGCTATGGTTTTTCCAGTAGTCATGCATGGATGTGAGAGTTGGGCCATAAAGAAAGCTGAGCACTGAAGAACTGATGCTTTTGAGCTGTGGTGTTGGAGAAGACTCTTGAGAGTCCCTTGGACTGCAAGGAGATCCAACCAGTCTATCCTAAAGAGATCAGTCCTGAATATTCATTGGAAGGACTGATGCTGAAGCTGAAACTCCCAAGACTTTGGCCACCTGATGTGAAGAACTGACTCATTGGAAAAGACCCTGATGCTGGGAAAGATTGAAGGCGGGAGGCGAAGGGGACGACAGGGGATGAGATGGTTGGATGGCATCACCAACTCAATGGACATGAGTTTGAGTGAACTTCAGGAGTTGGTGATAGACAGGGAGGCCTGGCGTAGTGCAGTCCATGGGGTCGCAAAGAGTCAGACACGACTAAGCCACTGAATTGAACTGAACTGTACCTGACATAGATAAACATTCAATAAATGAAATTATCTTTTGGAATATTTTAGAGACGTGTGAGTTGCAGTACTAAAATGAGGCTGTATTCTTGTGGTAACACATGGAAATTGTAACAGACATTAAAACCATTCTCCCTTACTTAAACCCACAATAGAATCATATTTTCCTGCCATCTTGAAGTGAGGCAAGTGTAAAAAGTGTTTTCTGACCAGGGAAGTGTGAACCAAAATGACCACTTGTACATAGAAACATTTAACCGCCAATGCTCAGTTTTCTGAAATTCCTCTGCCAAGCAGAATTTCTCTCTTTACTTTCAGTAGAGATCTGATGAGAACTAGAAATAAATGTTTGTTTTCTTAAGCCACTGAGATTTAGAGTTCCTTTTATCACGGCCCAGTGGTAAAGAATCTGCCTGACAATGCAGGAAACACAAGAGACACAGGTTCGATCCCTCGGTGGGGAAGATCCCCTGAAGAAGGGAATGGCAACCCACTCCAGTATTCTTGCCTGGAGAATCCCATGATCAGAGGACCCTGGTGGGCTGTCGTCAGACATGACTGAGTGACTAAACCACCATTATCACAGCATAATTCAGCCTGTTCTTACTGTTCGGGGCAATAGCCAGGGTCAGGGAGGAAGTCTATATATCCAGCTGCTGCTGCTGCTGCTAAGTCGCGTCAGTCGTGTCCGACTCTGTGCGACCCCAGAGACGGCAGCGCACCAGGCTCCCCTGACCCTTGGATTCTCCAGGCAAGAACTCTGGAGTGGGTTACCATTTCCTTCTCCAATGCATGAATGTGAAAAGTGAAAGTGAAGTCGCTCGGTTGTGTCTGACTCTTAGGGACCCCATGGACTGTAGCCTACCAGGCTCCTCCATCCATGGGATATTCCAGGCAAGAGTACTGGAGTGGGGTGCCATTGCCTTCTCCAAGAACTATCTAAACTTCCTTCCCACTTTTGAGTAATTTTTTAGTAAAATGGATTGCAAGTTTTTTTCTTAATTATTTTTTATTGGAGTATAGTTGATTTACAGTGTTGAGTGAGTTTCTGCTTTACAGCAAAGTGAATCAGTTATTCATACACATACGCTTTTATTTAGATTCTGTTCCCATATATTTCATTACAGAGTATTTACTGGAGTTCCCTGTGCTATTCCATAGATTCTTATTAGCTATGTATTCTTTCTATAGTGAGTGAAGTCGCTCAGTCATGTCTGACTCTTTGTGACCCCAAGGACTAGTAGCCTACCAGGCTCCTCCCCCTCCATGGGATTTTCCAGGAAAGAGTACTGGAGAGGGTTGCCATTTCCTTCTCCAGGGATCTTCCCGACCCAGGTATCGAACCCAGGTCTCCTGCATTCTAGGCAGACGCTTTAACCTCTGAGCCACCGGGGAGCGTCTGTCTACAACGTGGGAGACCTGGGTTCGATCCCTGGGTCGGGAAGATCCCCTGGAGAAGGAAATGGCAATCCACTCCAGTATCCCATGGACAAAGGATAGGCTACAGTCCATGGGGTCACAAAGAGTCAGACACGAGTGAGCGACTTTCCTTCCTTGCTTCCTTCCATTCTCTCTATAGTAGTGTGTGTATGTCAGTCCCAATCTGACTATTTATCCCTCCCCTCTCCTTTCCCCACTGGTAACCAGAAGTTTGTTTTCTACTTCTGTGATAGAAATAGATTTTGTAAATAAGTTCATTTGTACCATTTTGTTTTGTGAATAGGTTCATTTGTACCATTTCTTTAGATTCTACAAAGAAATGATATCATATGATGTTTCCCTTTGTCTGACTTACTCACTCAGTATGTCAATCTCTGGGTCCATCCATGTCATTGCAAATGGCATTATTTCATTCTTTTTATGGCTGAGTAAGATTTCATTATATATGTGTACTACATCTTCTTTTTCCATTCCTCCATCAGGGACATTTAGGTGAACAGCAATTTTTAATATGAATTATTTA
>SJYF01008752.1:690226-703963 GCA_006410515.1 Procapra przewalskii | reverse complement strand
AAAATACTGCTGGTTTCCTCTTTAATTTCTTCATTCACATACACATTTTCACTATTCCCTCTATCTCAAAAGGTATTCTAAAACAATCATTCCTTTATCTGCATGTCTGAATTGTATCCATCATTCAGGGTCCAACCATAAATTCTATCTCTCTCTAAGAAAAACTTCTAACCCTTCTCACCTGGAAGTTACGTCTACTTTTCTGATGTCCCCATGGCATTTAATGTATACCTCCCTTAATTTACTCTTTATTTTTTTAATTTTGCATTCTTTATACACATACATACACACACACACACACAAACACATACACACACACACACACATATATATATAAATCCTTAGTAGATCAAAGCTTTTTGACTGTTTGATCCATGACTTTGATATCTTATCCTGGGTGATTTAACAGATTATCCTGGCCTTAGTAAGTCCTTATAGATAATTATGATACCTGATATTGATGATGAATTAAAGTTTTGATTTTTAACTACATGACAAGACTTAGCAGTCTGTAGTACAAGAAATAAACTGTACTAAGATTTTTTAAAAGATATTCTGATTTGTAGGAAACCTAACTACTTACTATCATTCTCTTTCAAATTTTGAGACAATTGAGAAATTGCCCCAGAAATGAGTAGCAGTGGTAAAACTGGATTGGATAATGGCATGTGGATCGAAGGTCAAGATGGGACTTCCTGCAACAAGATCTCTAGAACTGATTGATTGTACCCACTTAGTCACAGGCGTGGCATCTGGAGCCACCCAGGCCTCCCCTGGCTGGGTGGAGATCTTGACCCTGGGGAAATTCCAACACAGTGGCCAGAAACACAGGGAAAAAAGAAGAGTCCTCCCTCCCAGAAGACACTCAGAAACCTGAGCCATAAGAACTGAGCTGAATCGTTAAGCAAAATAGATGACAGTACAAAAGGAAGAACACAGATTTCTCCCAGCTTCCTGTGGTTTGAAGGTCAGATTTTTAAGAAACAGCACATATGCTCAGAAAAATCGACTTTATATCAGATTTAGAGATCTTACATGCCTGGAGTTTCCCAAGATGAATTTTTTCAATATGCCAACTTTGTACTGTTTACTCATTTACTCAAGTGCAATGTGTGTATTTTGATTAAATAGTATGAGGTGGACAACATCATATTGTCCAGAGTTCTTCTGGGAAGCATAAGCCTTAACTAGGCATCACTGCTTAGGCATCCATCCTATCCCGGTAGCCATGGTGGCATATGTACAAAAGTGAGGTCATATGCTCACACTTGAAATATGTAACATTTTCACTTCTGATAGTACAATCTTTCCATCTGACCCAGAAATCTAAACATCCAGTTTTTCAAAAGAAGAATGTCAACTCTGTAGAGATTTAGCAATCCAGCAAGTAAATAAATGGCTTCTCAGATGGGAAAAAAGTATCCTGGCTCTCAATAACATACACTCCATTAAAACTTAGAAGCAGGATGAAAATGTGTTATTGCTTTTATTGTTTGAATTGTGTCTCCTATGGGGGTTTGTAATGCAGTATTTCCTATTAGGTCACTTACAAAGAGTTTTCAAATTATTAAGAGTCCACCGTTAATAGAGTGGTAGGAAAAGAGAAGAAAGTGCCCCCTCCCCCTCCAAAGCCCTCCTCCCTCCCCAAAGACCAGCATCTGGAATAAGCCATGCTGTGCTTTCATAAAAAGCTGCTGGAAGCCAGAGAAAAACAAGCCTGATAGAATTAAGAAAAATGGATGTATCCCACTGACCCTGAGTGTTGAAGAGAAATGTGGAGAATGTGTGAATTATTAGCACAGTAGAAAAATATTTTATTTAAGACCCACATCTTCACAGCTCTGCCTGAAGGGTTTCACTCAAACAACAAAAAAAAGTACGGATTCAGATCTCAGGATACTCAAGAATCCATCATGTTGTGTGTAGGAGAATCATAAAATCACCAGCAAAAAAAGACACAGTGGGAGTCCCAACTTGTAAACCTTTAGGCTCCCGGGCATGCATCATACTTCATCCTAAGGGACAAAAAGAGGAATTTCAAATGAATTTCCCAGCTCTGTCTATGAAGTGGATCTGACAATAGGCTTTTTCTCTTAAGAAATCAAACTCAGGGTTTTATTTTATTTTGTTTTTCATTCACCTTGAATGAGACATGAGATGAGTTTATTTTTTTTTTTTAGGTCCTCAAAGTAAAAGATTGTAAATAAGTTATTGCAGTTTGTTACCTAAGAAAGAAAGAGGGAAGCAAGGAAAAGAAATAAAGAAGGGGGTGGGGGAGGAAGGAGTGAAAACAGAATCTGCCTTTGCCCTTCATATAATGAGTGCTTGGACAACTCATGGTCTTCCCAGGTGGCTCAGATGGTAAAGAATCCACCTGCAATGCCAGAGACCCCACTTCAATCCCTGGGTTGGGAAGATCCCCTGGAGGAGGGCATGGCAACATACTTCAGTATGCTTGCCTGGATAATTAATGGGCCACCAGGATAAGAGCCATAGCTAAAACTATAATAATATCTGCACTTAATTGAACTCTTTGTTTCTTTTATAGAAGAGTCAATCTGCTTAACACTGCTGTGTGTTATATGGGAAAGTTGTTAAGAGTAAATCCTAAGAGTTCTCATCAAGGAAAGAAAATATTTATTTTTCTTTTATTTTGAATATATAGGAGAAGATTGGTATTCACTAAACTCATTGTGATAATCATATCATAATGCAGAAAGTCACATCGTTATGCCTTATGCCTTAAACTTACATAGTGCCATATGGCAGTTATATCTCAGTAAAACTGGGGTCAGGGGAAGTAGTAAACACCAGCCTACATTTGCTCACCTCATTTGCAAACAACCATACCAGTTTAAAATTTGGCGGTACAGGACGCTGCTGATTACAGTGACAAAACATTTTGCTCCTAGTCAAGGAGAAAACTTCTCCACTGGAAGAGGGAATGGCAAGCCACTTCTGTATTCTTGCCTTGAGAACCCCATGAACAGTATGAAAAGGCAAAATGATAGGATACTGGAAGAGGAATTCCCCAGGTCAGTAGCTGCCCAATATGCTACAGGAGATCAGTAGAGAAATAACTCCAGAAAGAATGAAGGGATGGAACCAAAGCAAAAACAATACCCAGTTGTGGATGTCACTGGTGATAGAAGCAAGGTCCAACGCTGTAAAGAGCAATATTGCACAGGAACCTGGAATGTCAGATCCATGAATCAAGGCAAATTGGAAGTGATCAAACAGAAGATGGCAAGAGTGAATGCCAACATTCTAGGAATCAGTGAACTAAAATGGACTGGAATGGGTGAATTTAACTCAGATGACCATTATATCTACTACTACAGGCAGGAATCCCATAGAAGAAATGACCATCATGGTCAACAAAAGAGTCTGAAATGCAGTAGTACTTGGATACAATCTCAAAAATGACAGAATGACCTCTGTTTGTTTCCAAGGCAAACCCAATATCACGGTAATCCAAGTCTATGCCCCAACTAGTAATGTTGAAGTAGCTGAAGTTGAATGGTTCTATGAAGACCTACAAGATCTTTTAGAACTAACACTCAAAAGAGATGCCCTTTTCATTATAGGGGACCGGAATGCAAAGGAGGAAGTCAAGAAACACCTGGAGTAACAGGCAAATTTGGCCTTGGAATGCAGAATGAAGCAGGGCAAAGGCTAATAGAGTTTTGCCAAGAGAACCCACTGGTCACAGCAAACACCCTCTCTGGTCATAGCAACCCTCTTTTAACAACACAAGAGAAGACTCTACACATGGACATCACCAGATGGTCAACACCGAAATCAGATTGATCGTATTCCTTGCAGCCAAAGATGGAGAAGCTTTATAAAGTCAGCAAAAACAAGACTGGGAGCTGACTGTAGCTCAGATCATGAACTCCTTATTGCCAAATTCAGACTGAAATTGAAGAAAGTAGGGGAAACCAATAGACCATTCAGGTATGACCTAAATCAAATCCCTTATGATTATACAGTGGAAGTGAGAAATAGACTTAAGGGACTAGATTTGATAGAGTGCCTGATGAAATATGGATGGAGGTTTATGACACTGTACAGGACACAGGGATCCAGACCATCCCCATGGAAAAGAAATGCAAAAAAGCAAAATGGTTGCCTAGGGAGGCCTTACAAATAGCTGTGAAAAGAAGAGAAGAAAAAGCAAAGGAGAAAAGGAAAGATATTCCCATTTGAATGCAGATTTCCAAAGAAAAGCAAGGAGAGATAGGAAAGCCTTCCTCAGAGATCAGTACAAGGAAATAGAGAAAAACAACAGAATGGGGATGACTAGAGATCTCTTCAAGAAAATTAGAGATACCAAGGGAACTTTTCATTCAAAGATGGGCTCGATAAAGGACAGAAATGGTATGGACCTAACAGAAGCAGAAGCTATTAAGAGGTGGCAAGAATACACAGAAGAACTGTACAAAAAGATCTTCATGACACAGATAATCACGATGGTGTGATCACCCACCTAGAGCCAGACATCCTGGAATATGAAGTCAAGGGGGCCTTAGAAAGCATCACTATGAACAAAGTTAGTGGAGGTGATGGAATTCCAGTTGAGCTAATTCAAATCCTGAAAGGTGATGCTGTGAAAGTGCTACACTCAATATGCCAGCAAATTTGGACAACTCAGCAGTGGCCACAGGCCTGGAAAAGGTCAGTTTTCATCCCAATCCCAAAGAAAGGCAATGCCAAAGAATGCTTAAACTACTGCACAATTGCACTCATCTCACACGCTAGTAAAGTGATCCGCAAAATTCTCCAAGCCAGGCTTCAGCAATACGTGAACCATTAACTCCCAGATGTTCAAGCTGGATTTGGAAAAGGCAGAGGAACCAGAGACCAAATTGCCAACCTCTGCTGGATCATCAAAAAAACAAGAGAGTTCCAGAAAAGCATCTATTTCTGCTTTATTGACTATGCCAAAGCCTTTGACTTGTGTGGATCACAGTCAACTGTGGAAAATTCTGAAAGAGATGGGAATAACAGACCATCTGACCTACCTCTTGAGAAACTTATATGCATGTCAGGAAGCAGCAGTTAGAACTGGACATGGAACGACAGACTGGTTCCAGATAAGAAAAGGAGGGTGTCAAGGCTGTATATTGTCACCCTGCTTATTTAACTTATATGCAGAGTACATCCTGAGAAACACTGGGCTGGAGGAAGCACAAGCTGGAATCCAGACTGCCAGGAGAAATATCAATAACCTTAGATATGCAGATGACACCACCCTTATGACAGAAAGTGAAGAGGAAGTAAAAAAAGCCTCTTGATGAAAGTGAAAGAGGAGAGTGAAAAAGTTGGCTTAAAGCTCAATATTCAGAAAATGAAGATCATGGCGTCCGGTCCCATCACTTCATGGGAAATAAGTGGAGAAACAGTGGAAACAGTGTCAGACTTTATCTTTTGGGCTCCAATATCACTGCAGATGGTCACTGCAGCCATGAAATTTAAAGACACTTACTCCTTGGAAGGAAAGTTATGACCAATCTAGATAGTGTATTCAAAAGCAGAGACATTACTTTGCTGACTAAGGTCTGTCTAGTCAAGGCTATTATTTTTCCAGTGGTCACATAAGGATGTGAGAGTCGGACTGTGAAGAAAGCTGAGCACCAAAGAATTGATGCTTTTGAACTGTGGTGTTGGAGAAGACTCTTGAGAGTCTTTTGGACTGCGAGGAGATCCAACCAGTCCATCCTAAAGGAGACCAGTCCTGGGTGTTCATTGGAAGGACTGATGCTGAGGTTGAAACTCCAATACTTTGGCCACCTCATATGGAGAGTTGACTCATTGGAAAAGACTCTGATGCTGGGAGGGATTGCTGGCAGGAGGAGAAGGGGATGACAGAGGATGAGATGGCTGGATGGCATCACTGACTCGACGCACATGAGTTTTTGTGAATTCCAGGAGTTGGTGATGGACAGGCAGGCCTGGAGTGCTGTGATTCATGGGGTCGCAAAGAGTCAGACACGTTGAGCAACTGAACTCAACTGAAGGAGAAAACATCTTTAAGTGGCAGAGCAGGTGTTTGACTCTCACTTCTGTCTGATATTAAAACCATGTTCTGCAGGTTTCTTGATCTGGGCACTACTGTCCTCCAGGTCTGCATAATTCTGTGTTGTGGGGGCTGTGTTGTACACCTTGACATGTTTAGCAACCTCCCTGCTTTCTACCCATTAGACACCAAAAGCAGTATGCCAGCTCAGTTGTGACCAGCAAAACAGTTTCCAGACAGAAATAAATGCCCCTGGGAGGCAAAACTGCCCCCAGTTAAGAAGAACTACTCTAAACTAGTCTTTCTCTAATTGTAAAACACAAATAGAGTCTCAGACATGGAGAACAGATATTTGGATACCAAAAGGAAAAGGAAAGGCGGGCATGGAGAGGGGCAGTAGGAGGAGTTGGGAGACTGAAATTGACACACACATATATATGCTACTGATACTATGTGTAAAATAGATAACTACTGAGAACATGCTCTACAGCCCAGGGAACAGCACTCACTGCTCTGCAGTGACCTATACGGGAAGGCAATCCAGGAAGGAGGGGATATAGACACACGTATAGTTGATTCACTTTTCTCCACAGCAGAAAGTAACGCAACTCAACTATGCCCCAGTAAAAATTATTTTTAAAAAACTAGTCTTACTCAAAAATGTGGACTATGCACTAGTTACCAGAGAGCCAACATAAGAGACTTGGGCCAAAGTGCAAATTAACTACGTCACTAGAGCATACTGTTTCTGTCCAGTGACTTTTTTTCCTTTGGAGAAAGCAATATATACCTTTTACTTCTCGGCCAAGCTCTTTATCTCTTCAGAGACCAGCACTATGTGACAGGAAGGCTCTGGATGACAGTGCTCCACGGCCTCCATGAAATGATGATGTTTAATGAGGATTTGAAAAATCAATAGTTTCAGAGTTGTTTTTCCTCTTAAGCCTGTATTAAGTACTGTTTATTCTGGCAAAATATTACTCATCATTGACAAGAAGATGGTAAAGCAGGGCTTCAGAAATGGCTTTCAGGTTTATTTTAAGGGAGGATTGTTTTGCTTGCTCCTTGACCTTCAAGTTCCAAGATGATATTCCCAAGTGGAAAAGTTCTATGCCCAGCTGGACAAGCTGTCCTGTACCACAGCATTATGATATCTGACACAACTCAACTCAGTCACCATTGCTCCCCACAGGTTACTTGGGACTCCGTGGTCCCCAGCAGCCTCACAGCCGCTATTCTCCTTCAGGCCCACCTAATCCTGTACCAACTCAGTCTCTTGTCCCACCCTCCTCTTCCATCTCATCAACCAGTACCACCAATATCAGTGCATAATGAAGGGTAAGCTAACAACAGCAGCAGCAATACTGTCTGGCAATAACTGAATGCTTCATTATGTATAAGGCATCCCTTAAGCTCTGGATAGGTATTAGCTTCCTCCACAGTCAGTCCCTCTCATCAGCCAGTCCCTCCACAAGCCTCTTGACCTTATCCATCAGAAGGCAGACAGAATGAAAACTACAGTCACAGAAAACTAACAAACTGATTACATGAATCACAGCTTTGTCTAACTCAGTGAAACTGTGGGCCATGCTGTGCTGGGCCACCCAAGACAGGTCATGGTGGAGAGTTCTGACAAAACATGGTCAACTAGAGAAGGGAATGGCAAACCACTTCAGTATTCTTGCCTTGAGAACCCCTGAACAGTATGAAAGGGCAAAAAGATACGATGCTGAAAGATGAACTCCATAGGTTGTTAGATGCTCAATATTCTACTGGAGATGAGTGGAGAAATAGGGAATGAAGAGGCTGAACCAAAGCAAAAACAACGTCCAGTTGTGGATGTGACTGGTGATGGAAGTAAAGTCTAATGTTGAAAAGAACAATATTGCATAGGAACCTGGAATGTTAGGTCCATGAATCAAGATAAATTAGAAGTGATCAAACAGGAGATGGCAAGAGTGAACATCGACATTTTAGGAATCAGTGAACTAAAATGGACTGGAATCAGTGAATATAATTCAGATGACCATTATATCTACTATTGTGGGCAAGAATCCCTTAGAAGAAATGGAATGGCCTTCATAGTCAACAAAAGAGTCTGAAATGCAGTACTTGGGTGCAGTCTCATAAATGACAATGATCTCTGCTCCTTTCCAAGGCAAACCATTCAGTACCACAGTAATTCAAGTCTATACCCCAACCACTAATGCTGAAGAAGTTGAAGTTGGATGATTCTATGATGACCTACAAGATCTTCTAGAACTAACACCAAAAAAGATGTCCTTTTCATTATAGGGGACTAGAATACAAAAGTAGGAAGTCAAGAAATCCCTGGAATAACAGGCAAGTTTGGCCTTGGAGTACAAAATGAAGCAGGGCAAAGGCTAACAGAATTTTGCCAAGAGATGGCACTGGTCATAGCAAACACCCTCTTCCAACAAAACAAGAGACGACTCTACATATGGACATCACTAGATGGTCAATGCCAAAATCAGATTGATAATGTATTCTTTACAGCTAATGATGGAAAAGCTCTATATAGTCAGCAAAATAAGGCCAGGAGCTGACTGTGGCTCAGATCATGAACTTATTGCAAAATCCAAACTTAAATTGAAGAAGTAAGGAAAACTATTAGACCATTCAGGTATGACCTAGATAAAATCCCTTACAATTATACAGTGAAAGTGACAGAGATTCAAGGGATTAAATCTGATAGACAGCGTGCCTGAAGAACTACGGACAGAGCTTTGTGACATTGTACGGGAAGCCATGATCAAAACTATCCCCAAGAAAAAGAAACGCAAAAAGGCAAAATGGTTGTCTGAGCTGACCTCACAATAGCTGAGAAAAGAAGGTAAGTGAAAGGCACAGGAGTAAAGGAAAGATATATTCATCTGAATGTAGAGTTCCAAAGAATAGCAAAGAGAGATAAGAAAGCCTTCCTAAGTGATCAAGGCAAAGAGATAGAGGAAAGTAATAGAATGGGAAAGACGAGAGATCTCTTCAAGAAAATTAGAGATACCAAGAGAACATTTCATGCAAAGATGGCCACAATAAAGGTCAGAAATCGTATGGACCTAACAGAAGCAGAAGATATTAAGAAGAGATGGCCAGAATACACAAAAGAACTATACAAAAGATCTTAATGACCCAGATAACTATGATGATGTGATTTTCACTCACCTAGAGCCAGACATCCTGTAAGTCAAGTGGGCCTTAGGAAGCATCACTATGAACAAAGCTAGCAGAGGTGATGAAATTCCAGCTGAGCTATTTCAAATCCTAAAGGATGATGCTGTTAAAGTGTTGCACTTAATATGCCAGCAAATTTGGAAAACCTAGAAGTGGCCACAGTATTGGAAGAGGTCAGTTTTCATTCCAAAACCAAAGAAATGCAATGCCAAAGAATGCTCAGACTACAGCACGATTGCACTCATTACACTAGCAAAGCGATGCTCAAAATTCTCCAAGCTAGGATTAGGCAAGACATGACCAAGAACTTCTAGATGTTCAAGCTGGATTTAGAAAAGCCAGAGGAACCCTAAGTAAAATTGCCAGCAACCCTTGGATCATAGAAAAAGCAAGAAAATCCAGAAAAACATCTATTTTAGCTTCATTGACTATATTAAAGCCTTTGACTATGTGGCTCACAACAAACTCTGGAAAATTCTTTTAAGAGGTGGGAATATCAGAGCACCTTTCCTGCCTCCTGAGAATCTGTATCCAGGTCAGGAAGCAATGGTTAGAACTGGACATAGAACAACAGACTGGTTCCAAATTGGGAAAGGAGTGTGTCAAGGCTGTATATTGGCACCCTGCTTATTTAACTTATATGCAGAGTACATCATGCGAAATGCCAGGCTGGATGAAGCACAAGCTGGAGTCAAGATTGCCAGGAGAAATATCAATAACCTCAGATATGCAGATAACACCACCCTTATGGCAGAAAGTGAAGAAGAACTAAAGAGCCTCTTGATGAAAAAGGAGAATAAAAAAAGCTGGTTTAAAACACAACATTCAGAAAATGAAGATCATGGCCTCTGGTCCCATCACTTCATGGCAAATAGAGGGAGAAACAATGGAAGCAGTGACAGACTTTATTTTCTTGGGCTCCAAAAAATCTGCACATGGTGACTGCAGCTATGAAATTAGAAGATGCTTGCTCCTTGGAAGAAAAGCTATGACCTACCTAGACAGCATATTAAAAAGCAGAGACATTACTTTGCTGACAAAGGTCTGTTATAGTCAAAGCTATGGCTTTTCCAGTAGTCATGTATGAATGTGACAGTTGGACTACAAAGACAGCTGAGCACTGAAGAATGGATGCTTTTGAACTCTGGTGTTGAAGAAAACTCTTGAGAGTCCCTTGAACTGCAAGGAGGTCCAACCAGTCAATTCTAAAGAAAATCAACCCTGATTATTCATTGAAAACTCTGATGCTGAAGCTGAAACTCCAATACTTTGGCCACCTGATGCAAAGAACTGACTCATTGTAAAAGACCCTGCTGTTGGGAATGATTGAAGGCAGGAGGAGAAGAGGATGGCAGAGGATGAGATGGCTAGATGGCATCACCAAATTGATGGACATAATTCCAGCAGGCTCTGGGAGTTGATGATGGACAGGGAAGCCTGATGTGCTGCAGTCCATGGGGCTCTAAGAGTCAGACACAACTGAGTGACTGAAGTAACTGAGCCATTAGATTACATAAATTTCATCATAACCCAATGAAGTAGGCATTATTTCAATCTCCACTTTATAGATAAGGAAACTGAAATCAGAAAATCTAAGTATGTTGAGAGAAGTCTTTAGACAAGGCAGTCATTAATAGAACTCCAAACTCTGTTTACTTTTTCCTTTAACCTTTTTTTCATATTCTTTTCAACTATGATTTATTACAGGATATTGAATACAGTTCCCTGTGCTCTACAATAGGATCTTGTTGTTCTTTAACTTTTTATTATACAAAATTTAATGCCATTTTAAAATAGAAGAGTGTAATAATTCTCATAAGTCAGCTGTCCAGTTAAACCAGTGACCAACTTATGGACAATCTGGTTTTATCCGTAACTCAATGCTCTTCTTCCTCCACTTATTACTGTATGCCAAATCCCACACAGTGCCATCTTTCAGTGTTTCAGGATGTATATTTAAAAGTTAAGAATGGTTTTATAAAAACATGACCATTATCACATCTTAAAATATTGTCAGTAATACTAAATATTTAGTAATACTAAATATATTAAATATCAATTGTCAAACATAATTATAAATAATGTTTCATTTGCTATTTTATAGTTTGTTTAAATTGGAATCAAATCAAATCACGGCAGACTGTTCATTGATGTCTTTAGCCTTTATTAATCTCTCTCTTTTTATTTGCAATTTATTTTTGGAAGAAAACTTAGGTCATTTAGTCCTCTAGACTAGGCATCTATGTCACATTTTCTTCTTTATTTCTTTTGCAGCCCTTTTAAAATGTAAAGCCATTCTTACCTTGAGGATGTACCTATACAGGCAAAAATCAGGCTGTAGTTTTCTGATCATTGTGGCAGAATACCTCACTGTCTCAGTGTTGCTCCTTGCAAGCTTGTGGTGTCATCAACATTTTTCTCTACTCTTTGTATTCCCTAGAAATAGTGGTTGGATCTAAAGGCTTTATTAGATTCAGGTTCATCTCTTTTGACAAGACTCTTTCAGTAGTGGAGGTATATTCTTCCACCTAGAAACATATAATGTCTGTTTTTTTTTTCTCTCCTGCAAATTTGTTTTTCAACAGCAGTGTAGATCCTTGATTTCAAAGACTTTTGTCTCTTACGAGAGCATGAAATAAATATATGTATGTGTTAATCGCTCAGTTGTATCTGACTCTTGCAGCCTCATGGGCTGTAGCTCACCAGGCTTCTCTGTACATGGAATTCTCCACGCAAGACTACTGAATGGGTTGCCATTCCCTTCTCTGAAAAATAAATATAGATACAAAATATCACAATAATATCAAATTAGTGATTCCTTCAATTCATTCCTATGATATTTGTTGAGGGACTAGTCTATGCTAAGAATCATATTAGGTGTTTGAGATTCAGAGACTACAATGAAGGACTTCAGTATTGTGATAAGTGCTTCACTGGAGTCAAGTACTTTAACCAGTAGAATAACCAACTTGGCTTTTTGGGAACCAGGGAAGCTGCACCCTATAAGAAGGAAACAGAAAGAATGAGATGTGTTTGGAGGACAGAGAAATCAAATCCTCTTGGTCTAGGTCAAGGAGGCTCCATTGAAATGTGATGTAAGCTGGACCTTGCAGGATATAAGTAAGAGGTGGGGTGATGGTGGGGCGGGTTCTAATGCAAAAGAGTGATGTGAACTGAAGTACAGTGCCAGAGAGGGTAGAGTGTGTGGATGGCCAGAGAAATCAGCAGCTGGGTGAGACAGAGGTACTGTGTAAAGCATCCTGGGCAGAAATTATATGCAAGCTAATTTATAAAATCTCCAGAATCAGAGGATCTTTTAGGAATCATTTTCTAATAGCAAAAAGTGATATTAAGTTCATTATTTTCCTTACCTTATTTAATCATCATAGCAATACCATCAGCTAAGGATTATCATTCTCTGTTTTATAACTGAGAGAAAGGAGTGCCAAAATTCTTAATCCCCTCCTAACCAAATTTATCCAACTTGTAAATGCCCTAGCAAGAAACTGAACTCAGATCTGTACTACTACAACTTCCTGCGTTTCAACCACAATATTACCAGTTCAGTTCAGTTCAGTCACTCAGTCATGTCTGACTCTTTGCGACCCCATGAATTTTAGCACTCCAGACCTCCCTATCCATCACCAACTCCCTAAGTTCATTCAGACTCATGTCCATCGAGTCAGTGATGACATCCAGCCATCTAATCCTCTGTTGTCCCCTTCTCCTCCTGCCCCCAATTCCTCCCAACATCAGAGTCTTTGCCAGTGAGTCAGCTCTTCGCATGACATGGCCAAAGTACTGGAGCTTCAGCTTTAGCATCATTCCTTCCAAAGAACACCCAGGGCTAATTTCCTTTAGAATGGACTGGTTGGATCTCCTTGCAGTCCAAAGGACTCTCAAGAGTCTTCTCCAACACCACCAATTCTTCAGTGCTCAGCTTTCTTCACAGTCTAATTCTCACATCCATACATGACCACTGGAAAAACCATAGCCTTGACTAGACAGACCTTTGTTGGCAAAGTAATGTCTCTGCTTTTTAATGTGCTATCTAGATTGGTCACAACTTTCCTTCCAAGGAGTAAGTGTCTTTAAATTTCATGGCTGCAATCACCATCTGCAGTGATTTTAGAGCCCCCCAAAATAAAGTCTGACACTGATTCCACTGTTTCCCCATCTATTTCCCATGAAGTGATGGGACCGGATGCCATCGTCTTTGTTTTCTGAATGTTGAGCTTTAAGCCAACTTTTTCACTCTCCACTTTCACTTTCATCAAGAGGCTCTTTACTTCCTCTTCACTTTGTGCCATAAGGGTGGTGTCATCTGCATATCTGAGCTTATTGCTATTTCTCCCGGAGTCTTGATTCCAACTTGTGCTTCTTCCAGCCCAGCTTTTCTCATGATGTACTCTCCATATAAGTTAAATAAGCAGGGGGACAATATACAGCCTTGACATACTCCTTTTCCTATTTGGAACCAGTCTGTTGTTCCATGTCCAGTTCTAACTGTTGCTTCCTGACCTGCA
>SJYF01008752.1:653576-683455 GCA_006410515.1 Procapra przewalskii | reverse complement strand
ATTCCAGGATGTCTGGCTCTAGGTGAGTGATCACACCATCATGGTTATCTGGGTCATGAAGATCTTTTTTGTACAGTTCTTCTATGTATTCTTGCCACCTCTTCTTAATATCTCCTGCTTCTGTTAGGTCCATACCCTTTCTGTCCTTTATCGAGCCCGTCTTTGCATGAAATGTTCCCTTGGTATCTCTAATTTTCTTGAGGAGATCTCTAGTCTTTCCCATTCTGTTGTTTTCCTCTATTTCTTTGCATTGATCGCTTAGGAAGGCTTTCTTATCTCTTCTTGCTATTCTCTGAAACTCTGCATTCAGATGCTTATATCTTTCCTTTTCTCCTATGCGTTTCGCCTCTCTTCTTTTCACAGCTATTTAAGGCCTCCCCAGACAGCCATTTTGCTTTTTTGCATTTCTTTTCCACAGGGATAGTCTTGATTCCTGTCTCCTGTACAATGTCACAAACCTCATTCCATAGTTCATCAGGCACTGTATCTATCAGATCTAGGCCTTTAAATCTATTTCTCAGTTCCACTGTATAATCATAAGGGATTTGATTTAGGTCATACCTGAATGGTCTAGCAGTTTTCCCTACTTTCTTCAATTTGAGTCTGAGTTTGGTAATAAGGAGTTCATGATCTGAGCCACAGTCAGCTCCTGGTCTTGTTTTTGTTGACTGTATAGAGCTCCTCCATCTTTGGCTGCAAAGAATATAATCAATCTGATTTCGGTGTTGACCATATGGTGATGTCCATTTGTAGAGTCTTCTCTTGTGTTGTTGGAAGAGGGTGTTTGCTATGACCAGTGCATTTTCTTGGCAAAACTCTATTAGTCTTTGCCCTCCTTCATTCTGCATTCCAAGGCCAAATTTGCCTGTTACTCTGGGTGTTTCTTGACTTCCTACTTTTGCATTCCAGTCCCCTATAATGAAAAAGACATCTTTTTTGGGTGGTAGTTTTAAAAGGTCTTGTAGGTCTTCATAAAATCATTCAACTTCAGCTTCTTCAGCATTACTGGTTGGGGCATAGACTTGGATAACTGTGATATTGAATGGTTTATCTTGGAGATGGACAGAGATCATTCTGTCATTTTTGAGATTGCATCCAAGTACTGCATTTTGGACTTTTTTGTTGATCATGATGGCTACTCCATTTCTTCTGAGGGATTCCTGCCTGCAGTAGTAGATATAATGGTCATCTGAGTTAAAGTCACCCATTCCAGTCCATTTTAGTTCGCTGAGTCCTAGAATGTCGACATTCACTCTTGCCATCTCTTGTTTGAACACTTCCAATTTGCCTTGATTCATGAACCTGACATTCCAGGTTCCTATGCAATATTGCTCTTTATAGCATTGGACCTTGCTTCTATCCCCAGTCACATCCACAGCTGGGTATTGATTTTGCTTTGGCTCCATCCCTTCATTCTTTCTAGAGTTATTTCTCCACTGATCTTCAGTAGCATATTGGGCAGCTACTGACCTGGGGAGTTCCTCTTTCAGTATCCTGTCATTTTGCCTTTTCATACTATTCATGGGGTTCTCAAGGCAAGAATACTGAAGTGGTTTGCCATTCCCTTCTTTGGTAGACCACATTCTGTCAGACCTCTCCACCATGACCCGCCCATCTTGGGTTGTCCCACAGGCATGGCTTGGTTTCACTGAGTTAGACAAGGCTGTGTTCCTAGTGTGATTAGACTGACTAGTTTTCTGTGAGTATGGTGTCAGTGTGTCTGCCCTCTGATGCCATCTTGCAACACATACTATCTTACTTGGGTTTCTCTTACCTTGGGCTTGGGGTATCTCTTCATGGCTGCTCCAGCAAAGCACAGCCACTGCTCCTTGCCTTGGACGAGGGGTATCTCCTCACTGCAGCCCTTCCTGACCTTCAATGTGGGATAGCTCCTCTAGGCCCTCCTGCACCCGCGCAGCCACCGCTCCTAGGTTTGTTCCTCCTGGCCACCAGCCCTCGCCTCATGCGTGGGGTGGCTCCTCAGGGCCACCACCCCTGGCCTCGGGCTTGAGGTTAGAGGGGAACAGAAATAGGTATAGGAAAGGGTCAGAAGAGCTGCTTTCAGTATAATTGCATTACCTGTAAGATGATTGCAGATGATACTTATAAAAATTTGGTTTCAATTGAACTATGAAAAGGGTAATCTAGTATAGACTCATTGGAGAAGGCAATGGCACCCCATTCCAGTACTCTTGCCTGGAAAATCCCATGGACACAAGAGCCTGGTAGGCTACAGCCCATGGGGTCGTGAAGAGTCGGACACGACTGAGCAATTCCACGTTCACTTTTCACTTTCATGCATTGGAGAAGGAAATGGCAACCCACTCAAGTGTTCTTGCCTGGAGAATCCCAGAGATGGTGAAGCCTGGTGGGCTGCCGTCTATGGGGTTGCACAGAGTCAGTCACGACTGAAGCAACTTAGCAGCAGCAGCAGCAGTATAGGCTCATAATCTTAAAGGTGCTTGTCTTCTCAGACAGTAAAGAATCTGCCTGCAATGCGGGAGACCTGGGTTCGATTCCTGGGTTGGAAAGATCGCTAGGAGGAGGGCATGGCAACCCACTCTGGTTTTCTTGCCTGGAGAATCCCATGGACAGAGGAGCCTGGCAGGCTACAATCCATGGGGTGACAAAGAGTTGGACACAACTGAGTGACTAAGCACAGCACAAAGAACACCCCCCTTCTTCAGTCCTGTCAGTATACCTAACAACAAGTATACATTCGTTGAAAGAAAATATGGTAGCATCAAAAGTCTTAAAGGATGCAACATCAAAAATATGAGCCCTTCCTAAGTGGGAAACGTCGACCAAATAAATGGCTTAGCCTTTTTCTCGAGAGAACGTGTGAAAAGTAGACTGTTTCTATGTAACTAAATATGGAAGTGCATTTAGGCTCAAAGACAAGCAGGAATTGAGATTATTTCATTTAGAGAGAAGAGCTAAAGGATCTCTTAGTAACAACCTCCCAGACAAACCTCAGTCAATTCATATTCAAATCACACAGATTTTAAGGGCAGGAGATCCGCTTTATGGGGGGCTTGGAGAGGGAGTATATCTTTACAGGGATAATTATTGACTCAGAGAGGGAGTATATCTTTACAGGGATAATTATTGACTCAGAATGGAAGCAGATGGTTGAGAAGCTCTCTTTTTGGATGCTCATGTCCAGTAGAGATAGTTCATATTCTAATGCTCTTATCAGCCCATCCTAATATTTTATAGCATCCAGAGGAAATAGGAAAAGCTCATTATCATTTACCTTCATTACCCTTGTCATCACAGTCGGACTTCTCCACTCCGTGTCTGCAGGTAGTTGTAAGCAATCAGGCAGAGCTTTGAGTGTAAACCAAAGTGACTGGTAAAGGAGACAATAACCTTAATACTCCCTATATGAGTTATCTCATTTTCTTCTCATTCAGTATAAGAAAGCTTGTGCCCCAGTCCCACTCAGCCTCAACAGATCCCATAGCTGTTTAGAGCATATAAACTTCACCTCTAATCTCTCCACCTTCCATTTAGCTAATTTGAAGTTTCAATAATAATGATTCTCTGGTTACTAAAATGTTGCATTATAATCCCTTTCCATTGTTGTAGTATTTTGACCAGCATCTACTTCTTCATGGATTTCCTTGCTATTTAATGCTAGAAACGAAGTGTTCAAAATCAGTATTGCAACACGAAAGGATCAAGAGGGCAAAGCAACAGAATAGTCTAACGAGACTGAAATATTTAGGTTTATCATGTGAATTGATTTTCTTTTGAAAGCAGATGTTTGGACTTGTGGTATGAATTTATTGGTGACATGCACCTCGTTGTATAATTTAACATCTCTTTCCACTAAATCAGTGATTTAAAATCTCTTGGATCACAGATACCTTTGGGAAACTGTGGAAAGCTATAGACCCTCTTCTTCCCCCTTTATTATTTGTACCCCAAAATGCACCTAAGCACGTGGACACTAAATGTCATGTGCAGTTCCAGGTGATTCACTGGCTTCATTTTAGAATGCTTACTCTATATTGGTGATTTTCAGCTGGAGTGATGTTGTCTTTCCAGGAACATTTAGTGATGTTTGGAGATATTTTTGATTGTCACAGTTTGAAAAAGCACTACCAGAGTCTAGAGGCAGGGGATGATACCTTATCGTGTATTGTTACAGTCCCCCGAGCCAGGTACATTCCTGTTCAAATGTCCACAGTGCCAAGGTGCTCTGGATCTGCCCTGTCCAGCACAGTGGTCAAGAGCCAGTGTGGCTCCCGAGCTGTTGCAGTGTGGCTGGACCAAATTGAGATGTGCTGTCAGTGTTAAAGACACACCAGAGTCCCCAAAACTTCACGTAAGAATGTAAACTATCACATCAGTATATCTACATTTTGAAACAGTATTTTGAATATATTTGGCTACATACAATGTATTCTTAAAATTAATGTCACCTCTTTGTTTTTATTTTTTGTTATGGGGCTGCTAGAAAATTGTAAATTACATATTTGGCTCACATCTGTGGCTCACAATACGTTTTAATTGGCTAGAGCTTGACTCTGTATAACATGCAATCAGTGAGAACTAATTGTTCGATTCTAAAATAGGGGACAACAAGCTAGAGCCTGGGAGCCAAACCCAGCTGCCACCTGTTTTTACAAATCAATTGTTACTGGGACACAGTCAGACTTATTTGTTTACCTATTTGTTTATCTATGACTGTTTTTGTGGTTCAACTAGAGTTGAGTGTTGTGACAAAGATCATATGGCCCCAAGAAAGCTTCAGATATTTATTATCTGCCTCTCTACAAAAAAGTTTGCCAATGCTAGATCAAAGGGTATTTCCACGAGATGGGTGGGATAAATATGTTGTCATTCTGACAGTAATAATATTTTCATAGTTGAAGTAAGCAAATCTGGGGCTTTTGAAGGAGAGCTGACTGAACAGATGGGAGCAGGTACCGCAGAACACACTAATTGGCTAAGCTACCCCCATATGACTGTACATTCCCTGTTCAAGGGAGGATGGCTCTTTACAAAGGAGAATAAAAGATAATATTAGTACTTCATGTTAGAAGCAGATCATTAGTCAAAAAAAAAAAAATTATTGAGCACCTACTGTCTGCCAGACACTCTTCTAAGAGCAGGAGTTACGACAGTGAACAAAAGAAGCAAAGTCCCTTCACTCGTGGGGCATATAGTTCAGTTGGAGAGACAGAATATAAACAAACAAATATATAATATGCCAAGTGGTGATAAGTGCAGTGAAGAAGGTAATAGGATAAAGAGCATTGAAGTGGAAGTGATGCAATTTTATTTGGAATGATACCATCGTAGAAGTCTTCTCTAAGTAGCCAGCATTTGGCGGGGGGTTTGGGGCGGGGGGTGTGGAAGACACACAACTGTAACTTTCTCAGAAGGAAATTGTACAGTATTTGCTTAAATCTTAACTGTGACCCAGTGTTTGTACTAGTAGTAACATAGCATAAGCAGTTATTAAAGCAATTGTGCTGAAATATGTGCACAGGAATATTCCTTGGAGCAGGTTTCTCATCATAATAAAAAAAAAAGACAAGTATGTATTCAACTATTCAACTAAATTTATTAAGTTAAACAATGTTCATGACATAGTAAGTTTCTTTAAAGAAGCAGAAAAAGTATTATAGCATAATCCAAGTTTTGTAAAATTTGTGGTTCCAGCAAAAAAAGTCTCAAAGTCTTAGCACAAATGTTAAGATAACTAACTGGCAGAATTTTAGGTGTTTCTTACATGCTTCTTTACACTTCTCTGTAAAACAAACAAACAAACAAAAAAGTCAATGAACAAATTTATTTAAAAACAGAAGGGAAATTCTATTCCTCCAAAAATGCCAATGGAAAAAAATGCCATTAAAGCTCTCCCACAGTGTGGCTATCTTCCACTGAAGCATCAGAAGTGAGTTGACAAGGTGTGAGATAATTAGTAGAAGGACAAAGTGAATAGCTTTTCTAAACATATCCTTTAGATTCTGGGACCCCAATCTCACATAATCTACCAGAGAATTAAGGTAAACCCAATTAATTCCTTAACCTGTGGCCATGTTGAAATGCTTAGAGATGTCAGTAGAAGGAAACTCTAGAGAAAACAAAGATTACCTACAAGTAGCAGGTGGCAACTCTAGACTCTATACCACCCAGAAAAACTCAGAGTTCTCAGTGTTTCTCAAAGTGTGGTCCTGGGATCACTACACAGGCATTTGATAATGTAGTAGTTGGAGATAGCAGGGGAGATGCTCATTTAACATTTGGAGTCTTGGGTCCTACTTCACAACCATACCTGGGTGGGTTCACTGTTTCCATTCATAAGATATTCCCTGATGGATTCTTATGCAAAGCCAAGTTTGAGAGAAAGTGCTTGTAGGAGAGGAAAATAATTACTTTCAGTTTTGTTATCTCTTTAGCTTAGAAGTGTTTATACTATAGGAGAAGCCCTTGGGAAATAGAAAGGCAGTTGGGACTTACCTAGTCATTGTGTAATTATTGAAAAAGGGACTCCTGCTTATGTTGGCCCTTAAGGAGGACCCTGGCTAATATTGGCCAATCATATCCATGGCCTGTTTTTGAACAATCCTGGTACTCTTTGTCTGAGAACTGAAACCAGCCTAATCTCCCGTCCCTGGCTAAACGGTACTGGGGTTGGGCATATTGTCCCATGCTTGTATTAATACTGAGAACAGGTAAGAATAAGTCCCTACCTATTCCTGGAAGGAAATCCTCCCTCATATAAGATAGGAATGCCTACCAATTAAAGTATCTTATTTGTAAAGACTTAGTGCTTACAAAAGAGATCCAGAAAAACATCAATTTCTGCTTTATTGACTACACCAAAGCCTTTGACTGTGTGGATCACAATCAACTGTGGAAAATTCTGAAAGAGATGGCAATACCAGAGCACCTGACCTGCCTCTTGAGAAACCTGTATGCAGGTCAGGAAGCAAGAGTTAGAACTGGACATGGAACAACAGACTGGTTCTAAAAAGGAAAAGGAGTATGTCAAGGCTGTATATTGTCACCCTGCTTATTTAACTTATATGCAGAGTACATCATGAGAAATGCTGGGCTGGAAGAAGCTCAAGCTGGAATCAAGATTGCCAGGAGAAATATCAATAACCTCAGATATGCAGATGATACCACCCTTATGACAGAAAGTGAAGAGGATGTAAAAAGCCGCTTGATGAAAGTGAAAGAGGAAAGTGAAAAAGTTGGCTGAAAGCTCAGCATTCAGAAAACGAAGATCATGGCATCTGGTCCCATCACTTCATGGGAAATAGGTAGAGAATCAGTGGAAATGGTGTCAGACTTTATTTTGTGGGGCTCCAAAATCACTGCAGACTAGTGGATTGCAGCCATGAAATTAAAAGATGCTTAGTCCTTGAAAGGAAAGTTATGTCCAACCTAGATAGCATATTCAAAAGCAGAGACATTACTTTGCCAACAAAGGTCTGTCTAGTCAAGACTATGGTTTTTCCAGTGGTCACGTATGGATGTGAGAGTTAGACTGTGAAGAAAGCAGAGTGCCGAAGAATTGATGCTTTTGAAGAGTAGTGTTTGAGAAGACTCTGGAGAGTCCCTTGGACTGCAAGGTGATCCTACTAGTCCATCCTAAAGGAGACCAGTCCTGGATGTTCATTGGAAGGACTGATGCTGAAGCTGAAACTCCAGTACTTTGGCCACCTCATGCGAAGAGGTGACTCATTGGAAAAGCCCCTGATGCTGGGAGGGATTGGGTGCAGGAGGAGAAGGGGACGATACAGGATGAGATGGCTGGATGGCATCACCGACTCAATGGACGTGAGTTTGGGTAAACTCCAGGAGTTGGTGATGGACAGGAAGGCCTGGCATGCTGCGATTCATGGGGTCGCAAAGAGTCAGACACAATTGAGCGACTGAACTGAACTGAACTGAACTGGAGTGCTTGTTCACTAAGGTTAAATTTCAGATCTTTTCCTCCTTGTGTCTACCACTGACAGCTAATATGTCACAAAATATGCCCAATTCCAATCATTCACCATCCTGTAAGACAAACCTTAGAAGCATCCATACTGGGCCCTAAAATCTCAGAAACACCTTCCCTAACTTCCCTATTTTGAACACTAGTCAGTTCTGCCATGGTAGTGTCTGCCTTAGGGCTGGAGGACTAAGATGTATTGTGTTGCCTAATCAACAATCTATTCTGAAAATCTATAGGATATTTATTTTCAAGATGCCACTATTTCGGTTGCTGTGGGTTGGCACACTTCAGCTTCCCCAGGGTATCTGTGATACGTGACTCATACACATTCTGTTTCTAGGCTTCACTGTTCCCCTTTCAAGAATGGTAATGTTGCTTATTCCCAAGTAAGGCTCTTGGCAAACATCCCCATACAAAGTTGCACTTATCAAAGAGATACCCAGATGAAAAGTATAAAAGGAAAAAAAAAAAACAGCTCTGTAAAAGTTTGTGTAAGATTCTCTCCTAATTTAAATTCTAGAGATGCTTGTAAGCAGTGGCAGCTGAATTCCACCTTTTATTAACTTCCTTGGTGCAGCAGCTGTCTCACTGATACAGGATTTAGAGTGTAAGCTCCAAGCTCAACAGAGAACCAAGGAGAAGACACAGGAAAAAGTCTGAAGCAAAAATAAACAGAATAAGAACTTGAGCATACCTGGAAAACAGGATCAAACATATCTGAATGGGTATTTGATTCTTCCCTTTGTGGCCCGTGAGACCTTTAGCATCTCAGTGTTCCTAACTTTAGTGAAGTGAAGTGAAGTGAAAGTCGCTCATTGTGTTTGACTCTTTGTGACCCCATATACTGTCCATGGAATTCTCCAGGCTAGAATACTACAGTGAGTAGCCTTTCCCTTCTCCAGAGGATCTTCCCAACCCAGGGATCAAACCTGGAGGTGTGTTAAGAAGCAGATATTTCCACAGTCTATTCAGATATTTGGTCCCATTGTTCATGGCAAATGGATGGGGAATTCGTGGAAAAAGTGGCTGACTTTATTTTTGGGGCTCCAAAATCACTGCAAATGGTGATTGCAGCCCTGAAATTAAAAGACAGTTACTCCTTGGAAAGAAAATTATGGCCAACCTAGACAGCACATTAAAAAGCAGAGACATCACTTTGCCAACAAAGGTCCATCTAGTCAAGGCTATGGTTTTTCCAGTAGTCATGTAGGGATGTGAGAGTTGGACTGTAAAGAAAGCTGAGCACCAAAGAATTGATGTTTTTGAACTGTGGTGTTGGAGAAGACTCTTGAGAATTCCTTGGACTGCAAGGAGATCCAACCAGTCCATCCTAAAGGAGACCAGTCCTGGGTGTTCATTGGAGGGACTGGTGTTGAAGCTGAAACTCCGATACTTTGGCCACCTGATGGGAAGAGTTGATTCATTGGAAAAGACCCTGATGCTGGGAGGGATTGGGGGCAGGAGGAGAAGGGGATGACAGAGGATGAGATGGTTGGATGTCCTCACCAACTCAATGGACATGAGTTCGGGTAAACTCCAGGAGTTGATTACGGACAGGGAGGCCTGGTGTGCTGCAGTTCATGGGTCACAAAGAGTTGGACTTGACTGAACGAGTGAACTGAACTGAATTCAGATATTCAGAGGCTTTCACTGGTATAAGTTTGCATTATTTAATTTCTCTAGGAGCAAGCAAGAAAAATACCAAGAGTCTGCCTTTCGGGAGATGCCATTTCATGAGCAATCAAGCAGTAATAAATGGTAATTCTGGATTCTGAGGGGAAAATATGAACTATAAAGCCATTCATTTCATGAGACTGCCATGGGATATTCTTCCTTTTCAATAATCTGCCCATGCAGTTGATAAATGTTTATTTAGTGGCTATAGCATCTCTAGTACTGTAACATTGAAAAGGAATTCCCACACTCAGAGACCTGCAGGATGACCTGCATTATGGGAATGATTTTATGCAGAAATAAGCTAGAAAGTAGGGGTCAGAAGCTCAGTAGACAGCCCAGAAATCCGAGGGTGGAAATAATATTGTGTATTTGAGAAAACAGTGGGAGGAAGGAACCGAAGGGAAACTGGACTCGGAATATACACTCAGGCAGATGGAGCACCAGGATGTGCGCATGCGTGATCAGTCACTCAGTCATGTCCAACTCTCTGAGACCCCATGGACTGTTGCTGACCAGGTTCCTCTATCCATGGGATTCTCCAGGCAAGAATACTGGAATGGGTAGCCATTCCCTCCTCCGGGGGATCTTCCAAACCCAGGGATTGAACCTATGCCTCCTGCATCTCCTGCATTGCAGGCAGATTCTTTACCACTGAGCCTCCTGGAAAGCCCTGGAGCACAAGGATAAGGTGGTCCTATTACAAACTGTATAATCATAAGGGATTTTATTAAAGTTGTAGCTGAGGGTCTAGCAGTTTTCCCTACTTTCTTCAGTTTAAGTCTGAATTTGGTAATGAGTTCATGATCTGAGCCCCAGTCAGCTCCTGGTCTTATTTTTGTTAACTGTATAGAGCTTCTCCATCTTTGGCTGCAAAGAATATAATCAATCTGATTTCGGTGTTGACCATATGGTGATGTCCATTTGTAGAGTCTTCTCTTGTGTTGTTGGAAGACGGTGTTTGCTATGACCAGTGCATTTTCGTGGAAAATTCTATTAGCCTTTGCCCTGCTTCATTCCACATTCCAAGGCCAAATTTGCCTGTTACTCTGGGTGTTTCTTGACTTCCTACTTTTGCATTCCAGTCCCCTATAATGAAAAGGACATCTCTTTGGGGTGTTAGTTCTAAAAGGTCTTGTAGGTCTTCATAAAACCATTCAACTTCAGCTTCTTCAGCATTACTGGTTGGGGCATAGACTTGGATAACTGTGATATTGAATGGTTTGCCTTGGAGACGAAGAGAGATCATTCTGTCATTTTTGAGATTGCATCCAAGTACTGCATTTTGGACTTTTATTGACCATGATGGCTACTCCATTTCTTCTGAGGGATTCCTGCCTGCAGTAGTATCTACTATATAGATATCCATTATATCTATAATGGTCATCTGAGTTAAAGTCACCCATTCCAGTCCATTTTAGTTTGCTGAATCCTAGAATGTCGACATTCACTCTTGCCATCTCTTGTTTGACCACTTCCAATTTGCCTTGATTCATGGACCTGACATTCCAGGTTCCTGTGCAATATTGCTCTTTACAGCATCAGACCTTGCTTCTATCCCCAGTCACATCCACAGCTGGGTATTGTTTTTGCTTTGGCTCCATCCCTTCATTCTTTCTAGAGTTATTTCTCCACTGATCTTCAGTAGCATATTGGGCAGCTACTGACCTGGGGAGTTCCTCTTTTGGTATCCTATCATTTTGCCTTTTCATACTGTTCATGGGGTTCTCGAGGCAAGAATACTGAAGTGGTTTGCCATTCCCTTCTCCAGTGGAACACATTCTGTCAGACCTCTCCACCATGACCCACCAGTACTGGGTTACCCCATGTCATGGCTTAGTTTCATTGAGCTAGACAAGGCTGTGGTCCTAGTGTGATTAGATTGACTAGATTTCTGTGAGTATGGTAGCAGTGTGTCTGCCCTCTGATGCCCTCTTGCAATACCTACCATCTTACTTGGGTTTCTCTAAACCCAAGGTATGACCTAAATCAAATCCCTTATGATTATACAGTGGAAGTAAGAAATAGATTTAAGGGCCTAGATCTGATAGACAGAGTGACTGATGAACTATGGATGGAGGTTCATGACATTGTACAGGAGACAGGGATCAAGACCATCCCCATGGAAAAGAAATGCAAAAAAGCAAAATGGCTGTCTGGGGAGGCCTTACAAATAGCTGTGAAAAGAAGAGAAGTGAAAAGCAAAGAAAAATGGAAAGATATAAGCATCTGAATGCAGAGTTCCAAAGAATAGCAAGAAGAGATAAGAAAGCCTTCTTCAGCAATCAATGCAAAGAAATAGAGGAAAACAACAGAATGGGAAAGCCTAGAGATCTCTTCAAGAAAATTAGAGATACCAAGGGAACATTTCATGCAAAGATGGGCTCAATAAAGGAAAGAAATGATCTGGAACTAAAGAAGTAGAAGATATTGAGAAGAGGTGGCAAGAATACACAGAAGAACTGTACAAAAAATATCTTCACGACGTGGATAATCAAGATGATGTGATCACTCATCTAGAGCCAGACATCCTGGAATGTGAAGTCAAGTGGGCCTTAGAAAGCATCACTATGAACAAAGCTAGTGGAGGTGATGCAATTCCAGTGGAGCTGATTCAAATCCTGAAAGATGATGCTGTGAAAGTACTGCACTCAATATGCCAGCAAATTTGGAACACTCAGCAGTGGCCACAGGACTGGAAAAGGTCAGTTTTCATTACAATCCCAAAGAAAGGCAATGCCAAAGAATGCTCAAACTANCTCACATGCTAGTAAAGTAATGCTCAAAATTCTCCAAGCCAGGCTTCAGCAATACATGGACCATGAACTCCCTGATGTTCAAGCTGGTTTTAGAAAAGGCAGAGGAACCAGAGATCAAATTGCCAACATCAGCTGGATCATGGAAAAAGAAAGAGTTCCAGAAAAACATCTATTTCTGCTTTATTGATTATGCCAAAGCCTTTGACTGTGTGGATCACAATAAACTGTGGAAAATTCTGAAAGAGATGGCAATACCAGAGCACCTGACCTGCCTCTTAAGAAATCTGTATGCAGGTCAGGAAGCAACAGTTAGATTTGGACATGGAACAACAGACTGGTTCCAAATAGGCTGTATGTTGTCACCCTGCTTATTTAACTTATATACAGAGTACATCATGAGAAACTCTGGACTGGAAGAAACACAAGCTGGAATTAAATTGCCAGGAGAAATATCAATAACGTCAGATATGCAGATGATACCACCCTTATGGCAGTAAGTGAAGAGGAACTAAACAGCCTCTTGATGAAAGTAAAAGAGGAGAGTGAAAAGGTTGGCTTAAAGCTCAACATTCAGAAAATGAAGATCATGGCATCCGGTCCTATCACTTCATGGGAAATAGATGGGGAAACAATGGAAACAGTGTCACACTTTATTTTTGGGGTCTCCAAAATCACTGTAGATGGTGACTGCAGCCATGAAATTAAAAGACGCTTACTCCTTGGAAGAAAAGCTGTGACCAACCTAGATTCATATTCAAAAGCAGAGACATTACTTTGCCGACTAAGGACCATCTAGCCAAGGCTATGTTTTTTCCTGTGGTCATGTATGGATGTGAGAGTTGGACTGTGAAGAAGGTTGAGTGCTGAAAAATTGATACTTTTGAACTGTGGTGTTGGAGAAGACTCTTGAGAGTCCCTTGGACTGCAANNNNGATCAGCCCTGGGATTTCTTTGGAAGGAATGATGCTAAAGCTGAAACTCCAGTACTTTGGCCACCTCATGCGAAGTATTGACTCATTGGAAAAGACTCTGATGCTGGGAGGGGTTGGGGGCAGGAGGAGAAGGGGACAACAGAGGATGAGATGGCTAGATGGCATCATGGACTCAATGGATGTGAGTTTGAGTTAACTCTGGGAGTTGGTGATGGACAGGGAGGCCTGGCGTGCTGCGATTCATGTGGTTGCAAAGAGTTGGACACGACTGAGCAACTGAAGTGAACTGATTACAAACTGCCAAATGGACTTAGATGCATGATCCAGTAGCAGTGTGAGGTTTCACCCGTTTAGACCCAAGATCTGAATTCACCTCAGATGCCAAGGCCTTGCTTTTAACCACTATACTATAATGTCTCTTTCAAAGTTTATTGTACATGCATGAACTCAAATGAGGCTTCTCCTACTCACAGGTAGGATTCATTCGTCCTCAGAGTCTTTCCTGGGTGCCCCTCCTATCTTAGCCCTCCTCTTTCCTTCTCCCATTGCATCCACTTCCTTCTCTTAATGATAATTCCAGTCCCTCTGTACAATAATTGCTGCCTTTTTTTCTCCCATCCTTGGACTATAGTTTCCTGAAAGCCAAATGTTGTCTATTTTCTGTAATCTCACCAGTGCCTGGATTACTGTTCATACTCTACATGGTCTGTTGAATGTGGGGATAAATGGAAGAATGGATGCAATGAACCCACGGGGGGATGGACCTGTAAAAGGTGAGAGTTATGCATTAAGGCTCTGCAGAATTGTTTACCTGAGAGGGGTCTAGGATAATCAAAGTAAAAGTAAATAGACAAGCTGGCTATTGTTCATCAATTTAGATATTGGTCTGTTAACTGATCTAACTGAAATTCAGAATCCAAAATACAATGGCAGATTTAGTTTAAATTTTCTGTGTCCCCACTGAAGTGAGAAGCCGCAGGGGCATGGTAGTCACTGCTCCATCCTATGCTGTGTCAAGAACCTGGGGGCCCTGTTCCCCCATCTCCCCACCTCTACTATGGTCTGCACACATGGCGCCTTGAGCACTTATATCACCATCCCGAAAAAACTGCTACTAGTCCAACCTCTTCCTTTTGAATCAGCCACAGATATTCCTCTGCTTTTCATTTCTTTACACCGTGCTAATGGAGAATAAAATATATTCTGAAGCCTGGTTCACTGTATAACCTTACTTGCATTAAAAAAGAAGGCCATTTATACGTGTATGGAAAAAATATAGAAGAGATGCCCCAATTGATAATGGTGGGTATTTGTGAAGTGGAGGGATGCTGGAGAATCTTAGAGCTTTTTTCTCTATTGTTTAGGGTTTTTCCTATAACTAAATCATATACCTGGTGAAATGAAAGCAATTTAAAAGTTAGGATAGCAATTCTGAACTCACAGCAATAATTGTGGCCACTGTGGCTGTACTACTTATTACACACCTCCAGTCAACACCCCTGCCTCCCACCGGACCCCACCCGCACTCACCGGGAGTCCTTGAAGTCAGAGCATGACCTTAGGGGTCAGATCCTTACTCTTGAGCCCAGGGCTCTGCAGAGAAAGGACTAGACTGCAGAGAATGGACTAAACTGAGAAAATGAACTCTCAGTTTCTGTTTTTAATTCTAACACCTGTGCTTTGAAGTGAACATGATGAATTTTTTATTCCTCATCTAAAATTTGGAGAAAAGTCTGAAGGATATTTGTGCACTCTGGGATTGTCAGTTGTTGAAATAATGTTAGCCTGAGGTCAAAAAGAATAGCAATAGATGCTGAGTCAGTTATGCAAATACGCTCATTGATTCTGACTAGCATTGAATGGTAAACGGTCTTCATCTATCTTCCACATTCTTTTGAAAGCATTTTTTCCATTGCAAAGCAGTCCTGTCCTTCTGGTGCCTTTCAAAGGAAGCTTTTGTCTGCATTTGCAGTCTGACTGAGAGTCCAGGGAGGGACACAGAGGCCAGCGTTCAATTTATTCCATCTCTTCTGAAACAGGCAAATTGTGCATAACCACAGCCAGCTTGACAGGGTCTCACTGAGAGTGCATTTCATTAGGGTTGTCATTTTTCATGGGCTTCCAGCAGACCTGGTGAAAAGCTGACCTCATACCTCGAGAAGGGTCAACTTTAATAATAAACAACAAAGACGGACCAAGGAAGAGCATCACTGGGCCGGACCTAGATTTATTCCCCGAGAACTAGAGCTATAAGCATTTCTTCCAAATGGAATCGAGAGAGATTCCTTAAACAATATGGGAAAGGAGCCAGGCAAGCAGAGAAACCAAGGGTTAACAGCACAAGCTTTGCTGTTAGGTAACATGTGAGTCAATGACTCTCAGCCTCACTTTGCCCATCTCTAAAATGGGGAAAATATTAATCTCTAATCCCTGATTCCCAAAAGGAAAAAGAGATAGTCTCTATGTTTCACTATACATAGCACAGTGCCCGGTATGTTATTGGTACTTAATAAATGGTCTCATCATCATGAACAGTTGGAGCACAGCAATGTGGGATAATTAGAAAAATCTAATGCCACAGTTGGAGCCAATCCAGTCTCCATTCTACAACTAGTTATGTCATTGGAGGCAGCTGTATAATTTCCGGTTCTCCATTTCCTCATTGGTGAAATAAACAGCTGGACTGGATTTAGGGTTGCAAGCTGGCAGCCTACAGAAGTGCCTCATTAGGCTCCTTAACAATGTTCCAAAAAATTAGAGAAATTTAGATTTCTCTAAAGAACCTAGATATCTGGTTTCTAATGAAAACCAGGGCAGCATTTCCATATGGCCATAACTGAGTGGCAGAAGGTTTTGAGACAGGTCTTTAGTCCAATGTCCTGTTCACCACAGTCCCCACCAGGCCCTATTGTCTTACACTGCTGCTGCTGCTGCTGCTGCTGCTGCTGCTGCTAAGTCGCTTCAGTCGTGTCCGACTCTGTGCGACCCCACAGATGGCAGCCCTTTGGGCTCCGCCATCCCTGGGATTCTCCAGGCAAGAACACTGGAGTGGGTTGCCATTTCCTTCTCCAGTCTTACACTGAGACCACCTAATTAATTTGCATTAAGTTCCTGGTCCCTAAAACCATTGAGGTTTGTAAAACAAGGATTAGATTCAGTGGTTCTTAACCTTAGCATCACCTGGGCAGTGTTTAAAAATAATAGTGACGCCTCCTCCGATACTAATTAAGTCAGAATATCTGTCCATAGCACCTGGATGCCTATATATATATATATATATATATATATATATGCACACATATATATATACACACACATATATATATACACACACATATATATATACACACATATATATATACACACATAGTTTTTCAAAACTCCTCAGGTGTTTGAAATCTACAACTAGAGATAAGACCTGCTGAATAAAGTATTCCCTAAAGTTCTCTCAGTGTGATGGTTCCCTGATTCTGAATTCATTAACTTTTATACCACTCTAGCTTCCCTGGTGGCTCAGCTGGTAAAGAATCTGCCAGCCATGGGGGAGACCTGGATTCCCTCCCTGGGTTGGGAAGATCCCCTGGAGAAGGGACTAGCTGCCCACTCCAGTATTCTGGCCTGGATAATTCCATGGACTATAGAGGCCATGGGATTGCAAAGAGTTGGACAGGACCAAGCAACTTTCACTTTCTTTCACAGCCTGAATGTGTAAACAGCTAATGTATGAAAATTGCATGTTCAAACTACAACAGCTACACATTAAAACATGATGAAATAGAGCAAATGAAAGCCTAAACGATTCCTTTCTGTTCCTTCTCTTTAATAGCCTGGGAAGACTGGGGGATAAATTTTGCTTACTCCAAAAAGAATCACTGTAGAAGAAAAAATGCACATAGCCTTTGTCACTTTTCTATTTTCTTTGTGCATCTTATTAGTTTCTAGTTCCTACATCAGGTTTTGAAACCTCTTCTAGATTTATGTTTGGATGTCTCGTTGTAATTACTCTAGTAAGGAACAAAAGGTGTGCTATTACTCACACACCCCTCCTATCATATTAATACCAAAGTAATGTGAAAAATAAGCATTAATTTCTTTAGACAGGGAGTTTCTAAGTTTTAAAATATTTTCTTTAGCCTGCATTTTTCCTTTCAGCTCCTCTGATTTTATAAGAATCTTTTTGATAAACTTCTTCATCTATATACAACTTTTGGTCACTTTATCTTAATGCTCTTTAATTTTAGAAGATTAAAATGTACTTGATTTTATCATTTTAATTCTCCTATTGCCAACTTTAGTATTTCTATTAACTGTGCTGTCTAGAGCATTTGGAGGAAGACTTTTCCCACCCAGGGGTCACTTGGCAGTAACTAGAGACAAGTGAAGCGAGTTAGCAGCAGCAGCAGAGACACTTCTCTCGGCCACCGCCCCCGACCTCAGGCCTGGAGTAGCTCCTTTTGGCAGTGCCTGTGCGCCGTCGCAGTAAAGTAATGCTTAAAATTCTCCAAGCTGGGCTTCAGCAATATGTGCACCATGAACTTCCAGATGTCCAAGCTGGTTTTAGAAAAGGCAGAGGAACCAGAGCTCAAATTGCCAACATCCGCTGGATCATCAAAAAAAACAAGAGAGTTCCAGAAAAACATCTATTTCTGCTTTATTGACTATGCCAAAGCCTTTGACTGTGTGGATCACAATAAACTGTGGAAAATTCTGAAAGAGATGGCAATACCAGACCACCTGACCTGCCTCTTGAGAAATCTGTATGCAGGTTAGGAAGCAACAGTTAGAACTGGACATGGAACAACAGTTCAGTTCAGTCGCTCAGTCATGTCTGACTCTTTGTGACCCCATGAATCGCAGCACCCAGGCCTCCCTGTCCATCACCATCTCCCGGAGTTCACTCAGACTCACATTCATCGAGTCCATGATGCCATCCAGCCATCTCATCCTCGGTCATCCCCTTCTCCTCCTGACCCTGGTTCCAAATAGGAAAAGGAGTACGTCAAGGCTGTATGTTGTCACTCTGCTTATTTAACTTATATGCAGAGTACATCATGGGAAACGCTGGGCTGGAGGAAACACAAACTGGAATCAAGATTGCCGGGAGAAATATCAATAACCTCAGATATGCAGATGACACCACCCTTATGGCAGAAAGTGAAGAATTAAATAGCCTCTTGATGAAAGTGAAAGAGGAGAGTGAAAAGTTGGCTTAAAGCTCAACATTCAGAAAACAAAGATCATGGCATCCGGTCCCATCACTTCATGCAAATAGATTGGAAAACAATGGCTAACATTATCTTTTTAGGGCTCCAAAATTACTGCATATGGTGACTGCATCCATGAAATTAAAAGATACTTACTCCTTGGAAGGAAAGTTATGACCAACCTAGATAGCATATTGAAAAGCAGAGACATTACTTTGTCAACAAAGGTCCGTCTAGTCAAGGCTATGGTTTTTCCAGTAGTCATGTATGGGTATGAGAGTTGGACTATAAAGAAAGCTGAGTGCAGAAGAATTGCTACTTTTGAACTGTGGTATTGGAGAAGACTCTTGAGAGTCCCTTGGACTGCAAGAAGATCCAGCCAGTCCATCCTAAAGGAGACCAGTCTTGGGTGTTCATTGGAGGGACTGATGTTGAAGCTGAAAAGCCAATACTTTAGCCACCTGATGCGAAGAGCTGACTCATCTGAAAATACCCTGATGCTGGGAGGGTTTGAGGGCAGGAGGAGAAGGGGACGACAGAGGATGGGTTGGTTGGATGGCATCACCGACTCAATGGACATGGGTTTGGGTGGACTCCAGGAGTTGGTGATGGACAGGGAGGTCTGGCGTGCTGCGGTTCACAGGGTCGCAGAGTCGGACACGACTGAGTAACTGAACTGACCTGAAGTAAAGAGACATTTCCAGGTGTCAGGCGTGGGAGTGATGTAGCCAGCGGTGCTAGTGGCTAGAGACCCTTACGTCCCAGTGCACAAGATAGTGTTCACCACTGAGTTACCTGCTGGCCCAAAATGACAATTGTGCAGAGGCTGAGAAACCTTATATAAAGTTTTATTTTAAGAAAAAATGTGCTCCACATGCATAAATTTTGGGATTTCAATCCCTGACCATGGAAAAATCATTAAGACTGTGTTTCAGTTTAAAAATGTGATTTTCCTTCTTCCAAGTACTTTGTACTCTGAAATGAACAGTTATATGCAAATACTGGCCATTTAGTCTGTGGTTCAGTTAAGAACAGAAAGCAGACAAGGTGTGGCAAGGACTCAAGAAAGGAGACAAGGGAAAAAAATGTATTTTTATTATTTTTAGGCCAGTTCTTCTATTTGCATCTTCATAAACAGAGAAAATTCTCCTGGGAAAGTCAGCCCCTTCTTGGGGAATAAGAACTTGCCAATATTAATCAATGGGCATCACTAACAATTGGTCTGGGAATCTACATCTCCTGTTAAAAGTACATTGTCAGCAAAGAGTGGTCAGTTATAAATAGCCAAAGTCTGGCTCAAAGACGCACTGTCTATTTCGAAGAGTCGAACCCTCTGGTTTTGAGGATGGTTCTTGGTTGGTATGCATGTTCTCAGAGTTCTCAGTGACCACAGTTATGCAAGATTCATGGCAGTTTAAAAAAGAAAAAGCCACCTTTGAAATAAGACTTGGAATGAGATGAAACACACCCGATAACATTCTTTCGTTGGTCAGAATTTTATTTTGCTAAGGATTCTTTCCTCCTAGCTCCACCGGGCCATTCTACGAAGTTCAACTGACCCACCATGAGAAGAAACTATGAATCAGAGGGTACATGTTCTAGCTAAAAATGAAAAGAAAAAAAGAATAGTAAGACACACTATGGGGACCAAACTGAAGAAAATATACTCTGGGACTGTGGGGCTGACTCTGGTTCATGGGTCAGCAGCTTGAAATTGATGGAAAAATTATTTAGAGGCTCTTTAAGCTCAAAAATTCTATGGTTGGAATTTTTAGTAGGAAAACTGTCCACTGCTAAGACATGCTTTTAAAAGCAGCCAGTTCCCTGATTGTGTTGTTTTCCTGTTCAAGAATCCACCATGGCTCTCCATTATTCTTCAAACTCAGTCCAAGCTTCAAACAATGCAAAACTCTGAAATTTGAGTCGAGCATCCATTTTCATCCTGATTTCCCAGCATCCTCTGATATTAGCTCTAGCTTTTAGGCCCCCAACATTCCTTCCTATTGCCCAGATAGGCTCCTCCCAAGGGCTTCATCTTTGCCGAGTCTCTGCCTCCAAGCAGACTGCTCTCTCCTACCACTTCTTGTCCCAAGCCAGACATCCTCCACACTCAAATGCCTTCTCTTTTAGACCTTCCTGATTACCCTGGGAAAAGATGTCCATCCATAAAACAGTCTCTGCCACAATCTACCTGTTATGAATTCAGACCTGGAAGTCAGCTATGCTATTAACCAGTGCTTCACACTTGGCCGTATCTTTAATTTGTTAAACCTCAGCTTCCTCACCTCTCCTGAGTCCTCTTGTCCGTAGTCCCCATAACTAGTTCATGAACTAGTTTCTGCAGGTGATCCACTACATTTTCCATTCATACTTTCTGTTGAACACCTATTTTACTTGAACCTGAGTGGGTGTGTGTATACACATACACACCCTTCAAAGTTCTTCCCTTTGCTAAAGTCATCCTCCCCTCCCCACTTCCTTTTTAACTCAGTCACTCAGCCCTTCAGTCCTTTATTTCCAACTTCTTTCTTGCTCTCTTCAGACATTTTAAATGCCTGAGACTCAATTATACAGAGAAGCTTACTCTGTAATTCCTGTCTTCATCCACAAAATTCTGAACTTATCTTCCATTTCTGTGAAATAAGGGACTCTTCTGCATCTTAGGAAGTAATGGTGAAATTAACATTTTTGTACCAGAGGTAATACTAGTCCCCACTTTGTGGTGTTACCATAAAGAGAAGTGACATCTAACCTCTAGTCAAGTACTGAAGTCAGATGTTTGTCATCACAGCCCACTGTGGCTCGTCTGTCTCCCTTATGAGATCATCGAGACATTCAAAGGACTCCTCATTTATCCATCTTTCAATAAATAGTGTGCCATTCTGTTCTCCACCTGGGCTCCACATTACAGTCACTGAGAGAATTTGGGGAAAAAAAAAAAGGTCAGGTGCCTAAGCCTGGAGTAGATCAGAAAGTTTGCAGCAAGGCCTGGGGTCATCGTTTTCCAGTGAGTTTAATGTGCTCCCTGGTGTGTAGCCCCACAGAGAGTAATGCCTCACAGATGGCAACAATCTCTGCTAATGAGGATCATGCTGTCCTCATAAAGCAGGCTTTGGGCTAAGCACTTTCCTAATAACACAGATCTCCAGGTGATGCCATTGCACCACCAAGGTGGAGAACCTGTGCCAGTGGCAACTTTAGTTCGGCTGTCGATTGGCTGTTGCAGCATTTTACAGATGAGCAAACAGGTTAAGGGAGGTTGAGTGTGCTCAAGTCCTTCTGTGAGCAAGTCTCGTGGAGAGGCGGCCAGTCCAGCCTGAGCAGTCAGAGCCTGAAGCCCTGCTGTCCTCTCCTGCCTTCTTTAGGAGGAAGGACGTCAGTGTCATTGAACTGCCTTCTGTCGCCCTTCACCCCACAGGACTCCGTTCGAGATAAGGGAACTGTCCCTGGGATGCTCCGTTTTCTTTCACAATCATGCCGCTTTGTGTTGCTTTTGGTAGCTCTGTGTATATGCTTATAGCATTTTTACCCTCTGTGTGATGCTTTTTAGCTCAAAACACTTAAAGCCCCAATATATTATTTTGTATTATGAAAAAATCCTGAGACCTTAATATAATTAAAAGAGGACATAATTTCAAATGTACATTTGCAGATAACAATATTCTCCCATCCTAGGATATTTGATAATGATGGCATTATTTTTTGATGATTTTGCATGAAGCAGGGGGGAATAGTATGTCTCTGCTCTAAAGGATTTGCAGTTTGGATTTTCACTCTGTGTATGAATAAAACTTTAGTTACTTAAGGGATTTAGTTTAATCTCATAAATGATTTTAGCATAAGACCAAACAGAAAACCTAAGCCAACATTTCCTTTATTTTCAAGTCTTGGTAGAAAAAAAATCAAATTCCTTTGCTAGAAAAAGGAAACGTTGCCAATACCTGAGTTCTATTTTTATCAAAAATAAATATTCTCTGAAGACATGTAGGTGGTCTGAGCTATTCTCACTACTCCCCTTTTCTCTTCTGTAGGCACTGACCTCAAAATATTGCCCATTCAGTAGAAACCCCCATTTCCAAGCTTTCAGATCCCTGATTCTCAAACTTTAGCATGCATCAAAACAATCTGGCTCCCCTGGTAGAACATCGATTTTTCAACCCTTCCTGTCAAGTTTCTGATGATAATTTTGGGGGAGAGGGGGATCTAGGCATTTGCATTTCTAAAAAGATCCCAGGTAGCACTACTGATCCAGGAATAATACTTTGGAAACTACTGATTTGCAGTGAACATCCTGTGAAGAGCTGAACGTGTGTATATTTTTGAAAGTTCAAAATTTGGGAGCATGGTAGTAAAGCACAAGTATCTTTTCATGTATTACCTAAAGGAGTGTTTTTCTGACTAACATCAGCTAACAATAATATATTAACAAGAAAGCTACAAGAATGTATTGAGGCTTCCCAGATTCTGAGCAAGCGCGCTGCCTCAAAAGGCATTTAATTAGTATTAACAGATACAGCTCATTTTCCTGAGCATTGTAGCACCCCTTGGTTACCTGCAGATGGCAGAATATTCTAGCATAAATGCCAGCTTATATTTATCTTGTAAAGTGATTGATAACTTTCAAAAAGTTTTCTGAAAGTCAATGTGTGTGTTAAAGGAAGATATTTTAAAGTATAATGCACAGAAAAATGAAAATTATTAACAATTTGGATAATTAATTTGGCAGGTCTTGAAAAAGCAATGAGTAATAGTAATTACTATAAATAAGTTTTCAATACTGTATAACAGGCTGTGTATTACTTGCTTTATATGAAGTCTGTCTCTTTATGCTCACAGCACACCTGTAAATTTCAATGATTTTTGCTGTTACATACAAAACAAATCTAAGTTTCAAAATTCTATTCATCCTTCAAGTTCTGTTTAGGCTTGTTCCAAGAAGCATCTCTGTATCCCCGTATAGGAAGCAATCTGTACCATATCTTCCTCTACCTCTCCACTTCTCTCATAGTCATTTCATAGTCTTGGATTTCTGGCGTTTTGTTCTCATATTCCTCATCCACAGAGATGTTGCGATAATTACAATTTTAAATGAGAATATGTTATTGAAAGTGGGGTCTGGCTGCTTGCCACTCTAAAGCCAGGAAAGAGACAAGCTTGCTGGAAAGAAAAGTTTGCTGTTTCCTGGAGGCTGGCAGCAGAGTTGGCAGACAGGGCTACACCTGTCCAAAGCATCACTGATAATCACTGGGCAAGACCTTTTATAGAGGGAGGGAGGGGGCTTCGTGTAGAAACACGGTCAGCTCTGATGGTCGTCTTGAAGTTGGGTTATGCGGTGGTCTGATCAGCATCATTTTGATTGTTCCAGGGTAGGTTTGTTCCCATTTCTTTGAGGCCACTTTTTGGAATTGTGGCAGCTTATGTCATGACTAGTCCGGTCACTATATAGTTTTCTTCCAGCTGATGAGGGTTTCGGTGTCTATAGACAGCTCAAAGGATATAGCTCAGAATCTTAAGGAGAAACCAGAAGTCCTTGACTTTGTTTAACTAATAGTATTTTGGTCTTGTTTGTTTGTGTTTGTTCCTGCATTTTCTCACTTCTCTGATTAAACTTATTCTTTGACTGAAGGTTTTCAATAGATAAAATCAGGCAGAGGACATGAGCTGGGCAGAAGGACCATGGGGTCCTCCTCCATTTCACATAAACATGAAAGTTATTTATGTTTTAATAAAGGAAAGGCCATACAAATATATACTATGTAGTGGTATGAAAGATGTCCTCCCCCCAAATACACTCACATTCCCAAATCCAGAACTCATGAGTATGACTCTATCTGAAAACCAAGATTTTTGCATATGTAATCATGTTAAGGAACTCCAACTGAGCTCATCCTACGTTATCCCAATAGGCCCTAAATCCAACGGCGAGTAAGCCTGCTAGAGACAGCCACAGGGAAGAGGAGAGGCCATTTAAGACAGAGGCAAAGATTGGACTGATGCAGCCAGAAATGTAGAGGGAGGTTGGGTAAGTTATCCAGGTCACACAGCAAGTGGAGAGCAGTTCAGAGACACTACATTGGATCGCCTGACTCCAAATTTCAGCCTGTCCACCTCCTGGGTGGTTGTTGTTTAACTGCTTAGTCCTGTCTGACTCTTTGTGACCCCATGGACTGTAGCCTACCAGTTCGTGGGATTTCCCAGAAAAAAGTACTGGGGTGAGGAGCCATTCCCTTCTCCATGGGATCTTTCTGACCCAGGGATCAAACCTGTGTCTCCTACATCTCCTCTATTGGCAGGCAGATTCTTTACCACTTTACCAAGTGAGTGACAGTGTCGCAAAATTATACTTTCACTAGATAAATAGAAATTTTTATTTTAGGTCTACTCAGAAAAAGACTACAGAACAAAAATTCTGATCAGAACTTGCCCTCAGAGTGTTGAGGGAAAATCAGACTCTTCCTGGAGTATGATACAAATCCAGTTTAAAAGAACATATTCAATATTGTAATTTCATATTTCTCAGATAATGAGGTACTTTTTTGTTTAAGAAGCTCAAGTCTTTATTTAATTGTATTCCTCAAGGTGTCAATACAATCATTTTATCCCATGCACTAGCTTTACCTGAGCACTTATAAAGATGCCCCTTCACCCCCACCTCCCAGGAATATGTCTTCTTAATTTGTATCCAAGCTGTGCACAGAGTTGGAGAATCACTACCCTCCTGTTGCCCTTGGCTATGACACCACCAAAGTAGGACCTCATATTACAGATGCAATGTGGTACAAGCAGGGTTTGAAGTCAGTGGATTTTGGCTAGAATATCAATGCAACCACTTAGCCACTTTCTCCACTTGGACATTTAAGCTCAGTCCAGTGAACGGAGTAGTATCTTCACACTGATAGAGCAGCGGCAGGTTGGGGGTGGGGTGGTGGTGAAGGGGAAGTTTAAAAGTAAGGACTTAAAACATATCAACCAGCGGTATTTAAAATTAATCTTGAAAAGGAGCATTTCAATTGCCTAGCACTGACAGATTTCCACTTCTTTAGTTGGAAATTAAGATTTTTTTTTTTTTAGTGATGATATGTATAGGGGGAAAAAACTGCATCTTTAAACACTTGACTTATCCTCACCCCAGTATGATTCCCACCCACTGAGAAAGATAAGAAAGCAGCCTGTACCTCCCTATTCACACCAACTTCTGAACATCATATCATTCTGTAGAATTCAGAGCAAACTCACCCACCACTGGAGCGTCCTCCCCACCCTCCTGCCCTTGGCTTCTGTGTGTGTCTTCCTCTCACTTTGCCAAGGGACTCTGGTCTAATTCATGGCAGTTACATACATTCATGATGAAATTCACCATATTCTCCTCTGAAAAACAGATATCACACCTTGCGAGTATATTGAATTACAACCTCAGTGCAGTGCCTGGCAAACCATAAGCACTGAGGCATGGGAAGCACAGCCCCTGATCCTGTCATTAGTTTCAGGCTTATCTGAGAATTAAATGAAACCTACATACTGTTGTTGTCCAGTTGCTAAGTCGTGTCTGACTCTTTGTGACCCCGTGGACTGCAGCACACCAGGCTTCCCTGTTCTTCACTATCTCTCTGACTTTGCCCAAACTCACGTCCGTTGAGTCAATGATGTATCTCTTTCTCTCTCTCTGTGTATGTATATGTATGTATATAGACACACACCTATATAGATATATATAGGGTTGGCCAGAAAGTTCATTCAGGTTTTCCTGTAAGATCTTATGGAAAAACCCTTCTTGGATAATGCAATGTAAAGAACCTGAACTTTTAAAAATAGCTAGTATTAGTACCCTCATGGCATAACCATCTGTCCGTACCTTGAAAACTGAATGCATCCCTGTATGTTACAATCCTGAGTATCAGAGGCACATGAGATACTGGCTACCTGAAGGACTTAATCACTGACTGCTTAAAAAAAAAAAAAAAAAAAAAAAACCTAGCAACTTTAGCACAAGTTTCTCTTTAGTTGAAGTTTTATCTTTTTTTTCCCTCTCATATAATAATTCCTGTCCAAAAAGAAGTCATTGCCTTAAAATGTTGGCCAGACCAGCAGACTCCTGCAATACCACTTTGCCTCTTATGAACCATTTACCCCTTCTAGATATTTCTAATTGGCTACTATAAAATGTATTAGTTTGAATGACCAGCCTTTTGGCCGGTTGCTCACAGCCAAAGATGTTGCATAAGGAAGAAGAGATGATTTGAAATGTCTATGAATCAGCACCATCAGTTTCTCCACATGGCTAAATTTGGTCATTTTGGGAAATATAATATTATTTATTCCTTTTGGCAAACCTCAGATCCCTGTCTGTAGTTTGTTATTATATGTTGAATTAGAAGTCATTGGCCCTCTCCACTGGATGGAATTATCCACTGCATAATTGCCTTCTCAGACTCCTCAGCATTAGACCCTTGATGTGATGGGCCATGATGGCTCCTGTGGTGCCTCTGGGTATATTGACACAAGCCAATAATTAATTCAGCTAATCATTGAGGAGAGTATCTGGTTTTAGGCACTACCTCTGGGATACAGGACATCATCCTTAAAAACTGCAAAGAAATCCAAAATGTGGTGAGATCCATTCATCTCTTTCTACTTGCTTGGTAATTCTTTGTTTCCCAATATTCCCCAGCTTATGAAGTCATCTTAAATGGAGTCAAATATTTCCTTGAAATGAGAAAGATATATTAGGCAAAAAATAAGTAGGATGGAAAGCTGACAGATACTTAAATGAGCTCCCAGTGAACAAAAGGCAAGAATGAGAACATCTATTAGATCCCAATGTAGAAAAATTCAAAAGAAAGAATTCAGAGGAGAAGCATTTCTCTGCCTTTTTCAGGAGATGCATTTTCTTTCTGTGAATTAATTTATCCTAACATGGAAGCTATCTCATTTACTATTTGAAGACTAACAAAACATTAGTTTGCAGAAGCAATATTTCAGTGTAACATTTCAATGTCTTACACCCAATTCTTAAAGTAAAAATTATGCAGGGATATAAAGAATGCACCTGCAATGTGGGAGACCTGGGTTTGGTCCCTGGGTTGGAAAGATCCCCCAGAGGAGGGCATGGCAATCACTCTAGTATTCTTCCCCAGAGAATACTCCATGGACAGAGGAGCCTGGCAAGGTACACAGTCCATGGGGTTGCAAAGAGTTGGACATGACTGAGCGACTAAACGCATAGCATACATAGCTTCCCAGGTGGCTCAGTGGCAAAGAATTTGCCTGCCAATGCAGGAGACACAGGTTTGTTCCCTGAGTTGGGAAGATTCCCTAGAGAAGGAAATGAAAACACACTCCAGTATTCTTACAAATCCTATGGGCAGAGGAGCCTGGAAGGCTATACAGTCCATGGGGCTGCAAAGTACTAGACTAAGTGGCTGAGCGCACATACACAGCAGACATACCAGAAAAGTGCACATAGCATACGTATAGGGCTCTTTCTTTTTTCTTAACACAGTAGTTATGACCGTGTAACCAGTGCACAGATCAAAAGATAAGACACTACCATTAGCAGACTTTGACTACCTTTGACTGTGTGGATCACAACAAACTGTGGAAAATTCTTCAAGAGATGGGAATACCAGACCACCTGACCTGTGTCCTGAGAAATCTGTATGCAGGTTAAGAAGCAACAGTTAGAACTGGACAAGGAACAACAGACTGGTTCCGAATTGGGAGTACATCAATGCTGTATATTGTTACCCTGTTTATTTATCTTATATTCAGAGTACATCATGTGAAATGCCTGGCTGGATGCATCAAGATTGCCAGGAGAAAAATTAATAACCTCAGATATGCAGATGACACCACCCTTGTGGCAGAAAGCAAAGAGGAACTAAAGAGCCTCTTAAAGAAAATGAAAGAGGATAGTGAAAAAGTTGGATTAAAACTCAACAATCAGAAAACGAAGGCCATGGCATCTGGTCCCATCACTTTGTGGGAAATAGATGGGGAAACAGTGGAAACAGTGACAAACTTTATTTTGGGGGGCTCCAAAATCACTGCAGCCATAAAATTAAAAGACACTTACTCTTTGGAAGGAAAGTTATGACCAACCTAGACAGCATATTAAAAAGCAGAGACATCACTTTGCCAACAAAGATCCATCTAGTCAAGGCTGTGGTGTTGGCAGTAGTCATGTATGGATGTGAGAACTGGACCATAAAGAAAGCTGAGCACCGAAGAATTGATGCTTTTGAACTGATGTTGGAAAAGACTCTTGAGAGTCCTTAGACAGCAAGGAGATCCAACCAGTCCATCCTAAAGGAGATCAGTCCTAAATATTCATTGGAAGGACTCGTGTTGAAGCTGAAACTCCAATACTTAGGTCACCTGATGTGAAGAACTGACTCATTGGAAAAGACCCTGATGCTGGAAAGATTGAAGGCAGGAGGAGAAAGGGATGGTTGGATGGCATCACTGACTCAATGGACAAGAGTTTGAGCAAGCTCTGGGAGTTGGTGATGGACAGGGAAGCCTGGTGTGCTGCAGTCCTTGGGGTTGCAAAGAGACAAGACTGAGTGACTGAAGTGAACTGAGTGGCAGGCTAAGCCTGATCAAGGTTCTTCAAGGCTGAAAGTGAAGTGAAAGTGTAAGTCACTCTGTCGTGTCCAACTCTTTGCTATACAGTCCATGGAATTCTCCAGGCCAGAATACTGGAGTGGGTAGCCATTCCCTTTTTAAGGGGATCTTCCCAACCCAGGGATTGAACCGAGGTCTCCCACATTGCAGGTGGATTCTTTCCCAGTTGGGCCACAAGGGATGCCCTGTTCAAGGCTGCTGTCCTGCAAAAGGTAAGCAGTGACTTGTAACCCCAGAGGTTTGTTTCAACTGTTTCTAAACTCTTTGTAAACAGACCCATACAATCTGTGTTCTTTTAGGCCTGTCCATAGCCCACCAGGATCCTTTGTTCATAGGATTCTCCAAGGAAGAATACTGGAGTGGGTTGCCATTTCCTTCTGCAGGGGATCTTTCTGACCCAGGGATTGAACCTGTGTCTCCTGAAGCGCCTGCACTGTGGGCAGGTTCTTTACCGCTAAGCCACCAGGGAAGCCTAACATTAAGTTTCTTTCATGCAACAAGTTTTTGCCCAGTTTTCTCTTAGGTCATCTGCTTTTCCTGTTATTGATTTGTTGAGTAATTTTGTAAGCTCTGGTTCCTAGTTCTTTTTTTTTTATTTTTTTTATTGTTATTATTATTGTTATTTCCCTACATTACAATACTGTATTTGTTTTGCCATACATTGACATGCATTGGCCCCAGGTGTACCCAATCTCCCAATGCCGAAGCCCCTTCCCACCTC